>JANBPO010001371.1:16878816-17451742 GCA_024336825.1 Amorphophallus titanum | reverse complement strand
TGCCGTCCGGTACAACAGCACCGAAGATGTTGCAACCCCGAGTGATAGGCTATCATCAGGGAGCAGGTGAGCAAAAAGCTATACTCAGGGCTACTCAGGCCTACTCAATACCTAGACTTGGTAGCCAACGTGGTCTTGGTCCCCAAGAGCAATGGAAAGTGTTGGATGTGCGTGGACGACACCGATCTCAACAAAGTTACACCCAAGGATAGCTTTCCCATGCCATGGATCGACCAACTAGTCGACGCGACGATCAGGCATGAAATGCTAAGCTTCTTAGATGCCTACTCCGGCTATCACCAGATCAGCATGCACAAGCCTAACCAGGACAAGACCGCATTCGTCACCGATCACGGATTGCACTGCTACACTTGAATGCTATTCGGTTGAAGAACGCAGGGGCAACCTACCAACGCCTCGTCAACCACATGTTCGACTCGCAGATCGGCCGCAACATGGAGGTGTACATCGATGACATGCTCGTAAAAAGTCTCCAAGCCGTCGAGCACATGGGAGACCTGACGGAGACCTTCGCCACGCTCAGAAGATACAACATGAAGCTCAACCCAGTTAAATGTGTGTTCGGAGTACGGTCAGGGAAAGTTCTGGGCCTCCTCGTCACCCACTGGGGGATCAAGGACAACCCCGACCAAATCCGAGCAGTGCTGGAAATGCAGCAACCCAGGCGAGTGACGGACGTACAGTGCCTCACCGGGCGCATCGCCACCTTGGCTTGGTTCCTATCCCAAGCCACCGAACGGTGTCTCCCCTTTTTTCGGTTGATCAAGCAAGCCAATCAGGCATCGGAGAAGAAAGGGTAGATCGACTGGGACCAGGAGTGCGAGTAGGCGTTCGAAGAATCAAAACACTATCTGGCGACCCCTCCAGTCCTCGCCAAACCACAGAAGGGAGAACAGTTACTCCTGCACCTATCCGTGATGCCGAGCACAATGAGTGCCGTGCTCACACGGGAAGAAGCAGGGGTCATGAAGCCCGTCTACTACGTCAGTTGAGCGTTACAAGGACTGGAGTTTCGGTACTCACAAACTGAAAAGTTCACCCTAGCACTCATTACGGCGGCTCGCAAGTTGCGTCCATACTTCTTGGCCCACCCAGTCACCATCCTCATCGACCAGCCACTCCGAAAAATCCTCCAGAACCCTGACAAAGGAAAAGTTTTTACATGGCAGCATTCAAAGAAAAAAGAGAATACATCCAGCTCATGCCCCTCCTAGTCTATGGAGATAGGGGAACTTTGAGAGGCCCGTGGCCTTCCTTGATGCTCGACGTCTTGTGGCTCGGTGAGCGAAGAATCTTCAACGCCAGGAGATCCGCCCCCGGCATCCTCAGTGGCGGCCGATCCAAGCACTGACCCCACTGGTTTGGGAACTACCCCGATAGCGTGCCCGCCCCGAGGTAACCAAAGTTGGCGACTCCTCTGATGAAGTAATAGCATCCCTGCTCCCCCCTTCACTCGACGATGGAGAAGGAGAATCTATGGCATCCTGGTACAAGTCATAGCATTGCCTGAAAGGAAAATCAAGCTCGTCAAGCACCTGTTGCTCGGCCATGGTGGCCGCTTGATGGAAGCCCTGGGTGAACCCCTTCTGTAGCCACTGTCGGTAGCCTGGCTCATAATACGAGAAGGTGACCTTCTAGAGAGCTATGTGGTAGCCCTCTGAGCTCCTATATCGATCGACCACCTTCGCCCCAGCTTGCTCTGCTTTCTCCTCGAGCTCTGCCACCCTCCGCTCGCCTCCGAGCAACTTCATCTCGGCCTCGGACAGCTTTGCCTTGGCCTTAGCCCGCGTAACCTGGCTTCGCACCACACCCGCTCGGCCTCTCGAGCCTGGATATTGAGCTTCTCACGCTCGACCGTCAACTACTCGTGACGCTCGACCGGAGCCTTGCACTCTTCCTCTAGGAGCTTGCTCTTCAGGTCGACCATATAACGAGCTTGGGCCAGTTGCTCAGCCAGTACCCGAGCCTCCTCCTAGCTCGACTGAGCCTGTGCTCGAAACAAGGCTACCTCCCGCCGAAGGATCTCGAGCTCGGAAGATAGTTGCTCGATCCTACGATCAGACTCGGCGCAGGCCCGGGAAAGGGACCTCTCCTCTCTTTCCAGTTGTCCAACGTAATTGACTATCTTGGCCCCCAGTTGGGCATGATTAAGCCACCCTCCATCACCTTCTCGAAGAGTAGGGAGGGGGGACCATGCCTAAACTCCTCCCGAACCAGCGAAGGCATCAAGGACCGACACCTCTAGTACAGGGTAGCCCAAATGGTCGAGGCACCAGCCAAAGGGGGAAGAGTCCTCTCTGGGCACGCCACGATCGGAGCGTCCCATCCGAGTGTCCCCATTCTCAGGATGGCTTCACTCGGGCGATCAGCGGTCGAAGCGTCCCCTCCGAGCATCCCCATTCTCGGGACTGCTTCACTTGGCTCAGGCAAGGTTGACGCCTCGCCCTGCGCTACCTCACCCCTGGCCAGGACTCTGGGACCAACCGCCTCTACCTGTTGTCTGACGGGTTTTGTGGCGGCTTCCCCACTAGTAGCAGCAACCTCTGGCCTGATGGATGGGAGGTCCGGGCGGTGGACCTCCTCGACTGACGCCCCCTCCACCAGGCGTGCCTGCTCCTCGACCGGAAGGGCAGCCCCCGCCTTCTTCGATCACTTCTTCTCCGCGAGTAGGGCCCTCATCAAGGACAACAACAGTGGCTCACTAGGGTCCTTACGTTTGGACCCACGGTGCTCGGGGATGTCATCCCGAGCCTTCTGCTTGCCCTTATCCCAGGCACGAGAGGGACCCTCGGAAGTTCGAGGCTCACTTAAAGTAGGCATCTCCTCCAGGTCGACAATCCCCTGCTCCAACGGTCGCTTCCCTTCATCAGCCATCTACCTCGAATTTGAGCAACAGAAGCCAAATCTTCAGAAGGAGGCCCACTTGCCCGACCCAGAAGCATAACATGGGGCACTGAGGATCTTACCATGCTTGGACAGTGTCTAGGAAGGATATTCCTCGATGTTCGCCACCGTCATCAACTCGACGGTCGATTGGCGATGCTCTTGGAGAACCTTGATCTCCTCTTCCAGCTCTGGGGATACTGCCACCTACTTCAAAGGAAAAGACAGATGGAAGTTGGGCACCGTCAAAAAACCCCAAGAGATGCTGCCCTTTGACTGGCCCACCCAGAAAAATTGGGTCTTCTACCCCTTGTGAGAAGAATCCTTGACAGAAAGCGTTACACAACTCCCTCCCCTCTTCGCCTGAAGATAGAAAAATACATGCCATGACTCAGAAAAATATGACGGACTCAATGATGCATGACGATGAACAATCCGAGCCTCGAAGAAATAGTGAAGGGTGAGGGATCCCCTCATCATACCCCCAGGTGGGGAAAACTCGACCCCGTCAAGTATGGGTCCACCGGAGATGTGTTACATCTAAGTAGCTCCAGTGAACCACTACATCCTGTCTCAACCCCCCGCCCTTAACCGGGGGACGGCTCTTCAACCTCTCAAGGGGGCTCGGGCACACGCTCTTGCCCACGACAGTACCTTGCTTGCCTAGTATTGCCTCTGTGTGCACACGTCGGGCTCTCAGGCCGATATGTGGTGGCTCTCCGAGGGTGTCTCTCATAAGGGTTGGGGTAGGCTCGAAGCTCTCATTAGGATCCACCATGGTGCCCTTATAGGGTGCCAAATCTGCCATGTGAAAAGTGGGGTATATCCTAAAATCCATCGATAAGTCCAGCCCATAAGTCGGGTTGCCAAAGCCACTCAAAACTTGGTAAGGTCCATGTCCTCATGCCATCGATTTGGAGGCGACCCTAGGGTAGAGCCACTCCAATCTCACCATCACTAGATTGTCCACGTGGGACTCTAAGTGACGCTCGTGAGCTTTTGCCCCCTCCTCGTGAACGTCGCCGCTCATTGTGAATTGCTTACGTGTATGCTCATGCCATGCATCATGATGTGGTGTGGGTGTGAAGACTATAGAAGACATGGGTGGGCCGAGGCAACCATAAATGGACCTATCATGTAATGCTGCCATGTAGACTTTGATGGACCTAGGAGGACCAGGGCATCCGTAGGTGAATCTATCATGCATGGGGGTGGCGAATGTTGGGGGATCCAGACATCTGTGAATGCTCCTAACATGCATAAGACCCATGATGAATTGGGGAGGGCCGTTACACCCGAATATGGACCAATTATGCATCCTACTTGACATGTGTGTGACATGAACGAGTGGACCCGATGTACTAATCATGCCAAGTGGTGTGATATACCATGACTCATGCTTTCCTATCTCAAGCATGACTTCCATGGGTGGGTTTGTGGGATGGCCTTTGAGCTCCCACTCATAATGGTCTAAGGGGTCTAGGAAGGTGGACATATTGGGGTGGGGCACTTTCTTATTCCCTAGGTGTATGTCATTCTTGGTCATGGCATCCTTTGGGTGGCTCGGACCTAGGAAGAGGCAGACTTGGTCAAACCCTATGGCTGGGGTTAGGAGGCAGTGGGTGGAGAATGATGTGGGCGGGTCACATGGGTACCTTGGCTTCCATTGGAAGGGATCAAAGGGATCATGGAAAGGGTTACCAAAAGAGAGGAGCTCTATGTCCTCATGGTCCTCAAAAGGTAGTGGATCTTCCTTCCCTAATGAAATAATTGGGCCGAAGTCTTTGGTGGGTGGGTCAGCCATGAGGGGATGGCTTGGCTTTCTACCCGAGATAAGAAGCTCCAATTTGAGGAGAAGGTCGGGCTCATCGAGTGTGGGGAGGAATAGAAGGAGGTTACTGGTGTAGCAACCAATGGTGCAAACCGAGGTGATAGACCGGACACATATGTGTAGGAGGTCAAGGATCCTAGGTTGGTCGGCCATGGGAGTCAACATGCCAGTCAACTCCAATTGCCATGCTAAGCCCTCGAAAAGGTTCCCTAAGGTTTCCACTTGGTAAGATGATTGGATGGTGGTGTGATAAGATAAGAAGGGCACTATGGGAAGATTTTACTCCATGGGAGGGCAAACATGGGTCGTGATCTCTCTAATTGGTCTCTCCTTTAGCCAACTAACAAGGGGTTCTCCTAAGATGAGCTCGACCCCAACTTGAGAGGGTGTTGTAAGGTGAAGACCACCGTGCGAAGTTTCTTCTTCAACTTGGACATGGGTGGTCTCCATGGTGGGGATAGGGTCCGGAGGGGCATTTGTCCCCACATGGTCGAGTGTGTGGGCCACTTCTTCTAATGCCAATGGGGTTGAAGGATCTATGGTGGGTGGTTTGGTGATATTCGATGCATGGTGCACCTGGGATGGTGAGCAAGGGTGGGCTTGGATTGGTGTAGGTAGGGGAAGTAGTGGAGGCCTAGGACATGGTAGAGTTGGGGTAACTTATATTTGAAATAAAATTCTATTAGTTCAAATTACATCTTGTCTTGACTATGTTCTGATTGACACGACTGTTTAACTGCCACGTTCCGGGCAAACGAACACGTTTCGTTGCTATCGGTTCGGGGCGTGACATGCACGGACTTCATGTGTATAAAAGTGAAATTACTCAATTCCAAGGAAATAAACACGGACTTCTTAAAGCACATAAGAATCATGCAAGGACTTTAATGTATGTAGCATGTGAACCTGCTCAGTTTCAAGGAAACAAACATGGACTACATAAAGACCATAGGAAGTATGCACAGACTTGTTATTAGGAGAAAAACATGCACGAGCTTTGATTGGAGAAAGTACATGGACTTGTGTTGAAAGATATGCTTGGACTTGGTCAGAGGACATTAATTGTAGACAACATGCATGTACTAGAATAAGACATCGTGCACGGACTTGTATAGTCAAAGATCAAGGAATGTGCACGGACTTAGTATGCACGAACCTTGTTTAAAGATGATGTCCACGGACTATGTCTAAACAATGTGCACGGACTTGGATTTAAGACAATGTGCACGGACTTGGAAGAGACAATGTGCACGGACTTGGAAGAGACAATGTGCACGGACTTGGATTTGAGACAATGTGCACAGACTTGGTAAAGACAATGTGCACGGACTTGGAAAGAATAAGGTGCACGGACTTTGTTTTGAACAAAGTGTATGGACTTGGTTAGAATAAAGTGCACGGTCTTTGTTAGAAGAAGAATGTGCACGGACTCGAGTTGAACAAGGTGCATGGACTTGTTTTGAACAAAGCGTGCACAGACTAAGAATGTCTTACAAAAAACTAGTTTGTCATAAACCAACCGTGCAGATGATCAAGTATGCACGAACTTATGTTTTTCAACACAAACAAAAACATGCATGGACTATCAACATGCATGGACTTATGTTTTTCAACACAAACAAAAACATGCATGGACTTTTAAGACATAGGGACAGAATATGCACAAGTAGATGAAGCACACAAAGCACCAAAGTTTAATTAGACACTCTAAATTAAACACAGAAATCATGAAGCTTATAGACAGCTCAAGTCACTGTGATTAACTTAGAGTGTTTGACATCATCAAAATCATAGGGATGCAACAGTCTCCCCCTTTTTGATGATGGCAACACTATGAGTTAATCCCAGTTAAATCCCATGAGTTAAATCCCAGTTAATCACAGTTAATCACAAGTCTCCCCCTTTGACATCAGCAACAAAGAAGAGGAGGTAAATATGCAGAAGAGAGAAAAATATGTATGCAATGTGACATGTTTGTGTACAAGAGGAAAAAGACAAGTGAGGTGGGATAAAGTTCTCTACACACTTTGTATATTCACAAGAGATTGTCAAAAAGAATCAGGAGCTGTTAGTAATCTAAACATCCAACAGCAGGAATAGAACCAATTAACATCAGCCAAGCATTTCCACTGAAGCACTGATTATCAGACAAGACTCAGTGACTGGAAGAGGAGCCTCTGTGACCTCCTCGATCCCTGGGTGGTGCAGAGCCCCTTGGTCTGGCACTTGGATAGCCCTGAGTGGCAGCACTGGTAAAAATTAAGGACTGAAGACTTTGAATTGAATTCGACAGTTCTTCAAACCAGTAGTGAACGGTACTGCGCACATTTGCCACCAAGGAGGAGAGGTCTTCTTGCTCCGAATGCAGATTCTGTAGTCTGACAGTTATAGTAGTGACTTCTTTCTGAACAGAATCGATATTATCAAGAAGCACTTGCTGACCTGGAAGTAAAGCATTCACTACACCCTTCAATTTTTCAAACTCTATTCTGAGTAGAAAAGTATTATCACTAATTTTGGCAATAGAGCTGAAGGTGGCAGCTTGAGTGTCTTGGATGCTGCTGACCATCTCTGCAATTCTGTTGCATACACCCAGAAGTGACTCCAAGAGTTCTCGAGATGTTGCATCTGCACTTTGTTTATCAATTAAAAAGTGCAGCCATTGTGTCATCATGGAGTTTTCTAAGTGCTGTAGCCTAGAATTCACTCGATTAATGTTGAAATTTGTATACAGAAATAGAGCATCCATCCTATCATTCTGATTCATCACAAGACTTTAAGGAAAGCCGACACAACCATGGACCAAGGGGACTAAAAGGATCTGGGCACTGTTTGCTGTTAAGGCAATCAATGTTCTATTTCCCTGGTGAGATCATCAGGGCTCATGTCGTTATGTATGATAAATCCTCGTGATTCGGTGGGACAATCGGAAACACCCAAGGAATCATGACATGATATTAGAAAGCAGTTTCGTGGGAGAATTCCGACAGCATCTTCACTTATGTCGGGGTATGCCACGGGAGACGTATAGGAACACCGTGTATGGAGAGCTGAGATGGGATCCATAATACATGGGCATATCAAAGCTTGAGAGCCGAAAGGGGCCAAGAAGCGACGAAGTATTATTCGCCATTAAGGTGGTTTATTCACTTTTTCCCTAATGAAGTCATTGGAGAGCACGCCATAGTAGACGGCGGATTCTCGTGACTCAATGGGGTAATTAGAAAACAAGATGCGATACCAGAGAATAGCCTCATGACGTAATTCCGACAACATCTCCCCTTGTTTCGGAATATGCCAAGAGATGTATAGGAACACCGTCTACAGAGAGCCGAGGTGGGATCCGCAATATATGGACATATTGAAGCCCGAGAGTCGAAAGGGGCCGAGAGGCGATGGATTATTATTCGCTATTATGACAGTTTATTCACTTTTTTTCTAATGAAGTCATCGAAGAGCATGTCATAATAGATCCCCGTGACTCGATGGGGTAGAGATATGTCATGAGATAGATAGGAAACCATCTATGAAGAGCCAGGACAGAATCCGTAACACACAAGCATATCAAAGCTCGAGAACGGAAAGGGGTCGAAAATGATGAGACACTATTTGCCATAAGGTGGTTTACCCATTATTCTCCTAATGAGGTCATCAAAGAGCACGCCATCATGGAGGGTGGATCTCTGTGACTTAGTGGGGTTACCGAAAAATCAAAAAAATAAAACATAATACGGAGGTAAAAATCTCATTACTGTAGCTCTCGCAGATCTCCTGAGAACAAGGTTGACCTCTAGCAGTCAATGATGGGGGCAAAGGCTTGTGATCTAGCAGCCAAGGGGCATACGCTCGTGATCTGGCTGCTGGCAGCGAGAGAGGTGAATTAGTGCATGCATATATTATGTGTTCACACATGGGTGATCTGACGACATCAGGAGGGATGGTTGGTCCAGCGACTGGCTGCGGAGGTGAGATGGCAGGAAGGTGATATGGTGCGCTAAAGTGAAAAGGCCATTGCACCGGTGGCTAGGAAAGTGGCTTGTTCCGGTGGCCAACAAAGCGGAGAAGGCTATCTGGAGGAGCTACTATCCGGCGGCCAGGGAATGCATGGGCAATCCGGCGGCCCCATGCAGAGGGAGTGAAGACGGTGGCTAGGTGAAATGGATACACACGGCGGCTGGTAGCGGGGGGTGAGACGGAGGCCATGTAGAGGGTGAGACGGTGGCCAAGGTGAGATGGCAGCTGAGGTGTGAAGACAAGGGTGCGTGGCCAGCCATGGAGGTGGGCACGTGGAAGTGGGCTGGCGGCTGGGTGCATGGGAAGGGGTCCGGTGTGGCGGCTAAGTAAGATGGGGGAATGATCATAATACGGCGAGTTGTGCATGCTTGCATGAGACGGCGGCCAAGCGGAGGTGACTGGGACGGCGGCCAACTGAGAAGGGTGTACACAGTGGCTGAAGGCGCATAGGGTGTACACGGCGGCCTCATGCCTCATGCCTCATGCAAGGGGTGAGATGAACTGGCGGCCAAAAGTGGGAATATGTGATTCGGCAGCAAAAGCAGGAAGAGAGTGGCGGCTAGAAAAATGGGGGCACCCGGAGGCTGGGGAGACTGTAGCACTAATCCGGTGGCTGGAGCGCGGATGGGTGTCATCCGGCGGCAAAATGGGAGGTGGGCGATCCGGCGGGCAGGTCGTGTCGGATCAGCCAACAGTGGCCTTGCCGCCGTATCAAGATCCCGTGATGGAGAAAGGCTAAATGGGGGAGAAATTGAAGGAGTTTGTAGCTGGGGAAGGAGCTCAACAAGTGGAACAAAAGGTCCTGGGGAGTCAGGGGAGGCGATTGAGGTTCATAGGTAACTCAAATTCATGGCAAATTTAGAGTGAAATGTGAGTACTAGAAACGCAGTGTAAGTCGTCAGTGGACGCTTCTGGTTTCTGCTCAGGCAGCAGGAGGTTCAGTAGGAGTAGGAGGAGCAGAGCAGAGTGCCACCAGCGGCCACCGAGGTAGCAGATACTGTGAGGATTCTCGGGGGCCGAGGATTTCTTCCGTGGCATGTACCTACTTATGTTGCAGCAGTTCGGCGGAGAGGCTAGTGAGGGCTCATCAACCAGGGGTGGGCCAAGCTGAGTAGTGAGGGTTTTCATGCAGTTCCTTCCACCTTTCTATGACGACTAGCTAGACCCTGATTTGGCTCGGAGATGGCTCGACGAGATGGAACGGGTGTTCAGTTCCATGCGGTATACTGCAGAGGACAAGGTGATGTTGGCCTACAAGCAGTTGCAGGGCACGGCTCGAGAGTGGTGGGCTTCTAAGTGGAAGACATCTTTTCAGTCTCACCCCCGTGAGCAGATCTTATGGCGCAATTTTATCTGTGCTTTCGAGCGTGCTTACTGCCCAAAGTATGTTGCTACGTAGAGGATGGGTCAGTTTTTAGAGCTGGTACAGGGCGACATGTCCGTGTTGCCGTATAGGGCCCGATTTGTTGAGCTGGGTCGTTATACACCTCATATCATGGAGCATAAGAGGGTGAAGAACGAGCAGTTCGTCCAGGGCTTAAGGCAAGAGTTGAGGCACCATTTGATCGCGAATGCTGCCACTGATTTGGAGACGGCTTCTCGTATAGTGGTGTCTTTGGAGCTAGACATGCAGAGGACTCGGGGATCGATTAGCTAGGTGCAGTCCTTGTCAGGCCGCAGTCAGCAGATGACTACCCAGCAGCACCGCCCGTTCCAGCTTCCTTCTGGTAGTTCGGGAGCTTTGACTCCGGAGGCTTCAGCAGCGGGTTCTACATCTTTCGGTGCTAAGATCAAGAGGTTCTTTAGGAAGGGTTTCTAGAAGAAGAAGAAGGAGGGCCGAGAGCAACGGCTGGCTTCTTCGGGCAGTGTTCAGTAGCCGACACCTTTGCAGCGACAGGGGTCAGTCGGTGGTTCACGTGCGGGGTGTCCCCGGTGTGGCGAGTAGCATCCAGGCAGGTAGTGTACGACATGGGTGATCTATTTCAGATGTAATCAGCCAGGACACATGGCGTGTGACTGTCCGCAATGGCTGCATAAGCCACCCTAGTTTCCTCAACAGCAGTAGCAGTACCCACAGCAGCAGTTTCAGCAGCAGGGGCAATATCCGCCACTACCATGGTCAGCGAGTGTGGGCAGGCAGAGAGCTCGAGGCCAGGTTTCCAACATAACCAGAGTAGCGACAGAGTCGTCGCAGCTTTTGGAAGCTACTGTGATGAATTTAGGTTATGCGGCGCGAGTTTTATTTGATTCTGGCGTGTTGCATTCGTTCATTTCGAAGGATTTCGCGCTGAGGGTTGAGGACCCAGTCTCCCAGATGTCTTGTGATTTGATGGTGGAGTTACCATCCGGTGACTTCATGGTCACTCCAATTTGCTTCCAGAAGGTTCCAGTATGGATCGAAGGGCAGAGTTTGCCAAGCAGGTTATATGCGTTGCGGCTTCGGGACTATGATGTGATTTTGGGCATAGATTGACTCGAGGCCCATGGAGCGGTGGTGGATTGTGGAACGAATAGGGTCTACTTTCAACATCCTCATAGGTCGACCTTCTACTTCCAAGGTATCCATTCTACCTCTCCACATTTCCTCATTTTTGCTATTCGAGCCCGTCGTTTACTTGATTCCGATTATCAGGGTTTTCTCGCTTCTGTGGTCTTGGTAGACCAGCCGTGTTCGGATGTGGAGGACATTCCGGTGGTGTACGAGTTTCCTGATGTGTTTGCCGAGGATTTGCCTGGGTTGCCTCCCTAGTGGGAGATCGATTTTGTTTTCGAGATTATGCCGGGTACGGGACCCTTGGTGAAGGCTCCCTACCGTATGGCTCCCGCTGAGTTGAGAGAGTTGAGGGCGCAGTTACAGAAGTTACTGGCCAAGGGGTACATTCGTCCCAGCTTTTTCCCTTGGGGGGCGCCAGTCCTCTTCGTCAAGAAGAAGGATGGTAGTCTGAGGTTGTGCATTGACTACCGCCAGCTGAATGAAGTGACAAAATACATGATACTCGGGGCATCCCCTGGGGTACATGGAAGTCCACCAAAAGGGGGGGAAAGAAGAAAACAAGGCTACTGCAGCAAGCGTCGGAAGATGTCCTCGAACTCCAAGATCCCTAAGGAGGGGTGACGAGCGAGCTCTTGCAGGCGAGACTCTGTGGCTTCCAACTGCATCAACTTCTCCTCGAGGGAGGCGGCCTGTCCCTCAGCTAACTCTGGCTCTTCTATGCTCTGGACTTCTTATTGCTTGGCCAGCTCCAGCTTTGTTTCGGCCCAGGGCAGTTCAGCGCGAAGCTCAGCTATCCTGTCGGTCAAAGAAGTGTGGCACTGAGAGGAGGCGTTAGCGACATCCTACATCTACTGGGCAGTTCCTCTCAAAGATGCAAGAGTAGTTTGGCATTCCACCCGCTCAAACTTGATGGCCGTCAATTGATTAGCTACACTGTGGCCAAGGAACTCCCTGCTATTCACATGCTTCAAGAGCAGAATCACTCGCTGCATCCAGTCCTCCATGGGACAGCCAAAGGCCAGTAATGTGCAGGAAAGGTGCTCTACTAGACCCCTCAGCTGCACATAAGTCAGAGCTGGGCAAGTTGCTACGGTCTGCCGCAATGTCTCCAGATACTGCCACACCAGATTGCTTGATGACTGCAAACCAAGTGATGGCATATCAGGAAGTGGAAATTCTACCCGGCTATCAATCGCCACCCAGATATCATCGTTCGACTCGGAAGATGACGACGGCATGTCCCACAGACCACCCACACTAGAACCAGTCGCGGTTGCTAGTTCAGTGGAAGAAACCCCAATAACAGAAACTTCTCTCCCAACTTCTGGAAGTGGAGCGGCACCCTAGGTCTCAATGAGGGAGGATATCTCCTCTTCATGTCCGGTTTGGTCGGCTCCTACGGACGTCGACTCTGCCACGAGGGTCAAAGCCATAGATGCCCCAGCTGCTTCCTCAACAATCTCTCCTGCTTCTATCTCAGGAAGACTCCTTTCTACTGGAAGCAACTCTTTACCAGTAGTGGGTGGCTGGGGTTCCGAAGCTTTAGTTGGCTCAATAGCCCCTACGAGCGCCCTGGGGACCTCCAAGCCCACTGCTGCAACATAGTCCTTGGGGTATCGCAAAGCTATAGGCCATAAAACTAGCAGGAATGTTGGCTGGTCTGCACCCAAATGTGGAAGAGGTATCTTCATGGTTATGGTTGGCAGGATCACCTCAGCCTGTATGGTCGAAGCCTGCAATGAAAACAAAGGGTACCGCATGCTTTAGGCATCTGATGTAAAGACCAATGAGAGGAGCCATGAGGCGGAGTTGATAGGGGACCTTTAACCTCTGTCGGCACCAAACTCAAAGCCTCAGCTGTGGAGGCTATTGTCTCTGTTAACCCGACCCCCTCTCCTATAAAGGGACCAGGTGGCCCGAAGCTGCTCCATGCCAGTCGGGTGGGATGAAAGTGGTGTAATCACTCTTATAGGCAGAAGACGCTCCAGCATCTTCGGTCTCCGTCTCCACGGGAGGAAATTCCTCATCACTGGAGTCACCGCCATAGTCGACCTGCTCTGATGAGGAAGAGCTCTCTGTCGGTGCCTCACACTCCTCCCTCGGAGCGGGCGCTCCTCCAATCTTACGACCTGTCGTAGGGACATCTCCCTCGACAGAGACTTGCTTGGCCATTTCTGCAATAGGAATGTCTGCTGAATGAGTTGTGGGAGTAGGCTCGCTCCCTAGAACAATCTTGTCCGCAATGAAGGCCTCTTCAGCAGTCCCGATAGCAGGCGGTGAAGGCATTCAGACATCAACTGAAGCTTAAAGGAAAAACATTCATGTAAGCTGAAGACATAGTGGGCTGTGGGAAGCCTCTGAATAAACCATAGATTACCTTCCATCTCATGGCTGGGCATTGGAGAAGGTAGATCCCCCTCAACGGGAGCCACGGGCACTCCCTGCCCTCTGTCTCCAGTAGTCGTAGGGGCGGCAGCCTCCTACGCAACCACTGTAGCAGGAGTGGCAGTAGCTGCAAAGAGCAATTATTAGCCGATGTAGCCAGGGCAGAAATGGGTTGCAGAAGAATGAAGAACATACCTTCCGTCATGAGCCTCTATACACGAGAAGTCTTAGATTCTTCAAATGACACTACAGGCGGTGGAATGATGGCAGGTTCTTGCTCTACAGCTCTCCTTCTGTGGGCCCACGTCACACGAGTAACTGCCTCCTTGGCTTTGCTGACGGCCTCCCTCGCCTGGGACCTGGTTCACTTTCACAAATTGCCAGGAGGCAATGGTGCTGTGGTTGGGGGCGGGTCGGGAATCCCGAAATATGTCGGCTTCTGAGCTTTTATTAACAGCTCTTGGAAGTGTCGGGTCTCCTTCGAAGTGAGTCAGACTCCAGACGCACAAGGTTGAGAATGACATACATCACAATAGAAAAGAAACAGTCCAGAAGGCTGAAATAAAGAAATGAAGATATCTGCCAGCCCTGTATACAGGGGCGAGAGAGGCCAACAGAATTGTGAGGGCACTTTATCTCTCGAGGTCGCCTCACGAATGAGCCAACACACGTCTCCAATCATCTTGCTTTGCTCGGCCAGTGACGCCAAGTCCAAATGGCGGCGAGAAGATAGAAAATAATGCATGCCGAGATGGTCTAGTCCCCATCCATCAACATATTTAAAAGAAAGAAGAAGAGGTTGGCCCAAAGTGGCTTCACTCGGGCCACTAACTAAAAGCCCATAAGAGCAAAGTAGTGTAAACAACCAGGGGGTATTGCTATAGAGTCCATCTCGTCGATCTTCCCCTCTGATGAATGTTCTGTAAGGATAAAGGCTGTCAGTCTCTGGATGCCACTTGACTACGAAAGGGATAGGCTCTTCCACTGGCAGGGAAAGCTGTTGGAGAACTACCCGTTCACTACTTACATGGCACAACCCTTCAAGAGTCTTCATGAAAACATCCTTGCTAATCTCGGGCAATTTTCACTCCGTCCTAGGCAAACGCCACTTCGTGGCTTTTCGAGCCTCTAAATAAGTCATCACTTCGGTGTTGGTCCAAGACTTTAGCTTCTTCAGATAAAAAGGATCAATGTCTAAAGTCGGCTCTGGCTGAGAATCCAAGAATCTACGTTACGCAATAGCCTAGCATTCCCGGTGGAAGTTTCTATAAAACCTCGTTCGCACGTTCCACCATTTGATATACTTCGGAGTAACACGTGGGAAGCGAGTAGGAGCCGAGACCCTGAACGAAGCCTCCTCTCGGCGGTGCAAGAAATCCCACCATGCACAAGCCTCGTCATTCGCCACCTGGTCGGCTCTATGCCTATTTGGCAGTGCAAACTGCGTGGAAGAGGGAGGAATGTGCTAATCATTGCCAAAATTCCTACTAAATCAGAATGGATGGTACGACCCCAGCCACAAGATGTCACTCTTTCAAAAAACTAGGACGCTCGGTCTGATTGCCAGCGCCCAATCAACCAACTCTGGCTCCAGAATTGGCCTCATACATTTGGCACTGAAAATGGGATGAATATATTCTTCTGTCTCGAAGAGACGGAACCCTCGCATCTTGTTCACGAGTAGGCTGGAGTGGGCTACCAAGCTCCAGAAGTGCAGAACTCCAGGCACGTCGATCGAAATCTTGGCCAGCTTTCCCCTAATGGTAAAGAGCTACTCCGCTGTCTACGATGGCTCGGCACTAGCGAACTCTATCATCCTCGGAACAAGCCACGATGGTTGTAACCTACAAGGAGTAGCTTCTGGGAATAATGTACATACCCAGGCATTGAAGAAATGTAGCAGACCAACCGCCCACAAATTCCTGGGGAGATAGGTCCGGTGTAGGTCTCCCAATATTTTGTAGATGAGGCATAAAGCCACTGTGTAGAGAGAGAGCTTTGTGCCCCAAGCCATCAGACAAGCGGGGTAGATAGCTTCGGCTCTGATCATGGTTTCATCACCTTGCAGGAGAGTGAAAGAACAAATCCAATAAGTTAGGTATTCAGCACAGTGCATGACTGCATCAACACCAGCGAGGTTAGGACCTCCTTGCTGCCCTTCCTTCAGAACAGGCGGGAAAGCAGCTTGTCGCTAGACTCTCTTCTTCTGCTTCAGGGCAGTTGGTGCTACCATGAGAAAGTCCTCATACTTTTGCTCCCCACTGAAGAAATATTGAAGCCAAGTGCCCATCCGTAGGCGCCTCTTTTCCCTAGGCTTGCATGCTTTCCTGGTATCGTACGATGAGCAGTAGAGCGTACGATATGCCTTCATCAGGTAGTGATAGGCAAAGCCTGTAAGATATCGGCCCTCACCGTCAGTCTAATCCTTCAGCCAATCTGGCCAGCAAACTTCCTCATTGGCTCACCGTCGAATGTCAATCCACTAAGCTGTTAAAGACTCCAGAGGTCTAAAGAGGTCTCTCCCTCTGAAGTATAGAAAGTATTATCTTCTGGGCAGAATACCTCAATCATGCCGTAGCATAAGCCCTTTGAGATAGGGTAGCGATACCTCGAGGCGTACAAGCTGTGATATACGCCGGCCTTGACCAAGATGGGAGCATAATGTTGTAGGATGTAGTTCGTGAACTGTACAGCTCTGGGTCTGAATGCATGGGCATCGGTGGCCTTCAGCTTGGCAAACCACCCCACAGAGATCAGATGCTTGAATCGGACTGCCAGGCAGTCCAGTAAGAAAGACTCTTCTTTATATCCCCATTTTAGCGGGGCAAGAAACAAACCAAATATGGACTTATCTTGGTCAACATCCACAGTTGCTGGTAGGGATGCCTCTTGCACCTTTGCCCACCGTGGTGTCAGCCTGTAACGTGGGGCAGGTTGGGTCCTCTAGTGTGGGACCCTTAGGTACGTGACTGAGCCCTTAGCCATTTAAGTGGGTTTTCTGGTTTAATGTTAAGCTCCTTTTGGTGTTGGCCACAGGCACTTCCTCCCCTCTAGAGGAGGGCGAGCTTTCCTGTAGCATGACTGGAGCAACGAGGGTGAGCCTACCGCCGCAACTTTGATCGAGGGTGATGAAGAGATCATCGACATCGAGGGGGTCTCCGAAGGGGGTGCCCCTACTGGTGAGTTTATTATCTGACTCCCTTGACCAGAGAGGGGTCTCTACACAAGGCTGAATTGTGTAGTGATTATGTTTGGCTTGCTGATCTGCAGGGGCCTCTGGTTCGACCACCTCTGGGAGCTCGTCGGAGGATTCGTCCGACTCTTCGAGTAGTGGCAGTTTGGGCATGGAGATAGAGGAGAGCTCGAGCCTGAGCCCCTCTTCTTCTAAGGCCTCTTTCGCCGAGGAGGATGAGATGGAGGCTGCTTCTGGAGGTACGCGGGGGCTCTCCCCATCCCTACTTAGTCTTTGTTCATGCTTTATAGCAGGGTGCTGATGCCTTGGTATTGTGAGCAGGACTGGAGTTAGAAGGGGAGCGCATGTCAGCCCCTAGCAAGAGTGGCCAGGAAGAGCCTCCCATTCCGCCCATGGCTGTTGGGGACGACCGCGTCATGGAGGAGTCCTTGCCTTCTCTGACCCCGGTGGGCGACACTGTAGGTGTGAAGGAGAGTTGCCTTCCCCGACCCTGGCGGGAGACGCCACAAGCATGGCAGGAGCCACACTGGTGAGAACTAGGACTTTTTCTCAGGTTTTCCACCGTATTTATCGTGGAAAATTTTGAATGTATTGCTTATTTCCCTTTGTGTTTGCTAGGATTGTGCAAGCTCTATTGGCGTGCTGGCCGAGATGGGTGACTCTTCCCTGAGATTGGGGATCGAGTGGCCTACGTCCACCCCCCCGCCAGAGCCTTTGCTGGATGCGAGCATGGGCGCCGCCTTGCTCCAACGAGCCTGAGGCTACCTGCGAGGTGACCCTCTTTCTTCTCCTGAGGACCTTAGGCAGCAACTGAGGGATTATACCCAGGGCTACCACACCCTCGGCTTCCCCCGCGAGATTTGGATGTTTGGTTTGGTTGGGATGTGGGCAGAGTACCTGTGACTTCGGGAGGCTTATGAGCAGAGGGATCAGCGGCTGGCAGCCATCCAAGAGGCACAGGAGCAGTGAGCCTGGCTCGTGTCAGCCATAGTGGAGCAGAGGGGCGACGCTGAGGCAGTCGTGTTGCTTTCCCGAGACCGCGTCGTGTAGCTGGGCAAGGCAGAGAGCTAGGTTGAGGCCTTGAGGAAGGCCTTGGAGGATCAGTTGCGGGCCGCAAAGCATGCAAGAGCTGTGTGGCAGGCCACCGAGACTACGGCGGAGGCTAGTGTTCAGCTCTTGTTGACCATGAAGGCAGAGCTCGCAGCTACTGAGTCTCGTCTGGCAGCACTAGAGGGGAGCGAGCCTGGGATTTGATTATACTACCCCCTTTCACCTTTTTTTATTGTGTCATCTGGATTGTATGCATTTTGTTACCCCAAGGGAATGTCTAGGGCTCTTTTACAGAGTATTAATGACAACTTGCTGGACTTTTATTATTTGCTAAGTTGCCCCACTTTTCTTCTTATGGAATAGTGTTGCATGTGTGCACTGGCGACCACTTACTGTTAGTCGTACTTGATTCTTCTACTGTGTAGTGGGACAGGGTGTTGGGTCTCCTCTGGGTTTGATCAGTAGTATGTAGTCTACTGTGTGCTGAAGGTGTTTTGAATGATTGGCAACAGTAGTGTTGACCAGGTTGACTAAGAATGTTGACTTGGGTGTGATGGGGGCATCCCTTGCCCCTCCACATTTTTTCGAGGCTCGGATTGTTCGTCGGCAAGTGTCATTGTGTTCGTCATGTTTTTATGAGTCTAGTCATTTTATTTTATTTTATTTGAGTCATGTATATGTAATCTTTCTTTATTGAGTCAGTTAATAGGTTAATGGGTCAGTTTGTTAATGAAGCATTGCTCTCAATCTGGCCAAATGCGCCTTCGGGGTCAAGTCTGGAAAGTTCCTAGGATTTCTTGTTACCTGCAAGGGATCGAGGCTAACCCTAACAAGATCAAGGCCATCTTGGACTTGCGGCTGCCCACCTGTGTCAAAGATGTCAAGCGCCTAATAGGAAGAGTCACGGCACTCAACCGTTTCTTATCCCGAGTGGCAGAATGATACCTGCCCTTCTTCAAATTGGTGAGAGGGCCCAAGTGGGCATTAGCTACCTTCACTTGGGACAGCGAGTGTCAAAAAGCATTTTCCAAGTTAAAGGAATTTTTGGCCTCACCACTGGTATTGTCGAAGCATGTGCCCAGAGAGACATTATACCTCTATCTCTCGGTGACTCCCTCTACAGTAAGCTCAGTCTTAGTTCGAGATGACCGAGGAATACAAAAGCCTGTATACTACGTCATCATGGTGCTCCTTAAGGCCGAAAGAAGGTATCCTACAATCGAGAAACTCGTGCTAGCATTGGTGACATTTGCTAAATGCCTCTGGCCCTATTTCCAAGGGCACTCCATCGTGGTGCTAACTAGTGAGCCACTGAAGAAGATTTTAGCTCACCCCGAAGCTTTTGGCCGACTCGTCAGGTGGGCAATACTTCTCGGAGCCTACGACATTTCTTATCGACCCTGCACAGCCATCAAGGGGCAGGCTCTCATGGACTTCGTCAGAGAGAGTACATGCCCGCCTAAGGTTGCAGACCAACTAGTACTCGGCCCTGCTTGGGACCTATTCGTGGATGGATCCTCAAGCTCGGCCAGCTACGACGCCAGTATTCTCCACAGATCCCACGAAGGGGCGGAGCTACAATACACTCTAAAGTTCAGTTTCCCGACATCAAACAACGTCTTTGAGTACGAAGCCTTGATTTCAGGGGCTAGGATGGCTCGACGCCTGGGAGTCGAGTGAGTCAGAATTTACACTGATTCCTAATTTGTAGCCCGTCAGATCAACGATGACTACGAGGCTTGGGAGGTGTAGACGATCAAGCACCTTCAGATGGTGAAGGAGATAGCCCGATAGTTTGAGAGTTTTCAGGTGATCCAAATAGCTCAGGAAGAAAATTCCAGAGCGGAAGCCCTCTCTCGCTTGGCCTCCTCCATCAACCCAGAAGGAACTCGGCCAGTCCTCCTTGATGAATTAACACAACCAAGTATGGAGACTGAACTTGTAGCCATTGTGCAAGCATTATCTAACGACTGGAGGACTCCACATGTGGCTTGGCTCCGAGACTCCCGAGAGCCTGTCGACCCTTGGGAAGCTACAAGCTTGAAGTACCAAGCTCGATGTTTCATCCTCCTAGATGAAACCCTTTATAGAAGGTGCAACGTTGGCCCCCTCCTCAGATGCCTCGACACAGCGAAAACTCGGCAAGCGATCAAGGAGGTGCACGATGGCATTTGTGGCGCGCACCAATCGGGACGGTCGATCGTAAGGATCCTTTTGCGAAGGGGCTACTGGTGGCCCACCCTCTAGGGTAATTGCTCAACATGCGATCGAAAATGACTGATGCCAGTGGTTCGACCATTCAGTCCACCAGCCAGCCGCAGAACTCGTGACCCTGACCGAGCCTTACCCCTTTGCTCGGTGGGGAATCGACATCCTAGGCCCATTTCCCACGGGCCAGTCTCAGAAGAAGTTTATCATTGTCGCCATCGACTATTTCTCTAAGTGGATCGAGGCTGAGGCTACTGCCAAAATTACAAAGGTGGTAATTTGGAGTTTCGCATGGAGGTCAATCATTTGTCATTTTGGCATCCCCTGAGTGATCATGAGTGATAATGGTCGGCAGTTCGACTATGCTTATTTTAAAAATAAGTGTGCCGACCTGCACATTTGCAACCACTTCACCTCAGAAGCCCTTCCCTAGGCTAATGGGCTGGTCGAGAATGCCAATAAAACTATCCTCAAAGGCATCAATACCAGGCTCGAAAAAGCCAAGGGCAATTAGCTTGAGGAATTGCCTAGCGTACAATGGTCGTACCGAACCACCCCGTGGGCATCCACGGGCGAAACTCCCTTCCAATTAGTGTACATCACTGAAGCAGTCATCCCACTGGAGATTAGTAGCCCATCAAATCAACTAAGAGGTCCAACACATTTCATTTATTTATTTTACAGTGAGTTCTATTTTGTAATTAATTGTGCTAATGACATGTGATGGATGTAGGTGTGGAGCTATTACTACTTCCCGATGGGACGGTCTAGGCAGTGGGACCGAGCGGTCGTACCCCTAGTGCGGCGGTGGAGGCCTATCACGACTGTGGCTCCACACACCTACTAGCTGACGTCACTTCGATGGGAGCTGACGGAGTACCCTTAGGCCATGGTATGATTTGATTTTTTTTTGTGCATTTATCTTGTTTACAAATGTGAAAGCTGACGTGATGCATGTATGGTGACGTAAGTGGTTTGGAGGCCCTACCTAGGTATGGCCGATGCCAACCAGTGCTGGGTCGAAGCGGGTCGACCTCATTTCGGGTGGGACCTTTGGGTCCATTGCCTGAACGAGATTGAGCCACTCCGACTCAGGCTGGTCATGAGGACCCTGGGGCTCACCCAAGAGTGGGTAGAGGTAGATGCGCCGAGCTGCATCAGGCGGAAGACTCGGGGCAAGGCGAAGCTCGTGGATTGGCATACACGGTTCCCAACCTAGTTCCAGGACTGGTAGTAGGGTGGTGTCCTGGTAGTGTCTCACGTGTAGGGCAGCGCCGATTACTTGTGATGATACTAGGAGAAGTACGTAGATCGCCTCTACCTTGAGAGGCCAGTAGGGGTAAGTATGAAACGAGCACTCTCTCTCTTCTTAATAAGTGCATATGCTTGTGACACTAAGCTACATGCCTATCAATGTAGGATGCTCGTGACAACATTGTCACTGATTTGCAGGCCCAGCTGGCAGACGCCAGGCAGCAGTTGGCCATTACTCAACAGGAGTTGGACATCCTGATGAGCTTATGCAATGGTTTTTTGTTGTTGTTTACCTGGATTCTTGATGCTTAGCCCCTGACTCTCGTCTGCCTCTGTGTTTCAGCATGCCCATCAGGTAGCGCCAGTAGGGATGGCAGGTGGAGCATCTTCTAGCTCCTAGGTTCCTCCTCCGAAGGTCTCTTCTCTCCATGAGCAGTTGGCTGGCACGGTGGCCTGCGTAGAGGAGGCTGAGCGTGACCTTGCAGCTTGGGTAAGTGTTTATTCACCTCATACCTTTATTACATATTTTCACTCTTTTATTAATTTTGAGATATGCTCGTTTCTTGGCAGGTGGTGAAGGTTCGGGATGCACTGGCCAGGGCAATCTGGGCTGAGGAGGAACGTGATGCCAGGGCGGCAACCATGGCCGGGCATGAGGCTTGGATATTCGAGCTGGAGGAGGAGCGAGTCATCCAAACAGCCACTGTGACAGAGTTAGAGGTAGAGCTCGGGCGTTGCGCAGTGGAGGATGAGCAGTTGCCCCGAGATGTTCTGGAGTAGAGGATCACCCTCGAGGTGTCAAGGAGGGAAGCGGAGCGTGAGAGAGTGGAGAGAGAGAGAGAGAGGCGGGAGTGGGATGAGAGGAGGGCCACGGAGGCCCAGATGACTGAGCTTAAAGTGAGTCTTAGCACGACAGAGCAGAGGCTCCGAGAGAGTGAGGAACGTTACCAAAGGGCGAAGGAGCGCGGAGCACGTCTTCATCAGTCTGGTTCTTTCTTCGTGGGCAGCTTCTTTGTTACTTTGATAAAGGAGCATCGTCGTGCTACAGATGCTGGTGAGGCACCGCAGGGTAAGGCGACTATGGCTTCATAGGGCTCCAAGAGGCCCCCAAGGAACCTTGGTCTTAGGAGAGAGAAGGGGGCAACTAGAGGGACCAGCAGGAGGGTGGTGGTGAGAGCTAGAGAGTTACTTGTATACCTACCCCCTTTATTTCTAATGTACATGACTATTTATGAAAATATATGAATGGATTTTCTTGTTTATAGCTTGTCCTTTATACAATCTCCTCTTTTCTCTCACTTTCCCCCTCTTTTTTTTTAATATACTGGACAAAATTGCACCTCTAAAAATGAGAAATCATGTTTTGACGTCGCTATTTGATTCAAAGTGAATCTGTCATCACAATTAGTAGCAATAGCCTTCGGACCCTTCTCCAATGTGTCATCTATAGAAATCCCCCCCCCCCTCGCGGGGGGGGGGTGGTGGGGGGGGGGGGGGGGTAAGATCACGATGGCACATGATGACGATCCATCCGGGCTTCGAAAAATGTGGAGGGGGTAAATGATGTCCCCATCACAAACACTTAGCTGGCACAATTAGCTTGACCACTTAACCACTCTGTGACTTCAACGAAATCTGAATAGATTAGATGAATGATCCTAGTCATACATCTACCGTGAATATAAGGCAAGCAATCCAACCAATGCACACAGAGGATGTTTAGGTGGTTTGGTACTCAGACCTACATCCACCACACACTCAAACCAGAGTACGGATTCTGCTGCCAAATCGCTTGAAACCGTTGGGCCTCATAGCTTGCCTACAAACCGCTGCCTAACAGCTTGAACCAGAGGAACACTCTCCTCTCTTCCTCCAACCCAGAGGGAAACCACTAGTGACAATCCGTCACTAGCAACTGAAGACACAGTGTCCTTTCCTCCAAGCCGGAGGGAAACCACAAGTGACAACCTGCCACTTGCAAACCGGAGACGCAGTCTCCCTTCTCTTGAGTCCACAGGAGGAACCCCGACCTCAACCCAAAGGATCGGAAGAATACGTTGAGCAGGTGGAAAGAACAAATGAAAGTACGAGAACAAAGAGGAAAAACCAACTATAACTCCGAAGAGCAATTTTAGAACTAGTCTTCAGATGAAGCTCTCTATTCTCCATTCTTAGCAGCTTTTTGGCATTCCCTTCACTTCTCAGATCTCCCTTTTTTTTGAATCTTAAAAGTTCATCATGTCTTTGCAACACGAATGAGTCTGCTAGTTATATCTAAAGCCTCGTGAGAGAGAGGCGCGTGGAAACCACGTTTTCCGCCCAAGCTTTCATCCATATCTGATCTCCATTGGACACGTGGCAGCTTCTAGTCTTAATCGCTTTCCACATGTCATGAGAAGCACCTTACTTTTTACCTCGGATCATGTGCCCTCCTTACGAACAATTCTCCTGGTTCTCTGGAGCCTTTCAATTAAAGTCCTTGTCAAAACGTTGAACACTTAGACGGCATAAGACAGTCTGAGAGATATGTAGATTGCACAGACTTGATAGAGCGTTATAACAAATGTGCACGGACTTGAACTATCCACAAGACAAACTTGGTCAGACTTTACAGTGTTGTATGACAAGTATGCTTAGACGGGAAACCATGCACAGACCTAATATGGCAGTAGGGTTGAGAGATGCACGGACTTCGTGTGTGCATGATGTAAAAGATGCACAAACCCTATATGCCATAAACCTAGAGTGCACGGACCTTGCATGTGCTCGAGTGATAAGTGTACAGAGCTCACACATGGAGTGTGCAAGAATGCACCAACTTGGTTAGGCACAAATCAACTATGCACGGACTTGGGTTATAGCACAAGGAATGGTGTGCACAGACCTTGTTTAGCACAAGGCAGAATTGCACTGAGTTACAACAGTGTATGCAACAAGTTTGTTTTGCCTAACGAGGGATGTGAATGAAACTTGTTTAGTACAAGGCAAATATGCACGGACTTGAAAGTGCGTGAGGTAAAGATATGCACCGACATTGTACCCAACAAACATCAGTGCACACATATCTTAGCCAAATGTGCTATAGTGTATGCACAGACTTGTACACACAGGGACACAGAGAAGCACTAATTGGAATATACTTGATGGAAAAATGTACACGGACCTTACAACAGCTAGCATGTAAACGTGCACAGACTTTATGAAGCATTCATGCACAAACCTTATGTATAAGGTAGAACATGCACCGACTGCATTTTGCACAAGGCAAAACTTGCATAGACTTCGTATGCACAATGCAACAGATTGCACCGAGTTCATATGGACAAAAAAAAGCATGCACCGACTTTGCTGTGTTTAAGAAAGGATTGCATGGACCTTGCAAGACAAGTGCACAGCCTTTGTATTTGAAGTAAAACTCTGCACGGACTATATAAGAACATGTACAGACTTTCTACAGTGTTTGCACTGACATTTGATTGCCAAGTCAATACTAGCACCGAGATAATATGCACAAAGTAAATAATGCACTGGCCTTGTAAGGCCCGTGGATTAGCGGATCCTTACTGGTGTTAGTCTAGATTTTATTCCATGAATTTAGGCTATTTTTATGGCTTAAAAATTTCTAGAAAAGTCTAGGGTGTTACAGGCTGAGCCCGTGACGGACCAACCCACCGGCCTCTGACCCATTCAATGCAGCCCAACTGAGACTTAAAGAAACTCTGCCGGCCCATGGGCGGAATTACTATGCACGTAGAATCTAGACGCCATAGAGCTCGCCAACTGACAAACATCACCACCGCCATCACAGGGCTTTCCTCGGCGTGGATCAAGTCACACCCACACTGTTGACATCTCCGCCATAAAGCCTCCCTTCCGGGAGTAGACAAGTGTGCTATGGGCAACCATCATGATCAAGGAGACATTACTCCACGGTCTACGCCATTTCCTAGCCAGAGAACCACCAATGTCACTATTGTGCCCTGTATAAATAGGTTCCCAGTGGGACTTAGAAGGGAGAGAGAAATAAGGATACACACAAACACATTGAGAGAGAGGCTAGAGATATAGAGAGCATAAGCAAGGCAAAAGGTGAAAGGAACATAGACCACATTGTTAGCAGAATAGTAGTGAGAGAGAGGTTCCCTCCTAGTTTTTCTCTTCCTGTCTCTCCGAGCACTCTCCAAGTATCGCCTCCACGTTACAAGCTCTTCTCTTTCTCCCACTTCAACCCTTTCTCTCTTCATCCTTCTTCTTGGCCCTCTCGTACGGTTCTAACTTAAGCATCAGAGGGTTATCCCTTGGGAACACTCCTAGGGCTCCTTCTGACGCCATGGTCTAGTGATTGCAAGTTTCCTTTGGTGGCCAGCTACTCTTTCCCAACAAATAAATCTTAAAGGTGTGGTACGAGACTAGGAAAATATTTTTCTATCTCTACACTTTTTAGTGCCGTCTGTGGGAATCAAACAGGAAGTCATGGCACCCAAAGGGAACTATCACAACACAAGCAACCGCCAGGGAGCCAAGGCTTCCCAATGAGCTTCCTAGGAAGCATCTTCTTATTTGCCCCACGACACGGCTCCACTCAATCCTGCCACAAACGAGCTAGCGGAGATGCACCGATAGATACAGTGGCTAACAGAGACCTACCACGACCTCCTCAAGCACCAGGTGGAACAGGAACGAGCCCCGATAGTACTCCCTCAGAATGGTGGGGCGCCCACCATAGCGGAGTCCTGCTGGGAGCATGAACCTTTACTCCTCTCTGCCACGCATTCCCAGCGACCACATAGCTGACCCTCATGGCATCCCACCTGCCAGCTACATCCCAATCCGGAGATGGAGCAGTGATTATGATGCTACGAGGAGGTAGAGCATGAGCTTGAAGGAAAGATCTGATACTTAGATAACATCCTCCAGACATCACAGACCAAGGGGCTCGTCGACAATGACTCTAACTTCCATGATCCCTTTCCCTCGGTGATCATGGAGGCACCGATTCCCCCAAAGTTCCAATTGCCGACGTTCACTCCATACGATGGCACCATCGACCCCACCGACTACATGCATAGCTTAAAGCCCAACCTAATATTCCACAGGGTCTTAGACACTGTGAAGTATTTGGCGTTCGTCACCACCTTGTGGGAGAACACTTGTACCTGGTTCGAAGCGTTACCTGTTGGGACCATCACCTCCTTCCAGTAGCTAAAGAGGGTGTTCAAAGAGAACATCATCGGCTACAAAAAGGAGGTCAAGTCTACAGTGAGCCTCCTTGCCATCAAGCAGGGCCACGAGGAACCCTTGTGGGACTTCGTTGTTTGGTTTCGCAAAGAGGCCCGCCGCATCCCTCGCCTGGACATCATCATCGCCATCACATTGCTGACATAAGGCACTCAAGACATCATCCTCCAAAAGATGCTAGGAGTGGAGACCCCGACGACGCTAATGGAGCTCCTCACCCTAGCCCAAAAGCATGCTAGCTGCGAGGAGAACATTAAAGTGTTGAACCTGTTGAACCTCATGTGTGGTCATTTTGAATTGAGAAGTTTTGATGATGACCAAATACCATGTGATAGTGATTCATGTGAATATGAGTATGTTGGTTTAAGGTAGTTTGAATAGACTATTGGATTTGTGTATAGAAATGATGTGCAGTGAATGAGTTTATACATGGCATTGAATGGTTATGATTTCGAATGGCTTAGTTGATTCATAGCCTGAGTGGATATCAATTGTGTTCCTTATTTTTGTTTTAGAAAATAATTGTTCATGCACATTACATTTTAAACTCCTTGGATGAACTTGTTTGTTGCAATGCATTATTCTAAAACACTCCATGGGTGCTACCCTTAAATAACATAAGGTGGGGATTTTTATCACCCTTCCTTGGCCTGCAAATCACAACCATCTTAGCATTTCTTGTATTACTTAAACCATAATAAAATTTAGTAGACGTTGGCCCCAGGATCACACTGTGCTTTAGTGCAACGTGAGTCTATCCTCATTTTTGAAAACTGGTGTCTAAGGTTAGGTAGAAGAACAGCCAGCTGCGTCCACTGATGTCTTATGCTATGCCTACTAGCGTCTCATCTACGATTCCTACAGCCAGGCAGAGACTAAGACACTGTCAGAACCAGAATAGTAACCAAATCACAAGTGACTAGATAGGGGAACGCCCGTCGACGTCAGTCCAAAGCCCCTGACCATGTGTGCACACACTAGCTTTTGCCTAAGCCAGGCCTCTAGCAAGTTTTCTCCCCCCATAGGACGCAACGGTGACTGCAGGAGCCGACGGAAACTAGCTTAAAAATCGTGAACCGGAAGTGCCCCGCTGTAAAAGTCGTCACGTCGAAGCGTGTCGTAAGGCTACGACTAGTGAAGGCTCACAAGAGACGGACTCCAAAGCATAAGTGCCGAAGTACGTACAAGTAAGAGTGCCCTATAACACGTACTTCGAAGCACCAAAGGCAGCATAGGAGACTGCCAATAGACTCAGGACAAGACAACTAGACCTACAACTACAACAGTCCCTGAGTCCTATGACTCTGAGTCAGGATCGTCGCACATAACGGAACAAGCCGCCAATCAGTCTAATCCTAAGCCAGGAAAATGACCCTCTGAGAAAATGACACACGGAGACCTGAGGGGACACCAAGAACTCTCAGCACACTTGGATACGAAAATCGAGGTAGAACGGTACCTCGAGGCATCCAGAACCAATGTCTCGAATTGGGCAAGGCCGTCGAGACACAACAAGACTACTTGTCAACCATAGGGTGACCCTGAGTTGACCGAAACCAGACACGACACCGACACACTAACACATCCACTGCCACAGTAGCACAAACAAATAGAATCAACAAGAACAAAAGTGGCAGATGATGACCACACTCTAGGCAGAGCAACCTGTCAGTCAACTGCTAGGGGAAACCCAACAGTCAATAGATAGCCGCTACGCAACCAGAGACACGGACAATGGTAGCTTCTAGATAGAGTCGTTAGGGTACTATCGTAGTCTAGGAAAAGACCATAGCCAGTCACCTAAATCGACCAATCCAGACAACCACCGACAGATAGACACTGCCCTAAATAAAGACCTAAGACAGACGAACACACAACACAAAACCAACCAACGGTCGTCATGGCAAATAGGACTATAACGCACCAGCATAGGGGCGCTATACCCACATAACGCACCACGGGAGGGGCGTTATTCCAACCAGACCTGAAATCACATACAGATGATATAACGCACCAGCATAGGGGCATTATATCGATATAATGCACCAGAGCATGTGCGTTATGCTCAACAGGCAATTACACTAATAAAATGACGTATAACGAACCACCATAGGCGCGCTATACTAGTATAATGCACAAGGGTAGGCGTGTTATACCCAACAGACTCCAAAACAATAACCACAGACGGAGGGAACATAACAGACCAAGACCCATCCCTCATGGCCACAAAACGCACAGGGTAAGGTGCGTTATATCAACCACCATACCCAGTCAAAACATCAGTCAACAGACCATAACGGATCTGCACCTAAGCATTATATTAACCATAACGTATGGGGAGGAGTCCGTTATACTAACGACTGACACGATCTTCGAGACAAACATGATCGTCGAGGGGACTGACATGGCAGTCAGCCTCGAAAATCACTCGACCATAAAGTGCTTGGACAGGGGCGTTATGTTCCACATAACGGACCAGTCTGGATCCGTTATGCTCCAAGACCTCCGAAGATAAAAAATCAATGAACGATGCATAACGGTCTATCGGGGGACCGTTATGCATATAACGGCCTCTGGTAGGACCGTTATGCCAATCCGAGAAGAGAGGAGAGAGAACAGAGGGAGAGAAATGAGAGAAACGTGAAGGGAGAGAGGAGGCTCCAGCCCGTCCATGCCCAGTTTACCCCTCCAGGGGGTTTACGCGGACCCACTTCAACCCTTAGGCTAGTCCACGTAAACCCCATCCAGGAGAGGGGATTTACGCGGACCCGCTTTGACCCTTAGGCTAGTCCGCGTAAGCCCCATCCAGGGGAGGAGGTTTACGCGGACCAACTTTAACCCTTTGGTCAATCCGCGTAAACCCTCACTATTCACTAGTTTACGTGGACCAGCTTCACCCCTCAGGCCAGTCCGCGTGAACCCCTTGTGACCTTTCGCCTTCCACTATAAAACCCCCCCTTTGGGAGCCCAAGAGGCATGGATGAACAACGATCAAGCAACCAGTAGCGCGCTAAGGACAATTGTGTGTGTTTGCTAGGCTCACGCCGAGGGCATGCCGCATAAGCATCCCTCATTCGGCATCTAGCCCAAACACCCGTCTCTGAGAGATTTGTGTATGTGTTTGCTAGGCTCACGCTGAGGGCATGCTGCATGAGCATCCCTCATACGTCATCTAGCCCAAACATTCACCTCCGGTCCCCCTGTTATGATATGTCATCTCGATAATCGTGCACAACCCCAGATCTTACTTTGTGAAAGCACTCTACCCTGGTCTTGTCTCGATACTCGTGCATGACCCTGATGCCACTTGGTGAAAGTACTATGCCCGAACCTTGTCTCAGTGATCACGAGCCCTCAGACGTTACTCATCAGGGATGGCCCGCTCGACCCCGCCTCGATATTCGTGCATGTCCCAGATGCCGCTTCATGAGAGCACCCTATCTGGTCTCTGTCGCACTGATCGAGTACCATCAGACATGGCTCAATCGAGGCACCTAGCCTAGCTCTCTACCTCAATAAGTGTGCCCTCGACACCATTACCCAGACAAGGGGCATACTTCATAAGTCACGATGCAAGATGAAGTGTCAGGCCCCTACCTTCACAAATGGGCCCCGACCACGACCATCAAGGTCTCGCAGCACCCACCCACTCAGTCACAATGGTGCCTCCGGCACCTGACTGCCAGCCACTCCAGTCACAACGGTGCCCCCGGCACCCGACTGCCAACCACTCCAGCCACTTCGGGGCCCGCAACACCCAATCAGTCTACAACTCAATCGCAACGGTTCCCCCGGCACCCGACTCCCAGCCACTCCAGCCACGTCGGGACCCGTGACACTCGATCACTCAACAACTCAGTCACAACGGTGCCCTTGGCACCCAACTACCAGGCATTCCAGCCACGTCGGGACCCGTGGCACCCGATTACTCAACAACTCAGTCACAACGGTGCCCCCGACACCTGACTGCCAGCCACTCTAGTCACAACGGTGCCCCCAGCACTCGACTGCCAGCCACTCCAGCCACGTCGGGGCCCGCAGCACCTAATCAGTCAACAACACAGTCGCAACGGTGCCCCCGACACTCGACTGCCAGCAACTCCAGTCACGTTGGGGCCCGCGGCACCCGATCACTCAACAACTCAGTCACAACAGTGCCCCTCGGCACCCGACTGCCAGCCACTCTAGCCACGTCGGGGCCCGCGACACCCGATCACCCAACAACACAGTCACAACGGTGCCCCCGGCACCCGACTGCTAGCCACTCCAGCCACGTCGGGACCTGTGGCACCCGATCACTCAATAGTTTAGTCACAATGGTGCCCCCGGCACCCGACTGCCAGCCAATCCAGTCACAATGGTGCCCCCGGCACCTGACTGCCAGCCACTCCAGCCACGTCGAGGCCCGCAACACCTGATCAATCAACAACTCCATCGCAACGGTGCCCCTAGCACCCGACTGCCAGCCACTCTAGTCACATTGGGGCCCGCGGCACCTGATCAGTCAACAACTTAGTCACAATGGTGCCCCCGGCACCCAACTATCAAACACTTCAGTCACAATGGTGCGTCTGGCACCCGACTATCAACCACTCAGTCACAACGGTGGCCCCGGCACCCGACTGTTAACCACTCAGTCACAACGGTGCCTCCGACACCCGACTGTCAACCACTCAGTCACAACGGTGCCTCCGGCACCCGACTGTCAACAATCCCTCCTCCACTCTGTAAATAAAAAAAACACACACTTTCCCAAGGGTTTACCCAAACCAAGTTTCACCCTCAACTTGGTCCACCTAAACCCCTCCTGACCCTTCATCTTCTGCTATAAAATCCCCCCCTTTGGGAAGCTCAAGGCATGAAGCATCAAGCAACAAGCAGAACTAGAAGATGCAAGGAGCTCACCCCCCGGACTACAAAGGCGCGTGAAAGAGTTTTGTGTGTGTTTGCTAGGCTCACACCGAGGGCATGCCACATGATCATCCCTCACACGACGTCTAGCCCAAACACCAACCTCCTAAAAGGCGGCCCCCTGTTTTGATGAACGTATGTCATCTTGATAATCGTACATGATCCTAGATCTTGCTTGGTGAAAGTACTATATCGGGTCCTATCTCGATATTCGTGCACGACCTTGATGTCACTTGGTGAAAGCACTCTACCTAAGCCCTACCTTGATATCCGTGCACGGCCTTAGATGTTGCCTGACGAAGGCACCCTGCTCGGCCCTGCCTTGGTGTTCGTGCATGACCCAGATGTTGCTTCATGAGAACACCCTGCCCAGTCCCTGCCTCAATGATTGTGCACCATCAAATGTTGCTAGATTGAGGTGCCCTACCTAGTCTTTACCTCGACATTCATGCACGACACGGACATTGCTCGCTCTCTGCCTCCATGATCATATGCCACCTTAGTGTCACCTCGCTAAGCATGCCCTCAGTGCTGTTACCCGAACAATGGGCATACTTCATAAGTCCCGACGCAAGATGAAGTGTCAGGCCCCTGCCTCTGTCAACGGGCCCCGAGCACGACCATCGAGGTCTCACGGCACCCATCTCCTTCAGTCACAATGGTGCCTCCGGCACCGGACTGCCAGCACCTCCAGTCACGTCGGGGCCCGCGGTGCCCGACCACTCAATGGCTTCAGTCGCAATGGTGCCCCGCGGCACTCGACCACCCACCTACTCCAGTCACCGCTATGCCAACACCACCAAATTACTCCGGTCAAAGCGAGGCCTACTACCTCAATGGCTCTGGTCCCACCGATGCCCGCGGCACCCGATAATTCTAAGCTTGATGGCTCTTGGTCACTCCAATCATCGCGATGCTCATGCCGCTTGACCGCTCTAGTCTCAACAGTGCTCGGCCACCTGCGCCTTAACAGTGCCCAGTCACTCCAGACACAGGTGGTGCTCACGCCATTCGGTCGCCTCGGCCTTGGTGACGACCAACTACTCCAACACAATGGAGCCCACGACACCCCTACTACCCCAACCTCGACATTGTTTCATGTCGGGAATACACTGTAACGCCCTTAGGCGGCGTTCTACTAAGCCCCAGGTCCTTTTACAGATGCTATGTACGAATGTAGAACTACCCACACAATAATGCAATGATGCGGGGGCCGTCACAAATGATGGAATTGTCCCGCGGCTTGCAAGCACTTGTAATCAGGCCTTCATTCCCCCATATAAATGCCTTTCATGGCATATAAGTCATGTAATCCAGTCAGGGAGTGGATCCCCTCCTCGTCGGAACCAGCCTCTCTACCCCCAGCTATCCCTATTGTGTTGCTGTTGCCCTGTCGCTGTTGCACAGACTAAGCCCTCCTGACGTCGCGGATCCTAGGGTCCTTGACTCTTTCTTCGGCAGTAGAAACAAATGTGTTAGGACTCCGCCTGATGTAAAATAAACACCGATCGCTTGCGATCGGTGGGGAAGACTTCCAGTACACGAGCCCCCCTGAGGAGGGTAAATCCGGTTTGGCCCAGGAACGCCCCAATAACAGCAGGGCCACTGAGGATCACGCGCGATAGGCCCTCCCAAGGGAAGGGCACATGCGCTCAGCCCAATAAGAGGACGCTCGACCCAGAAGGGCATGGGATTCTACAAAGCGTAACGGCTATGGCCCAAGCGCAGTTATCACCGGAGGATTCTCTGGTGATCGACCGTTGCCCCCACGACGTCGGCCTTGACCCCATAACGGGTGAGCACGCCCTATGAGTGTCATAAGACTCACCCCGGGACTAGCCAACGCCGGGGTAATGGCCCTCCAATGAATTCCCGCCACTGCAGCGGAGAAATGTTACTCTACTACAGACGCCCTTCCCTATCAGGGGATGAGGCTCCTCGCTCTAAGACAACCCCCTATAAAAGGGAGATCGACAGAAGAGAAGGGCATGGTGGTTCATTCTGCTATTACGCTGCCCAAGAGAATAGAGCTACTAACCCTACTGCACTGCGAGAAGAAGAGAGCGATTGCCTACATACTGAGAGGGGTCCCTTCCGGCGACCTTACCACCCAGCGAGCACTCCCCGAGTGAGCATTAGGGTCGGCGAGCACTCGTTAGGAAGATCTCCACAGCTCTTCAGCCCATCACGGTGATATCTCTCTCTCTCCTTCCTGCTCTTCTCTATACTCTATTTTCTTGTTGCTAACTTAAGCATCGGAGAGTTGTCCCCTATGGTAACACCTGGGACTCCTTCTGACACCCTTGCTTCCTGGTGTTTACAGGCCTCCACGGGCGCGAGATGAGTTTCCCAACAAATAAATAGAGAAGGTGGTGCGTGGCCTAGGAACCATTTTCTAGCCTCTACACTTCTTGGCGCCGTCTATGGGAAACATGAGCGAAAAGCTATGGCGCCTTGTGGAAGCATCCGCAACACCAGTAACCGGGGCCGTAGGTCCCACCAGGGACCCAATTCCCGACGGGAGTCGGAAGAAGCTTCTTCCGCCCATCCCTGGTAGGAGGTCACCCCAAGTGACCTCAATGAACTATGTCAACAAAGCCGAGCCCTAGCAGAACTCTGCCAGGAACTCCGGGATCAACGGGCTAACCCCCAGCGTATCTTGTCTGAGCAACGGGAGGACGAGAGGGGTCAGGCTGAGGGGAACCCCCACCAAGCGTGAGAGGCGTCCCATGCCTCGGCCACAAGGACTCGGCGATCCCGTAGCATGCCCGCGCTGAGGGTGTGCAGCCCACTCCACTCCAATCCAGAGATGGACCGACGACTCTAGCGCTTCGAAGAGATAGAGGACAAAGTCTGGTACTTGGACGACATCCTCTTGGCTGCCAAAAATCAGAGCCTAATCGATGACGACCTTGACTTCCATGCCCCCTTCTCCAGGGAAATAATGGAAGTCCCCATCCTGCCAAAGCTCCAGTTGCCGTCGTTCACCTCCTACGATGGCACCATTGACCCGGTCGACCACATGAACAGCTTCGAGTCCCACCTAGTGTTCCACCGGGCCTTGGACACAGTGAAGTGCTTGGCGTTTGTAACAACCCTCCGGGAGAACGCCCGGGCTTGGTTTGAGTCTCTACCGACTGGGACTATTTCCTCCTTCCAGTAGCTCAAGAAGCTGTTTAAGGAGAATCTTGTTGGTTGTTAAAAGGTGGTCAAGTCCACGGTGACCCTGCTCACGCTCAAGTAGGGAAAGGAAGAGACGCTATGGGACTTTGTCTCCCGCTTTTGCGCTGAGGCGCTACGGATCCCACATCTTGACGTTGACATCGCCACCATGGCCCTCACCCAGGGGACGCGAGATCACATTCTCCGGTGCACCCTCGGAGTCGAGGCCCCGACGACCCTTCTGGATCTCCTCGCTCTAGAGCAGAAGCATGCGCACTGCGAGGAGAATATAGCGGCCCTGGGTCGTGCGGCCAGAACCGATCAGTCCGACCGCAAGATATCTGTCGACCTGTCGTGAGAGGGCTGGAGTAAGCGGGAGTGACATGACAGAGACCGTTGCGATCGTTCCGAGAAGGAATATCACCACTACACGCCCCTGATGGCCCCGCCCGATTAGATCTTGATGGAGATCCGTGAGGAGCCATTTCTCAAGTGGCCTCCTCGGATGAAGTCAGATCCAAGCACGAGGAGTAAAAAGAAGTACTACCTCTACCATCGCGATCATGGCCACGACATCGCGAACTGCATCAACATGAGGGATGTCATCGAGGACCTCGTCCGGAGAGGACTCCTCGACAAGTTCCTTGCCAAGGCAGCAGAGTGACGACAGAAGACACCCCTGCTGATCAACAACCAGCCCAACGGGAAGGAGATCATGATGATCTCAGGGGGACCGACAGTGGGGGGAGATAGCGCAAGCTGGAGGTGACGGTACGCAACGGCAATCCACCCTATGGGCCAAGGTGACGACACTCTACATGGGAATTCCACCCCAGGCCACCTAGGAGATCCCATTGTCTTCTTAAACGACAACCTAGATGGTGTGACCACACCCCACTCCAATGCTTTGGTGGTCTCGACCAGTATTAACCAATGTACTGTGCGTCGCATTCTAGTGGATAATGGAAGCGGACCCGATGTCATTGCCTATGACTATCTTGTTCTTATGGGTGTGGATATGTCTCGACTAACACCATTAAACAAGTCGATGTATGGGTTCTAAGGCATGACCATCTGCCCGGAGGGATGCATTTCGATCCCAATCACATTCGGGTCAATGCCGAAAGAGGTAACCTTCCTCACCGACTTCACTATAGTTCGTGCAATGGTAGGATATAATGCCATCATTGGCCGAGGGATCCTCGACATGCTTCGAGGGGTTCCCTCCTCTTATCATCAAAAGCTTAAATTCTCCAACCCCCGAGGGGTAGGGGAGGTCCGAGGAGACCAAACAGAGTCCAGGAGATGCTACCTCATCTCCACACGTGATCGGCATCCTGAAGAAGCACTGCCCGAGAAGAAGGCAAGGACCCAAGATCCAGGCCTGAGCACGAGCACCCCGTACGCGCCGTGCAAGTGAGTCGCTAATGTAAGTCCGTGTTAGTCCTTGTATGCTTGCGGGTCTAAGTCCTAGGCTCATTGCATCAGTCATCAACATCTATGGGATGTGCCACATCACCATCATTTTCCCATCTAGCCATCAAACCCTTCCATTGTCCGCTAGACCACTCGTCTTACCACCAACTACCACCGTTACTCCACCTACCTCCACTCCACCACCAGCGCTTGCACTCATCCTTCCATCTCATCCTTTGCTCATCACCCCCGCCGTCATGGCCATGCCTTTATCCAACGCTTCACCTGTCATCCTTCCTTCACCACCAGCACCCGCGTCCACCATGGTCACGCCTCCATTTAACCCTTCACCCGTCATCCTTTCCCCGCAACCCATTGCCTCTACCCCTATCATCTCCACCGCCCCCTCTACTACGCCACTCATCCACCCCGTCGAGCCCATTAAGCCACTATCTGATGCCATGCCAGCACAAAATCTTACCTTACAGAGTGGGCATTTATTCCACAGGATCTATCCTTCCACTGGTGTGCCTGCACCCAATCCCTAGTCTTTGCAACCGACTACTAATCAAGAAGAGGTAGATCCACTGTCAGGAACTCAGTATGATCTATTACATCACTTAGACAGGGTGCCCGCCAAAATTTCTGTGCTGGAATTGATCAAGAGGTCCATGCTTCATCAGGATGCATTGTGAAATTTTCTTCAGAAAGTGATGGTTAATGAAGATATGGCAGTAGATAGCCTACCAATAGCCCTAACAGCTATCTCTAAAGGGCTGACAATTACTTTCGTTGAAACTGAGCTAGCACCTCCTGAAGCTTGACAAATGCCGCTATGCATTTCCATTGTCTTGAACAAAGTAAGCATAGATGCGGCTCTAGTAGATACAAGAGCATCCATCAATGTCTATCCCCTCAGCACTCTTAGGGCCTGCAACTTATCAGAAGAACTGTTACGGCCAACCCCAACCACCATAGCAGCATATAACACTTCGAGAAGAGCATGTCATGGGGTAGTTACTATTTAGGCTGAGCTCAGTCCTCTCACAATGCCCATTGAATTCTATGTGCTGGACATCGACCCTATGTTCAAGGCTATTTTAAGTCACCCGTGGATCGATAATCTCAATGTCGTACCATCCACTACCCACCAATGTCTCAAATTCCCTTCTCAAGGGAGGGTGGTTAAGGTGAAAAGTATGTCCATGGTCCAGTCTGTCAAGGCTATCTCAGAGAAAATTCTGCCAACATCATGGCCCAGCAATCGGTCGATTATCTCAGTGCTAGATCTGGACTTTCCTTGGGCTTATGTGCCACGCCAACCCGCCACTACACCGGTGAATATTAAAGAAAAGTCGAAGATCCAAGATTCTAAGGGCTGGTCTATTATATTGAAACTGGGCTACCAACCGGGGAGAGGCCTCAGTGCACAATTACAAGGGCAGACCAAATCGGTCCCCAAAGGTAGGAAGATGAGTAGAAGGGGTCTCGACTACCGAGAATTTGCATTATCAATCTTGGGTGACTCAGGACCACTCACCTTAGATTACCGCCAGCATTTTGTTAAAGGTCCTCTCCAGCCGAGAACATTAAAGGCACCACCAAGTCAACCCGAAAAAGGAAATATAGCTTGCACGGTTGCCGACCCACCTCTGCTGCCAAAGGGGCCAGTTGATCACATGCTTGATTTTAGTCAAGCCTTTGCCAGGTTATTCCATGAAAATGATTGCTGCCAGAAGAACCAGGAGGTACGACTTGTGCAGTATGAGCCGAAGAAACTAGCTCACCGCTCGCGGGAATAGGCGAGCTCACTTGTCATCTTTACTTGGTCTCCTTCCCGCTTGCACACACTCTTTCAGAGGCTAGACTTTGTCCCCCGTCTACCTCCTATTATGATTAATCCACTGCTCTGCCAACTTCTAATGTCGATGAAATTTTTTATTGTGAATTATCTATGTGGGCATTGCCCACCGATTAATCTCTCTACTCCATTCTTCTCCTCCTCTAATCCTTTCCTCGACATCTTCTGTCCGTCCATTTATCCCCTCACTCTTCCTCCTCCTCCTCCCTCCTCTTCATCTTGTTGCGTGATCTCCATGAGAGTCACGTGTCACGTGATGGAAGCACCTCCTCACTAGAAGAACAGCCAGCTGCGTCCACTGACGTCTTATGCTGCGCCTCGAGTGTCCTTCTACGATGCCGAAAACACGACAGAGACTGAGACACTGTCTGAACAGAACCAGGAACTACAGTAACGAGTGACTAGTCAGGGTCACGCCCGTCGGCGTTCATCCAAACGCCTCTGACCACGTGTGCACACACAAGCTCAATGCCACGAGTCAGGCCTCTAGCTAGTTTTCTCCCCCAACGGACGCTACTGTCAGGCAAGGGAGCCCATGAAAACTAGCTTAAAAATCGTGTCTCGGGAACTGCCACACCACCACTCCCAGGTGGGCTGACACGCCGAAACGTGTCGTCAGGCTACGACTAGTGGAGGCTCACTAGACACAGACACTAAAACACAAGTGCTGGAGTACAGATAGGCTAAACAAGCACTGTCACACGTACTACAAAGCACTAAGGTAGTACAATAACTGCCAACAGACTCAGGACAAGACAACTAGACCTACTAACGCACGATCCTTGAGTCTTGCGACTCGGAGGCAAGATCGTCGCGCAACGGCGGAGACACGCCGCCAATCAGTCTAATCCTAAGCCAGAGAAAACGACACATCTGCATAAAATAACTCACGGAGACCTGAGGGATCACCAAGAGCCTCAGCACACCTGGACACGCAAACCGGGGTAAGACGATACCTCAAGGCATCCAGAACCACTGTCTCGGGCTAGACAGAATAGTCGAGACACACACAAGGTCACCTGTCAACCACTGGGTCTCACCCGGTTGACCAGAACTCGACAATGAGTCACAGAACTGGACACAATGCACAAGCATTCCTGGCTACCTTATAACGTGGCCACAACCCTCATAGGACGTCGGGAGACGTCCACGGGACAACAGGCAAACCACAAGGTCAAGCCAAAATATTCGGAAACCCAAACACTGGTAAGCAGCAATGGCGATCGTAGACTAGGCCGTGAGGTGACTGTGGCAGTCAAGGACATGGCCGCACACCCAGTCGACCCTCGACCCAACCTACCCAATCAAACCACCAAGCGGTCTATAACAGACCCGCTACACAGACACTAGCGTTCTACACATGAGCCACTCGAAACACCAGAGACACCGCCCTAGCCGACCTAAACATTTGACCCAAGTCAGGCGGGACCCATACATGGACAGACGGACAATGGTTGGACCACCATGACCAACCGACACAACTATGGACAAAACCACTGTGCGGTCTACCAAGGGCCCGCTCAGGTGACTGAAAGGTCTATAAGAGGACCGCCCAATCGAACCGACCTACTACAGTAGTTCGATCAAACCGGTCAGAATGGTCTAGGACTGACCGCTCAGAGGACAGAACGGTTAGGGGCAAACCGCTCCATGGACAGCCATAGGCGAGCTGAACGGTCTATCGACCGTCTGCTCGCAAGCCTCTCAAAACAACAAGAGAAACAGCACGAACGGGAGGAAGCCATGCAATGGGGATAAATGGTCCTCACTAGGCCATGCAAACCCCAAGACGGTCTATCACGTGACCGCGTAGACCCAAACTGACCTACTTCTAAATGGTCACAACCATGACCGTGCAACACCCTAAACGGTTACTGTTAAACCGTGTAGGCGTCAGGATGAACAAACCAAGGGATCGACCGGACCTCAGCCTTTCCATGTCTCATTTAACCCAAAATGAAGGAGATACATTCACAACAATGATACACAACATTTAGACTCTAACGGGAGTCAAATCGGCTGACAAATGGCGAGAAACGGGTAATTCTACAGAATTGACCTAAATGGGGTTTTCGGGTTTCCCGGGCTCCTACCGGTCCCGAATGACCACCATTTGACGTGAAAACAGTGTCAATGGAACGCTGACATTCCAGGGAGTCGTTTGACACTAGCTGATCTAAAAATCGTCGCCATTTTTCGGTGAACCCTACGAACTCCCAAAAACTGTGATTTTGCCTAAACGAGCCCAAACTCATTCTATAGCGCCCTGGATTCTTGCCAGATCTTTATCTGGGTCTTGGTGGATCTTTAGTAGGTTGTTCGGATCATTTTGGAGGAGTTTCGGATCGCGGCTTCCCCAACTTCTTGGGGTTGGCCTTCGTTGATATGCTGGAGGTAGAGCCCTCGGAGCCTACCAAGGAAGCTGTAAAGAAGATCGAGTCCTTGGAGGCTTGGTGCTGCCCGGACTCGCCCAAGAATTCAACCCTGGTTGCCAGTTGCCTGGTGCACTATGTTGTCCGTGGGGCCCGCCCCGCTCTCATCAACAAGAATGCCGGAGGATGCCAATGCAAGGGCTTCCAAAAGAGTACTGCGGTGGTTACCAGAACCCTCTCCCAGTCTGGTAAATCTATGATGATTAGTGGCGTGTTCGTCTTCCTCGATGGACGTGATGCACGAATAGCCCCTGATTGGGTCATCCCCGCCATCCCTGTCTGCAATTCCTATCAAGCCCTTGCCGGAAGAAGGGCAGAAAGAGAAGAAGTCGATCGCTACGGCCAGGAGAAGTTGGCCCCCAGGCCGAAGAAATTTAAGCAGGTTTGGGTCCCTAAGAGGATCCACCCTAGCCACCCAGCTGCTACACATGTCCATCACTGTCCGGATCATGACGGTGTGACAGTGAGGAAGGAGAGGGGCTTCCCCCTGAATGAAGAACAAGCGGTTGTGGACCCTCTGCGCCACGCAGGTTTTCGGGCAGACGCCCGCCAAGCCGATGTCCCTGCTGTGGGACGAAGATTTCAGCAACCCACCAATCGGGTTCGGTGTGCTTACATCCCGCCTATGGGAGGTCGACAACTATCCCCCGTGCTACATCAAGAACGGGGTCAAAAGGAAATGACCGCCTTGGTCAGAAATGATTTACAAGGGCTAGGCAATCCCTCATTGGGACAACAACAGCTGATGCAATCGGTCGCAGTCAGAGAAGACTACTGCCCACCAATGACAGTGGAAAAAGAAGAAGAAAGAAAGATGATGTCATCAGTTGACGACAGTGGTTATGAAGACGGCTTCCATATTGGAGCTGATGACACCGCCCCTCGGCGAGAAGAAAAGAAAAGAATTCTCGGCTTTGAAAGACTGACCTTTCCAGATCAAGCTAAGAGGAGGGTCCACTGGCGGAAAAGAAGGATGCAGGTCTTCACCTGCAATATGGCCGGCATATTCGGCCAGTATGGGGAGCTCCCTGAAGACCCTCATGAGTTAGCTCAGTTGGCTGTGAGGCCAGGGCCAAATACTCGGAGGACTAAGGCCGCAAAAGAACTACTAGCTGTAGCTAAGGGAAGACAACCCCTGGTTTGCCATCAGCCCGATGATGGATCAGCTATTCTTACCGCCAATGTGGTGACGGTGAAAGATGAAGATGAAGCTCTATTTGATATTCTGTAGGAGAATACACCTGGGGGCACGCCGGAGGCTATCCCCAGCAATGCAGCCATGGACCCGGCGGTCCTAATGCTACTTCCAAAATACTGATAGGAGATAGACCTGCTAAAGAAGCAATTAATGGAGAAGACAGAACAATCCTTAGCCTCTAAACCGCCCGAAGTCCAGGGCGAATCGTCGCGGGGAGCAGTTCATCAAGTTGACCCTCCACTGCTTTACACCACTCCTCCACCATCGGAGCCAACCCTAGTGACAACACAACAACGGCCACCGCAGTCGCTGATGCCATCGATGCTCCCTCAGGTGCACCAGACCCCTTCGTTGCTGTAGCCTCCGCAGGCGACCACCCTGGTCACCCCGTACCTACAGCTGACACATTTCTATCCGGAACCTATTGACCCCACGATCATGAATCGGATGATGGTAGAAAAGATGATCGAGATGAAGCTCGCTGAAAGGGGGCTGAAAGGGGCGAAGGCGACTATGTTGCATTTGATGCCTACCGGGTGCCATACCCATCGCACCATGCTGCCAAACGGCTTCCCCTAGGGATCAGCAAGCCGCCCAAGTTCGACAAGTTCAATGGGAAGGGGTCCCCGAAGGAGCATGTCACATATTACATGACCGTCATGGGTGATCTGGCCACCGACGAGTCATGCATGCTGAAGTTTTTCGGGTCCTCATTGACAGGGCTCGCATTCGAATGGTACTCCAGCCTCCCAGCCGGGTCGATCAGCGATTGGTCGGATATGCAGAGAAAATTTAGAGAAAGATTTCATGTTATAGAGAGGGAGGTCACGGTAATAATTTCAGTTAAATGCTTAAAAATACCCTAAAAATTCCTAAAAATAGCCAAAATTCACCGGACAAAATTTAGATCCGAACCACTAAGGATCCGCTAAAACTACAGGTGTTACAGTCCCTCTCCCTTAAAAGAGATTTCGTCACCGAAATTAGACGAAAGGATAAGGAGGAAGCTGACAACACGACATATCCTACTGACTGAAAAGGCAACTGAACGAAATAGAAATAGATACCTTGGAAATAGAAGGCTGACTTTTCGTGTGGCATAAAATAGACTCGCTTGAGACGGTAGTCAACCACGATGCCATAAAGTTCCAGCCAATCCATGCCCAGAATCGCATCGTACTCGGCCAACTGTAATGCGTAAAGTCTCACTGGCAGTTTCCAACCACTGACTAGAACCGGAGAATTTTCCAGGCACAGAGGAGTGGACATGTAATCGCCAGACGGCAACTCCACAAGCATCTCACAGGAACTTCATTCATCGGCCCTTCGACACGAGCAATAAAATCCTCAGAGATAAAAGAATGGGTCGCACCCGAATCGAAAAGAACACGTGCTGAACGACCATAAATCGAAACCATACCTTCAATCAAATTTGACGCCAACGCCTCCGCACGAGTGATGTGAGTAACCCTGGCTCTCGACGGGCGGCTAGCTGCAGATGAATGCTGGGAAGGAGCGAGAACTGGTAGGTGGAGCGGTTGAGGTTGAGGTGGCAAAGGAAGACGAAGCTGCGACTGGGAAGTCTGCGAGAACTGCACCATCTGCGGCCTCAATGGATAGTTTTGGGAGATATGCTTCGACTGATCGCAGCGATAGCAGACAATCAGTAGAGAACACAGCACACCCGGATGACTGCCACCACACTTGGAACACAACCTTGGCTGAGAAGCAGAAAAATCCTGACGCAGTCGAACAGAGGAAACAGACTGCTGACTCGGATCAGAAAGCGTCGACTGATCGAACTTCTTTTTCTTAAACTTTTTAAATCGGAATCCCTTGCCCTGAGATTGCGGGAAAGGAGTACCACAGGTAGCAGAGAAAGTGGGAAGAACTCTTGGAACAGATGACTGGTGGAGCGACTGATGCTGCACAACCAACTAAACCATCCCAATCTGAGGAAGTCCTCGGGTCCTCGCCAACTCTAACTCCAGTGCGATGGTGGCTTGGTACGTAGAATCTAACTTAGCTACACGGGTAGTGAACAATAGTAGGCTCAACTCTGCTTTTAGTCTACGCAGAAACTGCTGAGTCCTCACAGTCTCATCAGTAAAAATGTGGGGCGTGTACCAGCCCAACTCGATGAACTTGTCTCGGTATTGCAGCACTGACATCTCACCCTGCGTCAGCTCTAGAAACTAGTACATCTTGGCTAACTTTAGGCAGGCTGGAGTATAGGCACACTCGAATGCAGCAACAAACTCCGCCCATGTGATCTGTCGAAGCGGACAGGAACAGAAGGCAACCTCCCACTCCGTGGTCCACCATGTGCGTGCGGTACCTTGAAGCTGATAAGAAGCCAGCATAACCCTTTCATCCTCGGCACACTCCATGGATTGGAAGACACGTTCAGTGGCATCCAATCACTCCCTCGCTGCCTCCGGGTCTGATTGGCCCTCGAACGTTGGTGGATAGAATAGTAGAAATTCTTTCAGCGCTCATCCACGACTACCAGGCAACTCCGCAGGCGGAATAGGAACAGGTGTTGCCTGGGCAGGAACTGGTACAGTAGGAGCAGGGGAAACACTAGCCTCATCCAGAGGAACTGGGGCTCTTCGCCTATGAGACGACATCTTGAATCTAGGGAAACACGACAATGAAAAACACATCAGCGATCGCAAGAAACACCCTAAGCCAGCAACAGACGACTCAAGGGGACTTGCTCTGGACCAGTGCGAATTTTAATTCCTGATATAATTCCCCAACACCGTTCTGATACCACCTGTAACGACCCAGAGTTCAGGGTACCGATAACCCGATATAAATATCAGACTACTGCTACCAAGAACTGGAGGCGCCACCCAAGAGATTGATGAGACCCCCGAAGGGTTAGTGGGATTTGTCGAGAGATTGCATTAGAAATTAGAATTCGCAGGTGCATAGTATTAATCCGTGTGAGGTTTATACTGGAGCACATGCATAGAATTTGGTATTATAGGTGTTAACAACTCGTTGACGAAGAACCCCGACTGCTCTGGGGCCACTATTGTGCCAGCTGCTCCACCTCCCGGCAGATCTGGGAGAAGCAGGTCTACAGATACTCATCGTCCAGTGGAATAGGAGGCAGGTCCTCCCTTAAAAGCCAGCTCTCCTCAGCCTTCCTGATCACCGAGGCCTTATGATGGTACATGTGGCTGTGCTCAAACCACCATTTGGCATAATGAATGTCAAATCTTCTACGGCGGTCCAACCCTGATGTCAGTCATCGCTCCGGTTCCCCTCAACAGTAGAAGTCCCACCAGGCAGCTGCTAACAAGTGGCTATCCTAGCCTTTATACAGTCGGCTCGCCAAAGGGAACTCCTGGTTCGGCGGGATCTCCTTGTCATACCCAAAGTTCTGGGCGAACCTATGCGGGTAGTATGGCTCTAGAAAACTCATGGTAGATCGATGTAGTGCTAATAACGCCGGTCGGGTGTGGATCACCCACTCTGTGTACAAGGCTGCATCTAGCTCGAGCTGGTAAGGAAGGGTGTAGGTCACCTCGCCGCTCGAAGGTACTAGAATCAAATGGGAGTCCCTCGTAGCGCTATCAAAAGGGAGCCCGTCCTAGCCCCTGTTGGGTAGGTAAGATAGGGCTCTCCTAGCCCCTTCCAGCTACGTGACTACGTCCCTGTCTAGGTGGCCGATGAAGCTGAACAGTAAAGGCGCTGCTGGGTTTGCCACCGTCCCCCATGTCATCAGCCGAGGAAACAACAAGCCGGCCCACGCATTGAGATAGTAGGTCAGCAGAAGCAGGCTCCACTCACGTGGCGTAAGATGCATCGCCAACACACCCAGTCCCTGGTAGATGTTGGCCAGTGTCGCAAAAGCTAACGCTAGCCTCCGCCCCTCTGCCAGTAGGCACGCGGGCCACAACAGCTCAATCTGTAACAAGCTATCATCCCCGTGCGGGATCGCAAATGTCGCCAGCCATATGCTAAGTGCACTGCCAAATGCGTCACGTTCGGCAACCAGTGGGGGTTCCACCCCTCATGTGGTGCATATAATTGTCCATGTGGCATGATCTCCAAAGGAGATCCCAGTCTTGGATCACGTGCCTGTAAGATAGAAGCTTGATCCACGTGACTGAGCTAGTGAAGGCGTGCTACTTCTCGTAAGTTAATCCTGGGTCCCTGTGACGTAAGTTGCTGCCAGTCAGAATGAAGTCATTCTGTCAAACATCTTGTGTACTTAAATTTCATTTCTGGAAAATGATAGGGAAGTTAATATGCTCAGACTTGCAATGCATATGCTTTAATTCTAATATACTAAGCAACATAATGTGCATAGACCTCATAGAAGACTAATGCAAGGGTGCTCAGACCTCAATGCATGCTAGGACATATGCTTGGACCTAAGATATGCATAATGGAACTTATGCTCAGACCTTGAATGCATGCTACAGAATGTGCACAGACTTCAGAAGGCATGATGCAATATGTGCGTAGATCATACAGGGCACATTTAGAAATGTGCATCGATCTTACAAACATGGCGTGAAACAATGCATAGGCCTTTCAGACCTAAGCCTAAAAAGTTCATCGACCTTTATAAGCATAATGCAAAATGTGCATCGACCTTCTAGCAGATGTGCACAGACCTTCTTATGTGCTAGCAAAAGGTGCACCGACCTTCTAGGTGCATGAACAGTAATGTGCTCTGACCTTTTATTGCACACTAGCATATGTGCTCAAACGTGCAAGCGCACTGACCAAAGGTGCTTAGACCTATATGAGGCAGGATGCAAATGTGCTCTGACCTTGACAATGCATGATGAGAAATGTGCTCTGACCTCAGTGTAGCTAAGGCAAAACATGCATTGACCTTAGAATGCAAAAGGCAAAATGTGCTCCGACTTTGATATGCATAATGTAGAAGACATGCATCGACCTTTATGCACGAAGCACAGATGTGCTTTGACCTTATGTATGACTAGGGCAGATGTGCATCGACTTTAGATATGACTAAGAGAAATGTACATCGATCTTAGTCTGCCTAAGGCAAGATGTGCACTAACCTTAGGTCTTTAACTTGTTATTATCCCATTTATTTGTTGCTCCCTTTTGTCTTCGTCATATTATTATTTCCAACAAGAATTCAGCAGCATCTCCCCTTAACTCGGGCGTAAGGGAGATACAGGGAACGCGCCCACATGGAGTGGCGGAACCCGACAATTGGAGGTGGGCGCCCGAGAGCGGCAACAACTTTGATAAAACTTTAGAAAACCCAGAAGAAACGATAATTGGGAGACGACTCTAGGACTGGCCAAGGTGCAGGGGTGAAGGTCAAGGTCTGGTGTGCCGGCCAAGGGGCCCAGGGGTGCACCGAGCTGGTTTCTGGAGAGGGGATTGTGCCGGGGAAGGCCAAAGGGGTTGAAGACACACCGGCTAAGGGACTGTGCCAGTGAAAGGGTGCACCGGGTGAGGTCAGGCTAGGGTTAAGGTGTACCAGCCAAGGGGCGTACCGATGATGGGTTAGCCAAAGTGTGCACTGTTAAAGGCGTATGGAGTGTGTACTAGACAAGCAAGCTGGGGGGGGCTAGGCTGTACCGGTGAGGGGTTGTGCCGGGGAAAGGGTGGCCAAAAAGGTTGAAGGTATACGGGACAGGAGGAGGTGTACCGGCGAAGAGAGTGTGCCGGTGAAGGGGGGACTAGGGAGCTGTGTCGGGGAAGGCACAAGGCGTGCCGATGGAGAGGAGGCTAAGGGTGTACCGCTGGAGGAAGGATCGGGTATGCCACTGAAAGAAGGGCTGGGTGGTTTGAGGCCAATGGGGGGAAGAAGGTCGTGGGGCCTCTGAGTTTGGTCTAACTAGAAGAGAGACCTCGATTAGAGGGAGGAGAGATTGTGGCTGGATATTCGAGGAAGTTGGGGAGGCACTGGTCAAGAGAGGCGATGACTGGACGAGATCAGTGAGGGAAAGAAGGCCATTGGCTGACTAGGTGGGATGCAACCCGGGGAAGGAGAAGCCGCTGAGGAAGAGGGGGGATACCATCAAGCACATGCCCGAACCCAAACCAACGGAGATGGTAGGGGAGCAACCACTGGAGGGAGAAGGGAGAAATGGCCGAGCATGCAAAGGGACTCAAACACACGAGGACGTTGGGAACCCAAAGAAGTTTTCATTTATGCGGACTAGGGGCCAAATACATTACAAACATGAAAGGGGGAAGAAGAGGAAGGAGAAGCCAAGAGAGGGGGTAGTGTGGTTTGAGTAGGGGTGACGGCTCCCTGCTCCTCTCCCACTCCCCACTACATCTCTCTCTCTCTCTCTTGCTCTCTCTTACTCTCTCTTTCCCGGTGGCTGCCAGAGAGAAACCTCCTTCTTCTTTTCTTCTTCTTCTCCTTCTTCTTCTTCTCTTCCGGTCTGCTTGGCAGCATTACAGAGGGTGCCCCTCTACTCTCTGGTGTGTGTTTCTCCACCTGTGTGTTTCTCTCCCACTTTTGTTCGCCGGTGAAGGAGGGGTTTTTATACCCCATGTAGCAGCGGCTTGTTCGAAGGTTGGAACGGGATGCCATTAATGGGGATTTGACTTCAGTCGTCCTCGGTGGCAGGGGGTAGCCTGCGTGCCGGCCCCTCCATCTGACACCTCAGCAACCCCACTATGTGCCAAGGATCTATAGGACATGGGCACGAGATTTTCTCTGCCAGATGCACCATTGAGGAAGGGTGCCGTTGAAAGGGCTTGTAGGCGTGCCGCTGAGGAGGAGAGGCACTAGACGTGCCACTGAAGACAACACTTGGAGGCATGCCGCTGAAGGCACTTGGTGTGCCGGTGAAGGAGGCAGGCGGGGCGTGCCACTGAAGATGCTCAAAGGGTGTGTCGGCGAAGAGGCACAGGGGGGCGTGCCGCTGAAGGTCATGGGGTGTGTCGTTAAAGGCACTTGGCTAGGGCGTGCCGTTGAGGGGGCGTGTCGCTGAAGGCCATGGGGTGTGTCGTTGAAGGCACTTGGTCTGGGCATGCCGTTGAAGGGGCGTGCCGCTCAAGGCCATGGGGTGTGCCGTTGAAGGCACTTATGCGTGTGTGTGCTGGCGAAGAACCACCAGGGGGATGTGCTAGTGAAGAACCCGCGGGAGTGTGCCGTTGAGCACCTTCGGGCGTGCCGGCGAAGCTGCGCTGAGCATGCCGTTGAAGACGAGGGGCGCACGCGATAGTGATGCAGCTAACCGGTGCATTACAAGTGCTAGGTTGCCCCCTAGAGGAATGGCCGTGACGAGTCTTATTATTGTTGAAATATGTGAACCGTCGTGAATTCCTTGAGACTCAGGCCCCCAACGAGCTTGCCGCCATCAAGGCCCAAGAGGGTGAATATTTGCAAGCTTTAGAGGTGCGTCGAAGCAGCGAGGAGCAGCACGAGAAGGCCTTGGAAGGAGGTCACCGCGATGTCCACGCCCTCAGGAGTAGAATCGAGAAACTAGAGGGCTATCTTGCTGCAGCCAGGCTAAATAGGGGAGAGGGGGGAGCTCGAACGGTTTACACCGTTTGAACTCCCCTTTCACTCTCTCTTCCCTTCTTTCTTCCGTCGATCGAGCGCAAGCGCCTCTCCCTCTTCCCTTCTTCTCCGTCACCAGACGCGAGCGCCACCGCCACCATCGCCGTCGTCTTCTTCGCCGGGGTGAGGAGGCCGCCACGGCCGTCTCTCCCCTTCCATTCTCTTCTTCCCCTTCCCCCTTCTTCTTCCTCCGGTTCTTCTTCTTCGTTCGACGGAGGGGCGGAGCCCTAAGACTCCCCTCCTCTCCCCCCATTTCCTCTCTTTCTCCCTCTCCTTTTCTTCCTTTTCTTTCTTCTCCTTCGTCTCTTCTTCCCCTTCGTCTCCGGCGTCAGGAACGACCGTCGGCCGGGCGTGCTGAGGACGGGGCGTCGGAGCGTGCCGGCCAGGGTTTTGGCGAGTGGGCAAGGCACTAGCGTGCCGGTGAAGGTTTTGGCGAGTGGGCGAGGCACTAGCGTGCCGGTGAGGGCGTTAGGGGAGAGCGAAGGGCACGGGTGTGCCGGGGCCCGAGTGTGCTGGTGAGCAAAGGGCACGGGTGTGCCGGTGAAGGAGGGCACGAGTGTGCCGATGAGTAGACCGCTCGAGTGTGTCAGTGAGCGAGCGTGCGAGTGTGCCGGCGGAGAGTGTGCACGAGTGTGCCGGCAGAGCGTGTGCACGAGTGTGCCGGTGGAGCGGGCACGCGGGCGTGCCGACGAGTAGACGCGCGAGTGTGCCAGTGAGCAGACCGCGCGAGTGTGCCGGCGAACATGCAGTGGAGTGTGCCGGTGAGCAGAGCGCGTGAGTGTGTCGGCGAACACGTAGCGGAGTGTGCCGGTGAGCACGTCGGGCGGGTGTGCCGGCGGAGCCCCATGAGGGCGTGCCGGCGAAGCTTCAAGTGAGTGTGCCGGTGAAGCCTTCACACCGAGCATGCCGCTGAAGGGTTACGGGACATTCCTTTGAGCAAAGAACTTATGGTGTTGCCCTGTGGGGCTCACCACCACTTGCTGGGACCGTCACTCCTTGTGGGCGCGCACCCGTGTTTCCCCTTACGCCTCCGGCCTAGGAAAAACTCTGCTAAAATTTCGTCAGAAATTGGCAGCCTTAACTATTATGACAGCGGTTCCCTTATTGACTCCACCGTCCACTGCCTCTTTCCCATTCTCCGTTCGTCCGTCTCTCAGACTTGCGCCACGCAGTGGGCCCACACTGAGATCACGTAGTTAGGTGTTTCGTGGGCATACCTCAGGGGAGAGTGACATTAGGGGGCTTGACTTGCTCCTTCTTTCTTTTCTTTCCCTTCCTTTGCTTGTAGTGGGGTGTCCCTCTTCCTTCTCCCTCAATGAAGAGTTTATTATTATTATCTATTTCACTGCTTCCATTTTGTATTGGGCTTGTTCTGATCTCTACTTGTTGTGATTTTGCAGACAAATGGCTACTCCCAGTGGTTCCTCTGCTCCCGCTACTGCCCCCCACCGTACTCAGCTGCCTCCAGTGCCGGTCGTTACGTGGTTCAACGTAGAGGACCTGGACCGAGATCATGCGGAGATTGCAGCATTGGTCGACTCTTCAAGCCCGGATACCAAGACCCTGGATATTCGAAGATTGGCCAAGGTCGAGAAGGGCTTCAGTTTTGACCATGCCACGGGAGTCTATCCTGCAGATTTCCTGAAGGACAAGCATCTCATTCGTCATCTAAAGCACCTCTGGACTCGTGACCGACGGGAGCCATGGAGTGTGAAGCAAGTGGAATACGCCATCTTGTAGGGTTGGGACAGCCTGTAGAGAGAGAGAGAGAGAGAGAGAGAGAGAGAGAGAGAGAGAGAGAGAGAGCATACACAGATTTTCATGATTTGAGAGGCAAGTCTTCCTATGTCCACTGAGCCTAACTCCTTCATCGTTGACTTTGCACTATTGTTCTCCTAGAACACAAGTACAAGAGAAAGATCTTATAATGAACCGTCGGAATCTCCTTTGCAACTCACATGCTTAGGACACAATTCTCAAGCTTATACAAATATATAGCCCCCAAAAAATGTAACCCTAAAATAACCCCGAGTGAGATATGGTCAGGGTGGTGTTGACACCCTAGACACTAGTGTTGATACCACTGTCATCTAATACGCACACACTTGAAAATCTTGATAGGTCGTCGACACCCCCCCCCAGTCAGGTGTCAATAAAAGTGTCTGGAGTCAACACCTCTGGCCCTAGTGATCTACGTACACCACGTAACTCTGGTCTACCCACGGTTTTAATTAAGGGCATACCGTGGGGGGAGACAAATCCCTTTGCATCCCCTCCCTAATCACCCAGGCCTATATATCAAGGGAGGTTTTTCCATGTGACACGTACAGGGAAATTAAACTTCCTTCAATTGCTCCATAACTTGAGATACACGCGTCCTAATGAATCTGACACATATTATCAACAATCCTACACCAAGAAGCGATCACAGGAAACTCGATATGTCAGTGTCAGCAAGAAATCTTTTAACTATTCGACAACATACTGATCAAACTCTCAGCCAAGTGAGATCTCCATGTTAATTTTCCAATATTGACTAGGCTCCAACTTTTATGCCGGAGGCCACACACTGATATGCTTTTCATCTACAGTAATAAAATCTTCTCCGGCTCATGTAAGACGTGACATGAAGCGTACTTCTGGGTCACTCCGCCTACTGATTCAGTGGTGGCCTTCAAACTGAACATACAAACGCATGCGTACTTGTCGCTTTCTTGACATCTGTCTCTTTGATGCGCTCTCTCACTTAACTAGGGGCTCTCTCACCCCAACAGTAATTTGAGGAGGCAGGGAATGCATGGGAGCTTGACGCGCGGGACCAATGGGTTAACAACAGACGAGGGCTCAAACCAAGGCGTTTAATTAGTTGCCCGCACACTTTTACCATTAAGGATATATTCATAATTAACTGGCAGCTGTGTGTGGTGCACATCGGATTTTCTCGGGTAATCCATTTCAAGACGCATGTTCTTGATCCATATCGCACAACCCAGCATTGTTACGACAATGAGGAGGTAGGTACACCAGCGACGGCTTCTGTACCCTGTTGTGTTCTCTCGCCGTCCCTTTCCCTCAGTCGGGCACTGCACCTCCGCTGGCGCCGTTGCATCATGAGGGCATGCCAAACAAGGGTGCCTTCTGGCGGGCGTCCGCCCTCATCGTTCCAGCCAGTTCCATGAAGGCGCCTTCATTCGTTCTCGCACGGACTGTTAGGGTTACACTCTAGAGGGAGGGGGCATCAAGTTGAGATCGCCGTGCTGTAGGCATCCCCTGTGGTCCTGATAGCTCCATTCTGGTGCATGGCTGTGGCGTCATGTGAAGCCCCTCCCGAGCCCGATTTGTTCTCCTCGATCTGACACAAACGGATAAAGGGTCCACGTACGTACGCGTTCTCGCTTCATGCAGTATATGTCGGCACATCAGACAGATCGCTTAACGCGTTGGATGTGCTTACCTTCTCTAGGACACTGTTAGGGAAGAGGCAATGTGTTTAGGGCGCATGTTTCAGGTAACCCCGGTTGCTTCAGAAAGCATGGAAGAAGGGTTTGGGGGCATCAACAGGGGTCGATCTGTGCGTAATGGTGGCGTCGGCGTGAGGCTCATGGATGGCAGATGGGGACTCCAGAATCGCTAGAGACATATATCCAGCGGAGGACTGTTCCACATCCATGTGCATCCTCCTTTCTGCTACGGCGACCCCCAATAATGGAGCAGTCTCAAGGGTACAGAAGGCATAAGTCTCAAGGGCCCCCCAGTCTTGAACCCTGTGGAGATCAGAGGGAGTTGGGGATTTTTACTCTCTCTCTCTCTCTCTCTCTCTCTCTCTCTCTCTCTCTCTCTCTCTCTCTCTCTCTCTCTCTCTCTCTCTCATCTACGTCCACCCCTCGTCCACACCGAATGAGGATTCCACTAACACAGGCTAGAAAAGAAGACTCAATCTGCGACAACGGCTGCCTCACAGCTTAACCAGAGGAACAGACTCCTCTCTTCCTCCAACCCAGAGGGAAAAGAAATGGCTATTTATAGAAAATTTAGATTTTTTTAAAATATAAAAAATAGAATAATATATTTCATCGGTCCTCGAAACATGTCGGATGTACTGGTACCATCCTGGAGTAGGAGAACGCAATGATTTGCCCTGCACAGGGTTCTGTAGCTCCGTCCGGGAAAAACACGTGAAACCACAAAATGCGCTCCGGGACACCCGAAAGTGATCTGAAACTCACGGATCCTGATCCAAAAAATATTTGAAAAACCCAGGATAGTATAGCCCTTCACCCTTAAACAAATTTCATCCTCGAAATTTAGAATAAAGCGCAGGGGGAAAATAAGAGAGAAACTCACTCGAATAGATAAGGGAACTACTGACGCATCTCATCCTCGCTCTCCCAAGATGCCTCGCTACCAGAGTGTTATTCCCACACCACCTTAACCAAGGGGATAACCTTGTTCCAAAGGTGCTGCTCTCGTTGATCCTCAATACGGATGGGGAACTTTGGAAGAGACAGATCGGGAGTCACCTCGGGCCAAATGGAATCCTCCAAAACTCGAGAGTCATCGGGCATATATTTCCTCAACATCGAGACATGAAAAACATCATGCACCACTGTTAACTCCTGGGTAACTGCAATCGATAAGCAACCTCTCTAATGCACTCCACAATGGGGAAAGGCCGAACATAACGGGGACTCAACTTTCCATGCTAGCCAAAGCGCATTACCCCCTTCATAGGAGAAACCCTCAAGAACACTCGATCGCCAACAACAAAACTTAGGGGCTACCTTCACTGATCGGCATAGCTCTTCTGTCGACTCTGACCCACCAACATGGTCTAACGGACCAAATGCACCACATTCACAGACTGTTGCACCCGATCTGGTCCCGTCATTGCTCGCTCACCAACCTCAAACCAATCAAGTGGAGTCTCACACGGTCGCCCATAAAATGCCTCTTAGGGAGCCATCCCAATGCTCGAATGATAGTTGTTATTGTAGGCAAACTCCACCAATGGTAGGTGGTGAATCCAACTTCCCTGCCATTCCAGGCAAGATGACCTCAACATGTCTTCTAGCATCTAGATGGTCCTCTCTAACTGACCGTCTGACTGAGGAGGATAGGCTGAGATAAAGCCTAACTCAGTGCCTAGAGCTCTCAGGAAACTGCTCCAGAATCTGGAAGTGAAATGTGGATCTTGATCTGACTCAATGGAAATGGGGATCCCATGCAAAGGCATGATCTGGTCCACATAAAGATGTGCCAGCTTGGTTACACTCCAGCTGACTCTGATTGGTAACAACCGAGCCGTCTTTGTCAGCCTATCCACTAGCAACCAAATACTACCATTCCCAGTCGAAGTTCTCAGCAATCCCACCACAAAATCTGTGGTCACGTGGTCCCATTTCCACGCGGGAACCTCCAAGGGCTAAAGCGTACCACTCGGTCGCTGGTGCTCCGCCTTCACCTACTGACGGGTATGGCACTTGGCCATGAACTTAGCAATATCTCTCTTCATACCAAGCCACCAGAACTGTCTCCTCAAGTTCTGATACATCTTTGTTGCACCCAGATGTATAGTGTACTGACTCCCATGAGCCTCCAACAACACTACACTCCTCACCTGCTCCTCGGCCGGGACGTATAGCCTACCTCGAAATGTCACAGCTTTGTCCTCACCGAGCTCCACATCAACCATAGCCAAAATCTGGGGCAACTTAGGGTCTGCGTGCTGAGCCTCCGTCACTTGACGATGGATGGCAGGTGTGACAGTCAAGCTCGCAAGCATGGCCAACCCTGGCTCTCGGGGAACCTTAAGCCTAAATGTCACTTCTGGCACTTGTTCCCAGAGCCTCCACCTCCTCAATATCATCGCACTAACCATGACCTTCCTACTCAAGGCATCGGCAATGACATTCATCCTGCCCGGCTGATAAGATAGGGTGAAGTCATAATCCTTCATATACTCCATCCAACGCCTCTGCCTGAAACCGTTGACGAGTTGCCGTCGAAACAAGGTGAACGCTATATCAAACTGTTAATTAAATTTAAAAAAACAAATTGGTTAGGGGCTGACTCTGGGGATTCCTTCATAATAAAAGGGGCTTTTAGTTTACCTTCAATACTTGTCTAATCTTTTCTCCAATCTGGCCTAATGAACTTAACTTGTATGGTGAGTGGGTTTAGTTAAAGTTCTTAACTTCTTCACTGTTTTAATCCTATTATCTGTTGCAAAACATGGTTTTCTTAATCTTTTATGCTTCTAAGTTGGGATTATACACTTTAAACCGTGCATATTAAATCAGGGGTACTTTGGTCATTTTCTACTCGGGGTTGTTATTTTCAAATTTAAAATTTTTAACTTTCCCTATATTTACTGGGCGGTGACCGTCTTTTTCTCACTCTACATATTCACCTTTTCACCAACCCCATTTTTGTCGCGGAGCCATCTCCCTCTCCGCAGCCTCTGTACACCCCGCGCGAAGGTTGACACCTCCTCCGTCTCCATCCGCAGTGGATCCTCACACACTCTAGCCCACTCTGCTCTTCTCTTCAACCCTAGCTACTATCTCCTCCCTCCTCTCACCATCACCATGACTCCTCCGATCACCTGCGGCCAGAAGAAAGCCGCTCGAGCTCCCGTGATAGTTGAGACAAGGGTGGAGCCTCGCTCAAAGTTTATCCACGGCCATCTTGCTGTCGCCGGTCCTACCAAAAAGAGAGCCGTGGAAGCCCAGGGTTCACAGCACAACAAGGGTTTGCCGCAAGACCTTCCAGCCAAGAAAACTCGTCTGTCAGCAGCTGAAAAAGGGAAGGCTAAGGCGCCATCTGTTTCTCATCCACCTCGTGCTGCTCCAGTGGTCAGAAATGTCAGAGTGATCCTACACGAATCATGTTTCCGAGGTATGTGGATTTTAGTGACCGCCAACTGCTCGACGATTTTCCTGAACTACTGCCTCTGTTTGAATATCAAGGATGGAGAGGCTTTATGATAGAACATAGGGTATACTACCCATTCCTAGTCCAGCAATTTTACAAGAATCTCTACTTTGATGAGGATCACCACGTCCTCTTGACAAAAGTAAAAGGAGTAAGTCTCAAGTTGTCCACCAGATTTCTGCACAGAGCTCTACACATTCCAAGGGAAGGGCTTTTAGAGTCAGAGTATGAGCTTGATCCATCTGCAACCTATACTCTTCTGACAGGAAAGCCCCGGGTTCCTGAAGATGAACCATAGCTCTTTGTAAAGTCTTTTGACACCAATAGGTTTCCCCCTCTGTAGTGTCTCCTGCACCATATGTTCACTACCATGATCACTCCACAAGGGGGTGGCAGGATTAGGCTTACAGAGACCCCAAAGGTTTATTCTCTGATGTATGTTTAACAATCATCAAATTTGTCTCCCCGAGATTATTCTGCAGATTATGGGGAGTTGCATTGGGAACAAGAGGAGCCTGCCCTATGCTGCACACTTAACTGCAATATTTCAGACTGCTAGGGTCTCTCTTGCTAATGAGGAGAAGAACACCATTCCTTCCAGCAATGTGTACAACATGAGATTTATTGAAAACTATATGCACTTCAAAAAGCAAGGGGATCAGATTGTCAGGGATCTAACTGGTCATCACTCAACTCCCTCTGTAGCTGCAGCTCAGCCACTTCCTCCAGTTCAGCCAGCTTAGTAGGAACAGCCTACACCAGCAGAACAACATGCACCAGAAGAACAACATGCTCCAACAGACCAGCCCGTTCAGTAGGAACAACCTCCCTTCGATGAGCCTTTTGATCACTATGAAGGGGAAGTCCATATGGATATGCCAGATGACCAGCAGCAACAAGAAATTCCACTAGGCACTATGTTGGGGCTTGGCATTCCCCGTCCTCTCTCTCCTGAACAGCCACCACAAATCTTCACTGAAGGACATGCCCCTCCTGAATTCCATGCTGAGGCCTCCACTTCAAGAGGTACTACCTTTGTGCCACTGATGAGCTGAGGGACATCCATCCTGGTCTCATTCAATTTTTGAGTGCCCAATTCAATCATATGAATTCTTGTTTTCTCAAGCTCAGTCTACAAGTCGACCGGATCGAAACTCGGCAATTTACTCCCCAGAAGAAGCACCGTCGTAGCCGTAAAGGCAAGTGACCCGTTGCTAGCACCAGCAACTCCGGCAAGACCATTCTTATCGGAGACTTATGAATTCGCCTGGATGGGGGCAAACCCATTGTTCCTCTAGAACAGATCGTCCCTACGGTCCCTATCACCAACTGCTTTAAGACAAGGCGGAACTTAAGCTGGCGGACGCTTCGACAACGGCCCAAAAGCACCAGCGTCGGTTTGGCACTCAAGCTCCCAAGTTCCGTCGGAGGAACAAGGACGAGGGAGACCAGCAGTAGGACTTGAGAAGGATCTGGGTCACCCCGGAGGAAGCTCAAGCTATCCGGAAAGTATGCCTCAGCAACCCCTTTTGGGCACTAAGGCGTCGCGCCAAGCAAGGTGTGACTGACCCCACAGCCGCGTCATCTGGCGGCGCCCAACCCTTCATCGCCTCTCGCACAGATAGGCAGAAACAGAGATGGGCTCGTTCCGGGCCACACCAACATCCAGCCCCAAGCTCTCCTCAGGCAAACACCACGATGGAGACGCCTCCACAGCGTACCTCGGTCTTTGATAGGCTGGGGACACCTGTCCACCCCTAGAGGCACTCCCAGAAAAGGAGGACGGTCTAGCTCCTCAACGACGCAGCCAGGGTGTTCGCGTGTTATACCGCCAAACACCAACCTGAGATTCAGACCGACGATCTGAACCTACCTATATCTCACCTCAGGAGGGATCATCACCCGCCTCTTCCGTCAGCTCCAGTCTGCCACATTGTCACTTCTGCCGGACCTTAGGCATCCACACGAGCGGAAGAAGTTCCCGTTGGGGAGCAAGTCGCCCCTATCAATGCGGAGCCGGTCAACAATGACCCTCCTACTGGTGAAGCCCAAGAGGTGACCCTTGAGACTCTTATGAAGGAGAACAAGCACTTGAAGGCCCTCCAGCAAGATTTGCTTCAGGAACGTGGCCTTCATCCTCAACCACCCACTGGGCCTTCAATGGATGCTCCAGCCCCACCGGGTGGGTAGAATGGTGCTAACGCCTCAGCGGCAGCTATTTGAACTCCTACAATTATTGGGTTCAGCACGCCCTTGGCCGCGGTTCAACCACGACCATCTAACATGTCGGTGCTAGAGAATCTCATGGCACAGCGCCAGATGATCAACCGGATCATTGAGACCAAGCTCGCCCATTTTGGAGAAGGGGTCGCGACTATAGATCTCTACAGTGTCCCCTATCTACTACATCACTAGCTCAAGAAGCTTCCCCTGGAGAACGCCAAACCACCGAAGCTACAAAAATTTGACAGACAGGGGTCTCCGCACGAGCATCTGGCCTACTACATTACGGCCATGGGCGAGCTTGCGTTGGATGAGTCTTATCTCCTTCGCTACTTCACCACCTCACTTACGAGAACGGCCTTCTAGTGGTATTCCCGCCTCAAGCTCAATTTCATCATTGACTGGGTGGATCTCCAGAAGACGTTCTTCGACCATTTCCAAATGACCTAGCGAAAAGTCTCCTTAGCTGAGCTTTACTCCCTCTGACAGAAGAAGGGCGAGAGAGCCCTTAACTTCTTCAAGAAATGGCGAGACCTCAGTATGAGGTGCGTCAACCCACCAGTCCAGGAGGATGCCATCACTATCTGTCGTCGAGGCTTGGCGGCCGGGGTCAGCAAAAAGTTTCTCGGCACCAACGTTAAGGGGTTCGACCAGCTCAACTCGACAGTCGCTGAGATAGAAATGTTCTTCACTGACAACCCGAGCTATGCTGTGGCAAAGGGTAAGTAGACGCGAGAATGCCAGCTCGGTAAGGAGGTGAACATCATCGAATTCGCCCACGCTACTAAAGCCAGCAAGGGAGCCAGAACGAGCGATTCCGATAAAAGGCAAGCTGATAAGCCAGCTGCTCCCTCCTCAGAGCATATAAAGACACCCTTCTCCTTCAAGAAGGAACATACAAAGATGCTTTTCGACCTCTGCATGGCTCAGTGGATCGTCGAATTGCTTGAAGTCCGCAAGCCAGACGAAGCCCAGAAAATTGACGATCCCAACTACTGCCTATACCACCGTATGCTCGATCATTCTCTTGAAGATTACTACGTCTTCAAGACCCAGGCATAGTAGCTGATCCGGGATGGCCTGATTCACTTGAAAAGTGGTCTTGTCAAACCTCTACAGCTACATACGTGGTCCAGACTAGCCAAAGCAGCACGTGTGGTTCACCACCTAGCCAATGCGATCCATATGATGGCGACGTTCTCTCTTTCTGATGATGAATCGGAGGAGCCCAACACCAACCAGGGAGAGCATTCGATCATGATCACAGGCCCCTCTCCTTCCCTAGGGAAATAACCCGATGAATTTTAGACATCCTTGTCAAGCAGGCGCAAATCTTGCCCCACGATCCACCGGCAGGATACACTCAATGGTACTTTAATCACCCCTAGTATTGTCCCTTTCATGCGTGAATCTGCCACGTGATCGAGTATTGTGAGGAAGTCCAATACCTCATTAAGGAACAGATCCGGTGGGAGTAGATCGATGCCAAAGGAAATTCCATGGCACTTGTTCGACTGCGACAAGCTGTCGAAGAAACCCTGAACATTGCTAGAAATGCACCAGAGTAGCCCAATCCTCCCTAGGAAAATGGGCACGGGTCGCCTTACCAGCATACTCCATAATGGCTCGAGTTCCGAATCGATAATCGGGAGGCTCTCGAACGACTACGGAGACGCAGGGACCAGGATGCCAGTCGAGAGGCGAGATCGAGTATCTTCTAGGCCAATGTCATCCACTCTCCCGCTCCCCTGGCCTCTCCCGAGGCTCCAACACCATAGGTTAGTCAACCAGCCCCTGCCACTCCAGCCATACAATGGCCACCCTGGCAGGAGCTAGAGTCTCTACCCTTTTCCAAGGAAGGCACTGCGAGACTCCTTAGAGTCCTTCTCGGTTGAGAAGATGTCTGGGTAGGCAAGACTAGGCAGACTCTTCCAGCCCTTCTCGTCCTCCCCCTATTCTAGCTCTATCTTCGACACTCGAGGATAGAAAGCAGAAGCAAAAGTTGAGCGAGACCTCGGCTCCGCCGAACCAGGTTCTCCCTACAGCTCGCAGGTCGGGTCCGCCATCACAAAGGCCATCTGGCGTGCGAGATCAAGACAGCTACCGGGGGCAATAAGGCCCCCGGACGTCATCAGGTGTCATCCAACCCTATTCTCAGCCAGACCACAGGGGTCCGATCGTGAAGCAAGATGTTGGTCATGCTCCTTAGGCCCCTCCTCAGCAGAAATCCCAACCACCCCAGCTAAGGCATCAAACCGCGCACATGTCTTCGGACACCAGCACCAGTACACCAACTAAACAAGGGAAGCCTTCCCCGCCACCGCGGCTAAGGCATCAAACCGCACATACATCCTCGGACGCCAGTACGAGTCAACCGGTTCTCGGTAAACTCTCACACCAACCGTGGAAAAGGCAACAAGCCGCGTCCACATCTTCGGATGCCAGTCCCAGCATCCCTGCTTACCAGGAACTACCACTCGAAGTCATCGAGCAGGCGATCAATGCTACCTTCGAACTACAACAATCAGAAGGTGCCTAGATTGAGATCCGGGCAAAGAGGAGTTGCTGACCTCGCCCTGCCAGTTCATCAACTCGACGGTACCCCCGTGCGGACTTGTCAGCTCTGGTTCCAGTGCCTCCTCCTCCTACTCCCCTGGAGACGACCATCGCTAAGAAGTAGGAAAGGAATAGAAGGAAGAATCTCAAAAGGTGGCTCAAGAAGCAAGCCGAACAAGTGGCTGCCTTCCAGTCCCCAGTAGAGCTGACGCCTCTCCAGAGGTTATAGCGGCTCATCGACAACTTGGAGGAATACATTCCTCTTCCTACTGGGCCCATCCCACTCGATAGCTACATCCCATGGGAAGACATGCAGAAACGAGCTCACCTCTGGGACTGGGTCCAAGAAATGATCTAGAAGGTCAAGGAAGGCGAAACTCTCCACATCCCGGAAGAGCTCACCTTGTTCTATAAGGACAAGGAGATCACCGTGGAACAATTGGAACAGATGCTTCGTGGCTGCACCTGTAACATGGTGGCCATCCCACCCCCAGACAATATCAACGCCTCCAGGCGAGGCAAGCCAATAGCATCCAGAACCAGACAAAGGGCTGCGGCTCCACATAGACCACAACCAGCCCTAGGGCACACGGGTCGTGGCTGAGGTCACGATCGTGGAAGTAGCAGAGGCCACAGAAGAGTCCCTGAGTCGTCTCTCCACCCGTCTGACTTCGATCCAGAATGGGTCATCCTCTTGCGAGGAGAACAACCTGCCCCGATCCCACTAGTGGAGATCTGGGGGCAACCTAGCATTTTCGACCGTGCTGGCACCGAGGTGATCGTCACCAGCACCCCGGTCCCGGCACCAACTCCAGCATGTCCTGTAGAACAAGCAGGGCCGTCCGGCAAGGATGAACCAGTCCTCCAGTCTCCCTCATATGAGCCATCGTTGGCTTCTTTCTTCCAAGAGTCTGCGGCTAGCCATAGCCGGCCCAACCACAGCAATAAAGGCAAGGCAGTGCGCCTCCCCGACGAGGAGTGGCGCGGCAGCCCACAGTAGGTCCAGCTCGACATACTACCATCACTGGAGGACACTCGAGCCCGAGCCGACTGGAAGGTCCTTCACTAGATGAAGTGCTTCCCTGCCAGTATCACAATCTAGGAAGCCATCGCTTGGAGTAAAGATCTGAGGGAAACCCTTATCATGGTTTATGTTGACCAGTGATGAAATTAGATCAATGGTTATTAATTATAGCTTCTTAATTAGCAGTAGCTGTTAATTGTAGACTCCTTCTCCTCAAGACCAAAACTTTCTACTCTTAATGGCCAACAAAAATAAAATGCAAATATATTATGTACTGCTTCTTCTCTTCGTTAGAACCCCATCAAGGGGACCTTCAACATAGTGGCTCGTAAGGTCCATGCATGTCCCTACATCATGATGGGACCAAACTGCCGACAAATACGGACCCTGATGAAAACCCTAACCCAAGTCAAGAAAGACTTCTTCCAAAGCGGGCGCTTTGAACAACGGGAATCCACCCAAGCCATCCCCGTTCCGGGTGAAACGACAAAAGGACGTAGAAACTTTCAGATCTCTCATGTCGCACGGGGGAGGAAGTCCTGAACGGTGGTGCAATGCACCCGGCCAATGCAAAGATGCCACGAACCACTTTGCCATCCGGTGCATTACGCCACTTCGCAGTTATGGGTTCATCGTCACATGAGGTACTGGCATGGGGAGCAACGATAGGAGAGACAGTGAGAGAGGGGGGGGCGGGGGAGGAGACCAACCTGTTGCAACGGACCACATGGTGGGAGCTGCGCTCGCAGGTCCCCTTCCACCTCGCCGGCACCGGCCCCATGCCGTCGTCGTCGAAGCTGGCGGACTCCGGCCACACACCTTCCACAGATGGAGAAAAGTGGTGAGGGGAAACACCGAAACAAAAAAGAAGCTGCAAGGGGTCATCTTTTTGCAGATGGGCGTCGGTCGAGCTTCTGTGGTGGAGTCGTTGGTGGAGAGAACAAAACAGGCAGGGAAAGCAAGACAATGGAGGAGGAAAGGGGTTCGTGGGGAGCAAGTACTGGTACCAGTGTCGAGGTTCCCGATGATGGTGTCCTCGCCGAACCGCGCCTTGGTCCACAGGGAGTCCGCCGGGACACTGCCGTCCCGCTCCAGCCCCAGGAAGCCCCACGAGCGCGTCGTGTGCAGCTTCCTCCCCCTGTTCGGGAACACCGCCATGACCTCCGGCGACACTGCAGGTATCAACCGTGGCGACGGGTTAGAGCTGGACTGGTGTGAGAGGGGAGAGATAGAAGTCGGGAGGACGGAAGGGCGTCTTACTTGAGATCGCCGCGGCCTCTTCTTCCTCCAGGTTTGCGGCGAACCCATTGATGTACCTCGTGTAGGAGTAGAATATCGCGTCCTGGGCCTTCTCCTTGCTGCAACAATTTGTGGGGGGAAGGGAATGCTAAGTTCTAAGAGCTAGGATGATAACCAGGAGTGGAGCTGAACAGATCAATTGCTGTGGCTTGTTCGATTCACCTGCCCACGAAGGAACCCAGGAACTCATGGTGGGAATCCGTGACCCGCTCTGTCTGGATCAGGGAGGCTTTTTCCCGGCTGTGGGAATGGGCGTGGCTCCCCAAGTACACAATATAGGACTGCAAACAGAGAAGAAGAAGAAGAAGAACCATTAGAAAGAAAGAGAGAGGACTGAGGAGGAAGTGGGAGACTAAGAACAGTGGTAAGCACTAGTGAGATGCAAAACCCAGTTCAGATTTGACCCAGAAATCAGAAGAGAGAGAAAGATTCATGTGAGAATCCAATCCAGTGGATGCTTGCCTGTCTAACGGCAGAGGCAGGTGCCTGCAACAGAGTGAAGAGAAAGAGAAGCAGACCAACCTGTTGCAGCGGACCACATGGTGGGAGCCGCGCTCGCAGGTCCCCTTCCACCTCGCCGGCACCGGTCCCAAGCCGTCGTCGTCGAAGCTGGCGGACTCCGGCCACACACCTTCCACAGATGGAGAAAACTGGTGAGGGGAAACACCGAAACAAAGAAGCTGCGAGGGCTCATCTTTTGTAGATGGGCGTCGGTCGAGCTTCTGTAATGGAGTCATTGGTGGAGAGAACAAAACCGGCAGGGAAAGCAAGACAACGGAGGAGGAAGGGGGTCGTGGGGAGCAAGTACTGGTACTGGTACCAGTGTCGAGGTTCCCGATGACGGTGTCCTCGCTGAGCCGCGCCTTGGTCCACAGGGAGTCCGCCGGGACACTGCCGTCCCGCTCCAGCCCCAGGAAGCCCCACGAGCGCGTCGAAGCCGGTCGACTTTGACATGACGTCGGGTCGACACCCTCATCTGCACAGTCTACCCTTGTTTCAAGCCTCCCGTCTAAGTAAGGTTCGTTGACTCTGACATTCTGTCAAGTTGACACCAATATTTAGCCCTGGGTCTGGGCCTCTCATCCAGCTACAGTTTAGTCTACCCTCACCCAAACCTTCTGTCGGGGTAGGGCCCATTGACTTCGACATGACGTCGGGTCAACATCTATATTCTATATTCTTCCCTTGGCTTAGGCCTCACGTCTCTACCAAATTCGTTAGCTCCGACAAGACGTCGAGCCGACACCCATTCTATATTCTGCCTTTGGCTTAGGCCTCACGCCTCTGCCAAGATCGTTGGCTCTGATAGGACGTCGAGTCAACATCCATATTCTATATTCTTCCCTTGGCTTAGGTCTCATGTCTTTGCCAATTTTGTTGGCTTCGACAGGATGTCGAGTCGACACCTATTCTCTATTCTACCTTTGGCTTAGGCCTGACGCCTCTGCCAAGTTCGTTGGCTCCAATAGGACGTCGAGTCAACATCCATATTCTATATTCTGCCCTTGGCTTAGGTCTCATATCTCTGCCAAGTTCGTTGGCTTCGACAGGACGTTGAGTCAACACTTATCCTATATTCTGCCATTGGCTTAGGCCTCATGTCTCTGCCAAATTTGTTGGCTCTGACAAAACGTCGAGTCAACGCCTATCTTATATTCTGTCCTTGGCTTAAGCCTCACACTTTTTCCAACTTCGTTGGCTCCGACATGATGTTGGGTCAACATCCATATCCTATATTCCTCCCTTGGACTATGGCCTCATGCCTTTACCAAGTTGGTTGATTTTGACAAGTCTGCCAAGTCAACAACCATATTCTGCCCTGGCCCAGACCCATTGTCTCTTCCATGTTGGTCATTTTTGACATGGCGTCAAGACGACAATAGTGTTTTATTTCTATCATTGTTCTAGACATACCGCCTAAGCAAGGTTTGTTGACTCCGACATCCCGTCGAGTCGACATCAATATGTCATCTTTGGTGTGGGCTCTCTATCCAGTCAATAAATAAAAGGACCCTTCTACCCATGGCCCGGACCTTTCATCCAGTCAGTAACAAAAAAAAAACTTTCACTTTTGGCTCGGACCTTCCGTCCGACCATAAAATAAAAAGACCCTTCTACCCCTGGCTTGGACCTTTCGTCTAGTCATTCAACAAAAAAAAAAATTTCACCTTTGACTCGGACCTTCCGTCCGACCATACGATAAAGAGACCCTTCTACCTCTGGCTAGGACCTTTCATCCGGTCAGTCAATGAAAAGCCCCTTTCACCTTTGGTTCGGACCTTCCATCTGACCCCATAATAAAAGACCCCTCGACGTTTGGTTCGAACCTTTTGATTCGACCAGACAACAAAAGACCCTTTTTGTCTTGGTGTCACGGCCTTCCACCTAAGCCAAGCTATACGACGACATGGCAATTCGCCTAAGCCATTTAAAAATTCTACCTTGGCGTCATGGCCTTTTGCCTAAGCCAAGGTGTACGACATCATGACATTTCGCCTAAGCCATTTGAAAATGCTATCTTGGCGTCATAGCATTCTGTCTAAGCCAAGCTGTACGACGTCATGACAATTCACCTAAGTCGTTTAACATTCTGCCTTGGCATCATGACCTTTCGCCTAAGCCAAGTTGTACGACGTCATGGCATTTCACCTAAGCCGTTTAAAAAATTCTATCTTAGCGTCATGACCTTGCGCCTAAGCTAAGTTGTCCGACATCATGGCCCTATGTCTAAGCTGGTAAATATTCTACCTTGGCGTCACGACCTTACATCTAAGCCAAGTCATACGACGTCATGGCAATTCACCTAAGCCGTTTGAAAATGCTATCTTGGCATCATGGCCTTTCGCCTAAGCCAAGTTGTCCAGCGTCATGGCCCTATTCCTAAGCCGATAAATATTCTGCCTCGGCGTCATGGCCTTCCGCCTAAGCCAAGCTGTGCGGTGTCATGACAATTCGCCTAAGCCGTTTAAAAATTCTGCCTTGGCGTCATGGCCTTCCGCCTAAGCTGAGCTATACGGCGTCATGGCAATTTACCTAAGCTATTTAAACCCGAGGGGCACCACAATGTCTTCCTATCATGAGACAATGTTGAGGTCAGAGTAGTAGGGTGCCGTAGGCACCATTGCGCTGGGGTAGTTGGGCATCACCATGGCCGAGGCGACCGAATGACGTAGGCACCACTTGTCACTAGAGCGGTCAGGCACTGTTGAGACTTGAGTGGTCGAACGGCATGAGCATCGCCATGACTGGAGTGTCCAAAAGCTGTTGAGCTCAGGATTACCGGGTGCCGTGGGCCCCAATGGGACTGGGGTTGTTGAGTGATCGGGCATTGCAAATCTCGATGTAATTGGTGTAGTTGGTAGTCGGGTGCTGGGGGCACTGTTGTGGCTGAAGTGGTTGACAGTTAGGTGTCGGAGGCACCGTTGTGGCTGGGGTGCTTGGAAGTCGAGTGCCAGGGGCACCGTTGTGGCTAGAGTGCTTGGAAGTCGAGTGCCGGGTGCAGCGTTGTGGCTGGAGTGCTTGGCAGTCGAGCGCCGGGGGCACCGTTGTGGCTGGAGTGCCCGATAGTCGGGTGTCGGGGTCACCGTTGTGACTGAAGTGGCTGGCAGTCGGGTGCCGGGGGCACCGTTGTGGCTTGAGTGCCCGACAGTCGGGTGTTGGGGGCACCGTTGTCACTAAAGTGGCTGGCAGTCGGGTGCCGGGGGCACCGTTATGACTGTAGTTGATGACAGTTAGGTGCCGGGGGCACTGTTGTGACTGGAGTGGCTGACAGTCGGGTGCCAAGGGCACCGTTGTGACTAGAGTGCTCGACAGTCGGATGTCGGGGGCACCGTTGTGACTGAAGTGATTGGCAGTCAGGTGCCGGGGGCCACCGTTATGACTGTAGTTGATGACAGTCGAGTGTCGGGGGCACCATTATGACTGGAGTGGCTGGCAATCGGGTGCCGGGGGCACCGTTGTGACTTGAGTGCTTGATAGTCGGGTGTTGGGGGCACCGTTGTGACTGAGTGCTTGATAATCGAGCGTCAGGGGGCACTGTTGTGGCTGGAGTGCCCGACAGTCGGGTGTCAGGGGCACCATTGTGACTGAAGTGGCTGGCAGTCAGGGGTCGGGGGGCACCGTTATGACTATAGTTGATGGCAGTTGGGTGCCGGGGGCATAGTTGTGACTGGAGTGGCTGGCAGTTGGGTGTTGGGGACACCGTTGTGACTGACATCATCAAGTGGTTTGGCGCCCGGGGCCTCGATGGGGTTGAGGTGGCTGGGTGTCGCGAGACCTTGATGGTCATGCTTGGGGCCCATTGACAGAGGCAGGGGCCTAACGCTTCATCTTGCGCCGGGACTTGTGAAGTATGTCCATTGTCCGGGTAACAACATTGAGGGCACGCTTATTGAGTTGACACTAAAGTGTCACATGATCATTGAGGCGGGGAACCAGGCTGGGCACCTCAACTGAGCCATGTCTGATGTTGCATGACCATTGGGACAGAGACTGGACTGGGTGCTCTCATCGAACAATGTCTGTGTCGTGCACGAAAGTCGAGGCAGAGATCTGACAGGGTGTCTCGATCGCGTGACGACTAACGATGCACGACTATCAAGGTAGGGACAGGTAGGGTGCCTCGATCGAGTGATGACTAATAGTATACGACTATCGAGGTAGGGACTGGTGGGGCGCTCTCCTGAAGTGGCATCTGGGTCATGCACGAATGCCAAGGTAGTGTCGAGCCAGGTGTTCCCATAGAGCGGCGTCTAGGGCACATGACCATCGAGGCAGGGCTCCGGCAGAGTGCTTTCACCAAGCGGCATCATGGTCATGCATGACTATGGAGGTAGGACCCGGGCAGAGTGCTTTCACCAGGTAAGATCTGGGGTCATGCACGATTATCGAGATGACATATGTTAATCATCACTGGGGGCCGCCTTTTTGGAGGTGGGTGTCTGGGCTAGCCGCCATATGAGGGATGCCCATGTGACATTCCCTTGACGTGAGCCTAGCAAACACACACACAAATCTCCTAGAGACGGGTGGTTGGACTAGACGTTGTGTGAGGGATGACTATGCGACATGCCCTCGGCGTGATCCTAGCAAACACACACACAAATCTCCTTAGCGCATCCTTGCTCCTTGATGCTTGATCGTTGATTGTTGATTGTTCATACCCAATAATTTCTAAGGACTAAACCATTGGCTTATACTTGCCTTACAATTAAAACCAACTTGACTCAAGGGTATAAATGCAAACTAAAGGATATAGATGCAAACTAATGCAAACTAAAAAAATGTTAGTGCCTGATGTTGATTCCCATCAATTCTCTCCGGGTGGGAAGAACTCAACCCCGTCGAGTAAGGGTGTGGCTGCTCGCTTCTGCGGATCTCGATCCGTCCTCCGTAGCTCTACTCAGGTGATCCTCGTGTCATCAGATGTAGGTTATGCTCTCCATCGTTATCAGGTAGCGCGGGTATGCTCCACTCCTAGTAATCGTCACCTGCTTACCCCATATATGTTCTATATGCTCACGCTGCTATGGGAATGAGGCTAGTGGTGGACACTCCGGGGTGGGGTCACTCTCAAAGGGGAGGAGAAGTCTCGAAAGACTCACTGGGAATCATCGTTGGGTCCCTGTATGTGACTAGATCCGAGACTTTTAAGGTAGAGTTGATCCCATATTCGTCGTGCAAGTCCACAACGTATGCATGAGATCCAACTTGCCTCACACTCGAAAGGGACTGGCACATCGAGCATGCATTAGACCGACTCGACGTGACGTAGGCAGACTCCTAACACACTGTACGAAACAAAGACTCACACCTGACCCTAGGGAAACCTAGGCACTCATAGTAATACTATGATTGATGATGAAGAGACACAAATACAAGGTACACACTAAGGAAGACTCGGTAAGGCTGATGGATACCTTCTACATACACCAGGTGTAAAGATAAGCTGACCCATAATTTGATGCCGTGAGTCTCAGCCTCGTCAACTGTCTCCGATTTGAGAAAACTCATCCCCGGGTATGAAAGTGTAAGAGGATCTGGAGGCAGGTGACGGGAAGGTAATCCGGACGTTTGGTGTAGAACATGGAAAATGGGAAGTCTGAATGTTGCCTCTTGAATGGGTGGTAGAAATCAGACCACACCATGTCAATGTCGGGCATCGACAGTGGTACGGTAGTCACTAGCGACTGCGCCACTATAGGAGAGACTGGCAAAAGAGAGACGTGGACTGCTACTTGGGAGTGACTAGTATGAGAGAGGTGGCAGGCTGGTCAGGCCCGTCAAGGAAAGCTAGGATGGGTGATAGCACGGGGTCGGCGTATGGCACTTTCACCGTGGACAAGATGGGTGGGGCAGATAGCTCTGGGATGATAGATGCCATAGGGGTGACAAACTAGATATTATTGTTGGCTGGCACCTTACCCTAGCCCACTAGGCACTCTTTGGGATCACTCTCTAACTCCACAAGCTCAGCGAGGTACTCCTTGACGAACTCCTGGCCAGCCTCATAACTTACTTGAATAAGCCTGGGATGGGCATCCTCTAAATGTGAGTCCTCTAAGATAGGGGAATGGGAAGGACACTGGTCGGGGAAATGACTACTCTCACTATAGAGGGCCACATGGGCAGACTCTGGGAGTGGTGGTGTGCGTGAGTCCGAAGGCAGAGTGGGCCGCTGGGGGTGGCTGGCTGGCGATATAGAGGTGGTCAGCTGAATGCCGTCGTGGAAGACAAACTCACCGGGTAGGTGAGGTGGGTGTAAGGTGCAGGTCCTCCTGTCTTAGTCAAAGATCGCTCTCCTCTCTTCCAACTAAGTTTGTCCTAAAATGATGCATGGACCAGCAAGTGTGTCGACCTTGCACCATGCTCCGTCGTCATATAGGAGGGGACCGAACCTCCATTGGAACTCTATGAATGCTAAGCCACCATTGAGGACAATCTCCCCTATCTTAGAGAGAGACTCAAGAATGTGCTGGGAGACATAATTATATGACAACCTACTGATGAAGTCGATCTCTGTATGCAACCCATTAGGTAGAATGATAGTGGTCATTATAGGGTGCTGGAATGACTCAGTCGTCAGCATAGGGGTCGGGCCAACTGGTGGTTGAATGGTAGGGGCAGGACCTAGGAGTCGGGCCATGAGAGCCTCGAATTGGGCCACCAGGGACAATCAATTGGACACGTGGTCTCAAGGAACCGCCATGGGGTTGGTACGTAGCTAGACATGCAAACACAAGGAGACAAGACAGGCTGACTCTCTAATGGACTATCTGTAAAGAATGATGTTGCATTTCTCCTTGCCAACATATGCATGATGATTAGATAAATCAAAAGTCCACCCCTCCCTGTTCTCCCTAGTATATTGAATGGTGTGTCACCAAACGTCTGGCTACACCTGGCCAGATGCCCTCACTATGCGTGATGGTGATCCTCAAACCTAAGTTCTCTGCCTCATACGAGGAGTCAGGCTAATAAACCGCAATAAAATTGTGAGTGCATGATCTTACATACACTCTTGTTATCTTGCAAAGGAGCAAGCACGACAATCATATTTTGTTTTGCCCCTGGGACTCTTCTACTTTAGCGACTAATCAAGGGTTGTCCTTCCTTGGAAGGGCGTAATTAATCTCATAACCTTTATGGTATGGCGGATTTCTGGTCCAGACCCGAATCCCATAATCGACTGACCAAGTCAGATCGAGCGCATAATAAAATCATCACTCCAGTGACTAGCACGCTTAGCTAATATATAAATTAACAAAATAAACAGAAATAAGTCGTTCCACAAAGCTGGCACACCCGGTGGGACCAAATCTCCCTTCATCTTTTTGTCAAAGTAGGAGGCCTGGTGGCCTCCCCCAAAGTTTTGACTATGTGATGGTCTTATTTGCAAGAATTCAAATGGAGACTGGACTGGTTTCCCTCAAGTTAAACCAACAAATCATCGACAACCATGTTTGCGATGGGTACCTAGCGGTGCTGACAATGTTTGGGTCTATGCCACCAGTAGTAGGCTTCCCAAACTGCTTGGGGCTTGCGTTCGTCGACCTGCTTTAGGTCGATAGCAAAACTGAGAAGATTGCTGTGGTAGAAACCACGAATGCACCGGGAAAGAAGAAGCCGCAAAAGGATGTTGTCTTATGCACTGTCATTCCATGCTATGTCCATCACTTAGACAGAAGGACCACTGCTCCTACTTGCAGGAGAAAGAAGAATTACAGAAGAAACTGAACTGTTGTACCCCGAGGACGTCTGTCCACTTCGGGGAAGTCCATGTTGGTCGGAGGAATGCGGGTGTACTTTAATGGTCGCCCGGCTGAGGCACTACCTGACCGCATCATTCCGACAGTCCCTACCAACAATAAGTTTCAAGTGCTAGCCACCAGGAGGGCCAACATGGAAAGAGGGGTGAAGAAGCCACTAGCTCTTGTGCCGGTAAGATATAAGCAAATGTGGGTGCCCAATAAAGTCTGGGACCCAACACCAGCCCGGAGAAGAAAGAAGCTACCGCTATGTACCCTAGGAGAAGGGGCAAGAAGGTTCAGATCAAGGAGAAAGAAGTGGAAGAGGCCATCCCAATGGCTGCTCCCCACATGCCAAGGGCTTGCGCCATGCAAGCAGATGTGTTCTGGTATCCCCAGAGGATGTATCAAACTGCCTAGATGACGAGACTGGCTTATCAGCCAAAGACATAGGAACGACTGATGCCCCAAGCTGATCCCTAGAGGCATAGTCAAGAAGAGATGAATAAGGTAGTCCAAGACTATTTCCACTGCCTGGGGAATTCATCCCTAGGGCAGCAAAGGTTGCTCCGCACCATGGGCGCCAAAGAAGAAGAGAAAGACATTGAGAAAGAGATAATGTCAGGAGTCTCATGCTTGGACTCCAATGAGTTTGAAGATGGCCGAGGGGCTAGATGCTTAGAAGATACCTTGCAAGGGGAAGAGAGGGGAAAAAGAGTCTCTGTATTCGACTGGTTGGCCTTCCTTGGTCACGCTCGAAGGAAAGTTTGGAGGTAAAAGGGAAAATTACAGATCTTTGCCTGCAACATGACAGGAGTGATTGGCAGGTACGACACTCTGCTCGATCAATCTGAAGATATAATCAAGCTAGCCCAAAGGCCTGGTCCCATAACAAGGCGGGGCCAGGCGACAAAGGAAAAGCTTGCAACAATTGATGGTCTATCGGATGTCACCATCTTAACTGCAAATGTGGTGATTTCAGAAGAAGAAGATGTGCCACTGATGATCCCTGCTGAAGGGACATCCACTCAGATGACAGAAGAAATGCCCATGGCTATGGCTCTAGACCCAACTATATTGATGATGTTAAGAAGATACCAGCAAGAAATCGAATCTCTTAAAGGCAGTTGAATGAGAAGAAACCACCAACCACCCACTCCCCTTCCCCAAGCACCCCTTCCACCATCCCAAGAGAGAATCCCTCTCCCCAACACACCCTTTCACTCCCCAACACAACCCTTCCCATCCCCAAGGCCCCATTAACCACTCTCTTTAATCCTAATTCAAACCTTGGAGAGAGGCATCCCTCTCCCTCACCCTCCTAGTCCCAAATTCGCAACTCTCTCTCTCACCACCTGCTAGACCATCTTCCGGCCCCCATTCTCCCCCTCTCTCACCTTGGTTTGCCCCCTCCCAGACCCCCTAATAGCCAGGGGTCACCCCCACAACCTTCCACCCCATTTCCCCTTCCATCTACCCCAATTTCCCATCCCTCATCACGGCTGTCACCCAGAGGCAGTAGGAGCAGGATCATCCCCTGATTTGCAGAACCTATCTCGTCATCTGCATGACATTCCTGGTGGCAAGGTCTATATTTCTGGAAAGCTCATCAAGGCTTCTTTGACGATGAGGTGGTTTCGCCATCATCCGAGGTCCCTGCTACACAGAGGAGCCAATCTCCCCCGACTGCGCAGAACTACTTCAGTGAGGAAACTAGAGGCCAAGAGAAGAAGAATCTATGGCCGCTCCAGGGTGACTTTGGACGTGATTTTTGTCTAAGGCCTTCTCCTCCAAGCCCTCTATCAGCACCAGAAAAAAGGGAGTCATTTGGAGCCCGGAGCATAGATTTCCAAATTTTCTCACCGGAGTGCGCAGGTTTGTTTCACCTGAGTCTACTTCGACCCCCTCCCACTGTTCTAGTTCTCACGGTCTACTCTGACCACCTCCAACAACCCCGTTGATCTCGACTCGAAGAAGGCTCGCCCATGATCGCAACGGTTCTAGTCCTACCTTCATCCGACCCCGGGAGTGTTCGTGGCGGCTTCTTCTTCCAGCAGTAGTAGTCTGGGGACAGTCAGAACCAGAGTGGACCAGTACTGGTCCAGACCCTGTCCCGGCCACCGTTGACGTCAGAAAATTCTCAAAGAATTTGGGCATCCTCCTGGGCCCACCCAGGAAGTTTGGGCACCAGTTTCATCATCATCAGAGCTCGGTGGAGTCTGTGGCGGTGCCATCAGCGACTCCATGTCAGGCTATTCCAGAAGCAGCCAGAACCAGCCACCATCGTCGATTCGTATTACTTAGTTCTCCCCCACCCCTGCCTAGCCGGCTTAAAGCCTCTTCCTGTGGGAGGCAGTGTTTGATAATAATCCTACAGTCCCCCAACCCTAGTTCAACCCCCTTGCAAGGGGAGTAGTCATTGTAATCTATTAATACAGGTTGAAGCGACACCAGCGCAGCGTGCGGGGAACCCACGCTTCCTCACTCGCCCTCATCTTCTATCGGGGCCGGTTTCTTCAAACCAAACGAGTAAGCACTCTACTCCTACTCCTACTCATTGCCTTGTTTGTTCAATATTAGTTCATAGCTCCACTGGTCAGAGAGAGTGAGCGCTCGGTCCCGCAAGTACCATTGCTTTCGAGTGACCGTCGTGGGGAAGAGAGTGAGGCCCGTGCCCTCGGCACCCGGTTGGCCCCTTGAATTGAGCCTTCATACCCTTGGGAGGTGTGGATGTCAAAAAATGGCGATGATCATATGGCACGCACGTCTCGACACTCGAGAGCAAGCCGAAGATGAAAATGCCAAATAAATCTCATATCTCGCCCGATCAGGACGAGAGCTCACTTGGTGGCCCGCCACCCGATAAGGAAGCCCCCCAGGCAGAAGATACGGCTACAACTCTACAACCAGTCATCTTGAGAGCTGAATCAAAAAAAAGCTGGGAACTCTGGCACAGTCCTGGCACACACTGAAAATCATGCAATGTCTGGGACCGAGCCCCAGAGACTGTGAACCAATATTGTGGAGGCCGTACATCGCAACTAGAACATTCTAGGAAACCCATCAAGCAAAAGACATGGCCTCGAATTCGAAAAGAATCCATTCGATGCTTAAAATGGCGCGGAAGAGCCTTAAATCGGCGCTCCCCCTTGCTTTATTAATACGGCGCGCCCCCCTTTTGATACTTAAAACGACGCGCTCCACCTTTGCTTTGGTTAAAATGGCACCACTCTTGCTTGTCAACTAAAATGGCGACCCTCCCACTTTTGACGGGTCCTTGGACCCGAAGGTCTATCTCGATTGGGAGGCCGACATGGACCGGTACTTAGAGTGGATTGAGATAACAGATCACTGGAGAGTCAAGTTCACTAAGATGAAGCTGTTAGGGCAAGCGCGAACTTACTGGAGGAATGTGGAGAGCTTGCTATTTCAGCGTCAGGAGCCCCAGGTTGAGTCTTAGGATGAGGTGAATGTCAAACTTTGGCATAAGTACCTTCCAACTGCGTACCGTCAGAGGCTCGTTGATAGGTGGCAAAGTTTCAACCAAGGAGATCGGTTTGTATCCGAGTATATCACGAAGTTTGATGAGTAATTTTTACAATGTGACATCTCGGAGGAGAGCACCATGCATGTTTCTCGCTTCCGTCGTGGTCTGCAACCCCACTTTTAGTATGAGCTATTTCGTCGCAATGTGACCACCCTGGAGGCTGCATATTAGGTCGCTCTCGAGTTGGAGCAGTTTGAGTCAGAGTTCGCTCCCGCCCAGCATCCAGGGACCACCTATTAGCGTGGGTCCAACCTTCGTACCACACCCAGTTCTTATAGTCGGTGGCCAATGGCTCATCCCCCAGAACCCCCTCGCCATGACCCCACTGCTCCTAGGCCTCGCACTCTCCCTCCAAGGGATCCTCCCCCTCGTCAGCAGGCAACTGTCCCTGCTCCTCGACCTCATCAGCCCGCCATGCTGACTCGACGTCTTCTCCGAACACCCCTAGTCTATCGTGAGGATAAGGGTAAGGGGCCGATGATTGGTGGAGCATCCTCAAGCACAGGGCCGCGTGACCAATGCTATAGGTGTGGTGGGTTTGGCCATTATGCGAGCAAGTGTCCCACTCAAGAATCACTTGTTATTACAGACACGCCTGCCTGTGACCGCATGCCTGAGTTGGTGCCGATCAGCTATGAGCCAGACCAGGATTTAGCTGAGGAGTTCTTTGATGAGTTGATGGAGGGAGAGCAAGTTGACGTCCCAGGTACCAAGTATCAGGATGATGTGAAGTTGGGTGTACTCATGTGCATCCTGACCCAGCCTCAGGTGAGTGACGATTGGCATCGTACCACCATCTTCAACATATTTTGTAGGCTGGAAGGGAAGGCCTGTAAAATGATTATAGATAGCGGGAGTTGCATTAACGCTATCTCCATGGGCACTGTTAAATGCCTTGGTTTGACATCCGTGGATCACCCCGCACCATTTAGAGTATCTTGGGTGGATTCCACTTCCATCCCGGTCAGACTGTAGTGTTTGGTACCGCTACAGTTCTAGGCATACCACGATGCGATCTGGTGCAATGTGCTACCAATGGAGGTGGGTAGTATCATCCTCGGTAGGCCTTGGCATTTTGATCAAGATGCCACCCTTCATGGCCGGTCGAACACATGCACCTTCGACCACGGTGGGCACATGATTACTCTCCACCCTGCCCAGTCGAAGGGCCCATCTATCTGAGGAATAGTTGGCCCCAACACTTCGACCACTCCCAGTTAGGGGATGGCCGGCCCTCCCACCTCATCCTCGGCATGGGCCACTACCTCTTCGACTGCTCCTAGCAAAGAGGACCTCCCACCTAGGAGGTTGATGATGATTAGTCCTTGAGAGATGGAGCAAGAGGTGACCTAGGGTAGCCCTAATCCTTGCTATTGTTGTCCGAGGAGTGGAAGATGTCACCCTAGGCCTGATGATGAGCACCCCCCGGAGATAGCTGTGATCATGCGGGAGTTTTCAGATGTCTTCCCGGAAGAACTCCTTGGAGGCCTTCCACCTATGCGGGATATCCAGCATGAGATCGACCTCGTCCCAGGCTCATCTTTGCCCAATCTCCCACACTACCAGATGAGTCCCGCAGACCATGCCGAACTTCACAGGCAGGTCGAAGAGCTGATGAGTCGGGGATCTCTTAGGGACAGGAATAGTCCATGTGCTATTCCTGCCTTGCTCGTACCAAAGAAAGATGGCACATGGAGGATGTGTGTGGATAGCCGTGCGATCAATAAGATCACAGTTAAGTATCTGATGCGGGACGGACCCGCGAGACGACCTAGGACTCTAGGCAAGCTCGGACACGTCCCTTAGCGAGGGAAGCGGTAACTGAATGGTCAAATAAAAACTACATGTGAAACAGAAGACAAAAAGATTACTACTGAAATTAGTCAAATAGGACATAAATATTTTTGATGAAATTTCGACAGAGTCTCCCCTATGTCGGAAGCACAAAGGAGAGAAACGGGTACACATCCACTAGGAGTGACGGCCCCAGAAAGTCATGGTGCACACGGAAGTGGCAACACTGAATAGTTTCTCACCCTTTCGGGATACCCACTAGCCCAGAGGCCTCAGTCGGTGGCTATTCTCCTTGCGGGTTCCCCTGATCTGGTGGCACTCCCTAACCCCTGATCTGGTGGCACACTTGGGCCCTTGATCCGGTGGCGCTCCCTGGCCACTGATCTGGTGGCGCCAACCAAAGCCCCCCTAGTCTGGTGGCACTTCTTGACCCCTAATCCAGTGGTGCTCCCGGAGCCCTAATCCGGTGGTGCTCCCCGGTCACTGATTCGGTAGCACCAGCAGAAACCCCCCTGTCATCCTGTGGCCCTCCACGGGGGGTGATCCGGTTGTGCTTCGCGGGCTCCCATCCAGTGGCCCCCTATGGGCTCTCGTCTGGTGGCTCGTTGGAGCCATCATCTGGTGGCACCAATGGCCATCTCCTACAACCCTCGCATGAGGAGAAGGAAAAAAAGAGAAGAGGATGAAGAGAAGAAGGAGAAGATAGGAAGAAGAAGGAGAGAAGGGGAAGTGGAGGACGCAAGGGCTTAGGGCTCTGCGGCCACCGCCCCGCCTGTGAACCATGTCACTCAACCATCACAAATTAATGAAAAGAAATCATGGGATGAAGAAAACACTAAGAAGACTAAAGAAAACAATAATAGCATGAGATGCTAAAAGGAGTGTGATCGCCAGAGGAAGAATTCCTCAAAAGATAGATCGCATACCTTGATGAAGCGGGGAGATGTGGGCACTTTACTTCCTCTCCGAATCGGCCGGCCGATGAAGAAGGTTTTAGATTTTGATTACCCTTGCAAAACAATAATAAACAAAGAAGATAGAAGTGGATTAACCAATAGTGTAGTACCAAGTCCTCAAGTAAAAAGCAATGCAAAATAGCATAAACACACCTTTTTGATTTTTTCTAAACCCCTAAACAGGAGATACGTAGGAGGATATGATTATGCTATGCAATAAGAACCCAAAGGGAAATATGATGAATAGGATGCAACCGGGATATGCAGAATTAACAAACCAAAGAAAAACCCCAAAGAAATTCCCTGTTGCTCCTGTTAGCAGTAAAGGGGAGAATAGGAAGGAGAGGAGGATGGCGCTGGCTTCTGCGGGTTGAAGAATAGCAAACTTCAGGCTTCAAGGTACCAGCGTATGAGGTCACGATTGAGGAGACTATTAGCCTCCTTCCGGAGGACCAAAACCACTATTTATAGCCCTCAAAACCCCAAAAGACCTAGTCCCAATGAGATTGGAACAAAGGATTAACCTTACCCTATTAAAACTTCCCTTCCCTGATCAAATTAACAAATCAAAATACAGCAGGACTCTTCCGGGGGAAGCCGCAGGCGAAATGGAGACGGAACTAAATGACGACATTCCAATGGTCGCTATTCACTAAATGACGCCACTCATAAAGCTGTCATTCCTGATTTTCCATAAACTTTTCATATTTTAAATATAAATAACGACTTTCATAAAGGCGTTATTAATAGAAACAACGCCCCTATGAAGGGCGTTAATTCAAAGCATTATCTAGACAATCTTCATAAAAATCAGGAATATCAAGAAATGACGTCACTTTTAGAAGGCGCTACTTAATGAAATGACGACCCTTAGAGCGTCGTTAATTCAACAAAGGATTAAAAATGCACAAAAACTCCATATTATGTAAATATTGAGGTCTAATTTGATCGTCACCAAGTAATATGAGATTTAGCCAACTTAGCATCAAATTTGGCGTGTCTACAGCTGCCCCGCCTTGGCGTCTGCTTTGCAGGGGAGTGAGACGAAATGAAGCGAAAGTGCAAGATGCGATAAGCGGCATGAAGGAGAATGAACTGAAAAGTGGATGCCAAGGTGTGATGTGACACGCCTCTGACATTAAGCCATGGAACCTTTCATGATTCTGAATGAAACTGTCTTGACAGTGATCAGAGTCCATAAGGTCCAGTATAGTTGATAGTTGGCATAGGGTTTTGTGCTTGTTTTCACTTGGTTTCTCGTGTAAAAGCCTGTATGCGTTGAGTTGGCACTGTGAAGGTGGTTGTCATTTTTTGTTGGAGTGCCGGCGTGGAGTCTGAGGATCGAGGTTGAGAGCTTTCTCCCTCATCGATGGTGGCCCCGGTTGTGCTGCGTTGGTAGAGGTTGCCGGCAGGTGCGTTGTTGCGGTGTTACGTTCGAGAAATTACAGCGAGGTCAGGTGGCTAGTGAGGATTGTCCGTGGATAAGTGGCCGTGAGTGTGCTCTAGAGGAGCTGTTATTGGTTTTGGCCATCCTAGTTTGAGATTTATCCAGCCCCTGCGGTGTTGAGATTGTGGTGCGAGGTGGCAGAGCGGGCGCTCTGGTCGAGATGTGCCCGGATGAGCGTTGGTGGGTGCCGATTATGATTCGTATTGCGGCACTTGGCGTGGTGGTCCGCGCGGTGGCAGCTCGAGGATGGGTTGGTGTTAGCACGGACAGATTCAAAAGAATGATGTCCGGTGGCTACAGATGTTACGGCCTTCGAGTCTGGTATTTTGGTGGATTTTTCATCGCTCCTTGGTAAGCATTTGGTGTGTTATTGGTTTCGAGATCAGAGGCAGGTGTATGAGAGGAGCGTGTGGCAGCGGCTAGCTTAACCGTTGTGGCAGAGTGTGGCTGCTTGTGAGAAGCATTGCCCATTCCCCGATGTGTAAGGGTGTGTTGGCGATGCTCCGGAAGGATGCATGCCAGTTGGGTGGTGTTCACGAGAATTCGTAGCTGGTGTTGTGTTTTCCGAGGTGTTGTGAATCGGAGCTTGCAGAGTTGTAGAGGATGTGTTGAGCATCAGAGGATTGGTTCCTCGGTGTGAGATTATCTTGGGTTGCGTGAGACGTGTTGTTGTCGTGCCATTGCTTGAGGTATTGTGGTTTGTGGCACTGGCTGGACTGAGAGTTGGAAAAATGTGCTGGTAAGGTTGCCGCATGAGTACCCTATTCTTGTGTTGAAAGCTATGCCCTTGGATGAGATCGTACTTCGGAGGAGTGATCTTTGGCAGATTATGGGGTCCCTGTTGGTTACTGTGGGCGGCTGGTCAGGTTGACCGATTGATCGACCATGGTAAGAAGTGTATTGTATGGGGACCCGTGTGCATTGGTCGCGGCGTTACCGACCAACTTGCTGTGGTAGCAAGCAGCACTTATCGATTCTGGAGAAGTGTGCCATGGATCGTGAGAGGTTGTGTCCCGAGGCTCTGTAATGAGAGCGAAACCGGGATTGGCAGGCGTCCTTTTGGATCATTTTGAGTTGAAGGATTCGATGAGACAGGACGAAGGACGACGCCTATGTGCGGAGGTCTTTGAAGAGACGTTGGCGTTGGATGGTGATCCGTGGTCTGTGACCAGTAATGGAGGATTTCCACGTAAGTCTGAGTCGAGTGACGTGAGGACCGAGGAGAGATCTTGTCATGTGATTCCACCGTGCTCTCCTGAGAGGGTTGAGTTGGCGTGAGGCTCGAGATCGGATGCGGAGTTCGAGCAAGATTTGGCTCGAGTTGTGGTATTGGCCTGTGGGAGAGTCAGCGGATGACCTATCGAGATTTGGAATGTGCCCTTCAGATCTGGTGTAAGACCATGAAAGAAGGAAGAAGCTGAGCAAGTCAAGGTTTCCCGTTGACGCGTATCTGGTGACTAGTGGGCTATCTTTCACAGATAGAAGATGCTGGCTGTTAGGGCTCGAGAATGGCGTGAGCCGTATGCCAACGAGGCCTTGGGTGGCCGATCATGAGGTGTGCTTTTCCCGGATTGTATCTGGGGTTTGCTAGAAGTTTGTCTTCTGGCAAGAGTTGGTTCTGTGCTGTTGTAAGCGTTCAGCTTGCCAGGTGGGAGCTGGTGGAAGCTCAGTGGTGGTTACCCCTTGTAACGTCTGTGTCTTAATGGATCCGTAGCGGTTCGGACCAAGATCCGCTTTTGTCAGATCTACCGATTTTTAAGAATTTTTTGGCTATTTTCTGACATTTTTCTGTGAGAGTTTGAGTATTTAAATAATAGAATTAGATATTTATATAATTATGGAAAATTGTGCAAGGAAGCCTTACTCCGTGGAGTAAGGGGTGGACGTAGATTGCGGGTTTGCAATCGAACCACCTTAAAAATGACTGTCTCTATTGTGGTTTAGCATTTTTTTTTCTTCCGACTCTACTTTCTGTGCAGATCATCTGCTTGATCGAGTGCCTATTAGATCATCTTCTTTGCAACTCCTTCATATTTTATCCTCAAGTGATCTTAGCTTTTAGCGCTAAATTTTGTTAAGAGGTGATCTATTCAACCCCCACCCCCTCTAGCTCACCGTACCCATCGTGTTTATCAGAAGCTGTCAACTCACCCCTCGAAACTACAATGACAGTGGATTTACTGATAGAACAGTCCACACAACTGCTATTGGCCAGGGTAGAGGTCTCTGCTGAAGCCCAAATAAAATCAAATGAAGAGATCGAGGTCTTTGACCTTGTAGATGATATTCCAGACTTTGTCGACCTTCAGTCGGCGCCCCGAAGATAGAAGATGAAGGCCAAGCTACAGTCGACGAGCTGATAGAAGTCAACCTGGGACATGACGACAACCCTAGGTCGACCTTCCTTAGTGCCCAGTTGTCTGCTGAAGAACAGAGGCTGCATATCCAGTTGCTGCAAGATTATCAAGACTGCTTTGCCTGGACCTACAAAGAAATGCCAGGACTAAGCCCCGCAGTCTCTCAACATAAACTAGCAATAAGCCTCGAAGTCGAGCCAGTGAAGCAGCCGTCGCGACGCATGAGGCCAGAGCTCATCACTCAGATATGCAAAGAAGTGGACAAGCTCATTGATATGGGTTTTGTTGAAGAAAATTAATATACCACATGGCTGGCTAATATTTTACCCATGAAGAAGAAGAATGGACAGATCCGGATATGTGTTGACTTCCGAGATCTAAATAAAGCTTGTCCTAAAGATGACTTCTCGGTACCAATAACGGAGGTAATGATTGATGCTACAACCGGCCACAAAGCCCTATCATTTATGGATGGGTTGTCCGGCTACAACCAAATATGGATCACAGAGCATGATCGGGTCCATACTGCCTTCCAAACTCCCAAAGGCATTTATCACTATAAGAGGATGCCATTCAGACTAAAGAACACCGGCGCAACTTATCAGTGGGTGATGACCAGAATATTTGATGAGCTGCTCTACCACAAGGTCGAGTGCTACATAGATGACCTGATAGTCAAGACTAGAAAGAAAGAAGACCATCTACAAGACCTCTGAGTTATTTTTCAGAGGCTAAGGCAGTATGAATTAAAGATGAACCCTATGAAATGTGCGTTCGGAGTATCGAGCGGCAAATTCTTAGGCTTCATTGTCAGATATTGGGGAATTGAAATAGACTCTACGAAGATCAAAGCAATTCAGGAGTTGCCTCCGCCAAGGAACCTCTCCGAGCTGAGATCTCTACAAGGCCGCCTGGCGTACATCCGGCGGTTTATATCCAACCTGTTAGGGCGATGCCAGCCTTTTCACAAGTTAATGATGAAAGATGTTCCCTTTTACTGGGATGAAGATTGCCAGACGGCCTTTGATAAGTTGAAGGACTATCTGAAGACTCCTCCAGTGCTGGGCGCGCTGGTGAAAGGACGGCCGCTGATACTATATATAGCAGCCACATACAACTCTCTGGGGGCAATGCTAGCCCAGAACAATAAAGAAGGGAAGGAACAAGCCCTCTACTACCTTAGTCGAAGACTAGTCAAAACTGAGGAAAGATACACCTACATTGAGAAGATCTGCCTGGCGCTGGTCTTCGCAGTCAAAAAGCTCCAACATTATATGTTGTCACATGAAATCAGGCTGATCTCTAAGGCGGATCCGCTTAAATATATCATGTCCCAACCGATACTCAAAGGCCATCTGGGCAAATGGGCAGTGATCCTTATGGAGTTTGATATCTCTTATGTATCACAAAGGGCTGTCAAAGGCCAAGCCATCGTAGACTTCTTTGCTGAGCATCCAGTGCCTGAAGACTGCCCCCTAGAACCAGAGCTTCCTGAAGATGAAACCCTAGAAGTTGACCAAGTGTAGCCCTCTCTATGGCAGTTGTACTTTGATGGCGCTTCCAGAATTGACACCTGTTGGCACTCAAAATATGATGACTGGTGATCAAGCCGCAAAAGTAAATGACACAGCTTATGGAGCACGCAAGTCGAAGAAAAGTAGTCTGCTGAAGCTTCTCAAAGTCACCGAGAGCCTCGCCTCAGGAGAATCAACATCACTCCACCACCAGCCGGCAGTGTGACCAAGCCTACCCAATGATCCGGTGTTGACTTTGTCACACCGCTACCCCACATCGCCACCCGACCAAGGACGGTGGTCCACCCGATGGTCTCCCGCCCCAATGAAGACTCTCCTGAGGGAAAAGAGCACCTACGGCCTTCACAAATGGAGGCTGAAAACTCTAGCAGCAGAAGGATCCGAACATCCAACATGGGTTCGGCTTCTTGCAAAGGAAGGCCCGACAGAGGCCAAATAACCACCGGTCGAGACGGGATATCATCCCGCATGGGAGCTTTGAGCACGCGTCAAAGCCAAGCCGGAAGCACAAGCCATGGTGACGAAGATCGCATCAACGGAAGACCCTCGCGCTCAAATCAGACACACACGGAGTCCGGACCTGAGCCGTTCGGTGAACCGAGAGCTTTGTCAATCTCCTTGCCAAGGTCTTGTAGGAGTCCTGGCACGAATGATCACCAACGGTGACTTCCGGAATCATCCCCGGACTCATCGGCTGACGTTCGGCAAGCAAACGCCATTGAAATGGCGCCATAATTTGACTGCATGCTGTTGAAGCGGCGCCCTCCTTTTCGACGTGCAAAGACATAACAGAGCCTTTCCGACGCGGTCTTCCCCGGCGCGCAGAACATGTATGACGATGAAATAGCGTGACAAATGTCGACGCGCAAAACACAAATGTGTTCCCCAGCGCGGTCTCCCCGGCGCGCCATTTGTGGCACCGGGGAACCCCCTCCTATAAACAAGAGAGAAATACAAGAGGAGGAGAGGATTTTTGGGGCAAAAAAAATGAGCAGAAGAACGGGGGAGAGAGAGAAGAGCTTGGGAAAGAAGAAAGAAAGCCAGGGAGTCTTCTCCGTCGGGAAGACCACCTGTAACCTTCAGTTTGAGCCTCTGAGAGACCGAGTGAAGCCTCTCCAACCCCTGTGTCTATCTGTTCCGGAGGGGAGGTGAAGGTGTGTCCCAAGGGAGGGAATGGGGTCAATGCCCCCCCTTTTTCTTTCCTGTTTGCTCAAGAGCACGAGCTCCCTGTTCGTCTTTTTTCTTAATGCCGTTTATCTTTATATGTAATCCTCGCCTGGGTTTCATCTTCCGGGCACACTGTATGCTATTCTCTGATGCAAAGGAATAAAGTATGGCGTTAAGACCGATTTCGTGCAGTTGTGGATGAATGTTTCTGTCTCTGTTTCCCTTTTAAATCCTTTTTTTAGTGCGGCTTTATTTCATTCTCTGCTAGCTCGATTATCCCCTGGTATTGTGGGTTATGCTGGATGCAAGAATCCCCCCTTTCCCAGCGCGTTGGATACGATTTCTACGTTTCGACATCTGCATTCTGTGAATTTAACACATTTCATCTTCTAAGGAAATGGCCATGTGACCCTCATCACCCGCGCCAATGGATTATTGAGGGCTGAGGCTAGTCCAAATCTCCTTAAAGTCGATGCATTCTTCCTTTTTTCTGCTTTATTACATCTTGCACCGTATTGTACATGTGCACTAAATGTGAACATCAAACTGCCTGTCCAAATGTCCATTAGACCATTGTTCGTAGAGCGCTACGCGCACACACTAGCACACCTCAATAGTGCATCATATTGATCCTCTATACCCTACCCCTTTGCTGGCTTTGTATCCCTGGGGCCTGCCTCTTAATGGTCGTGCCTTTGGGGATTCGCCTCCCATGAGGGATGATAACGATGGCCATAGTGCCGGCAGCCTATGGCTGTACATTGTGGGATGAAACTACAAACCCCGGGTATGTGGAGTTCCCTTGTAGGCTTGCCTCGGGATGTCTCTCTCCCAATCCAATTCGGGGTCTCGGGTCAACTTCCGGGGGTAATGATGGCTCGGGTCACGTGCCCCTCGTAGGCTTGCCCTCGGGGTCTTCGCTCCCACTGTGAGTCGTATCACTCGTCTACACTCGCCCACGGATTTGGTACCCCTAGTAGGCTAGCCCTCAGGAATTTCCTATCCGTTCGGGTTTCACCGGCCGCCGTCGTGCCGCCCGACTCTTTAGGTGTTACTCCATTACAGGAGTACTCCCCGCTTCTCCCCGACACGCCCTTCGGGATGGGGAGATGCTGTCAGATTTTTGTCTCGACCCAGAGTTACCGTCGCGCTAGAGTACGAACCTCACGCGAGTTTACGATCTGATCGCCGAACCGTCTGAGACTGACCCGATGCATGACAAACTCAATAAACAATCTAAAATCTCCAAAACACTTGAATAAACCTGAAAATAAGTCAAGCGGAGCTTGTCTCGCTTGAAATGGAGTTGAATCGGCGCCACGGTTCGTCAGCGCGCCCTTGAAATGGCGCACCCTGAACCAGCGCGCCCTTGAAGTGGCGCGCCTTGAATCGGCGCGCCCTTCAAGGGGCGCACCGGTTCAAGGCCCCTCCTTCCCATTGTATGGCGCAGTTTCAACCCTTATTCCTGCACATGTCGCGCCGTTTTGACGCTAAGGATGAGCCGTTTGTCATCTGATCTTCCCTATTTCTCCCGGATCGATTCCCTAAATACCGGGAACTCCTAGCACTGCTAACTAACGTTTTCGCGATCACAGATCCAGCCTAAGGCGCTATCGAAATCTTCTGCCCCTCCAAAAACCGCACGATCTCCTCGTAAATCTCAACCTGCTGAGCGGGTGTGAAATGCCCGTGCAATCCGCCCTTTACGATGTGCAGCGCGTTGGGCTCTCCCGCCTTATCCAGGGCCTCATGCATATGAACGCTTTGCTTGTAAGAAAGAATCGGATCTGAATCACCCGCAATCAGAAACACTGCGGGGCCATCTTTTCTCACGTAATGGATAGGAGAAACACGCCGCGCAAGCTCATCACGATTCGGCAGGCTACCGAACCATGTGATTGCGTCATCGCGCCCCGGCGGAAGATCGTCTGCATGCAGCAGCGCCTCCATATCTCCAACTCCGAACCAGCTGATCACCGCAGCAACCTTTGGCAAAGGAACGCCCGGGCACTCGCGATCAAGCCCTGCAGCTTCAGGAATCATGCCGGTAGTCATCGCAAGATGTCCTCCCGCCGATTCGCCTGCGATCACGAGCCGCGAAAGATCAAAATGCCGTTCCTTGGCATGAGCCGCAGTCCATCGCAAGGCGCAGAGACAGTCTTCGACGGCAGCAGGTGCGAGCGCCACACCAGCCATCCGATACTCGACATTGACGACATTCCATCCCATCATCACCCAGGGCATAAACGCGCCGATGGAATATTCCTTATTGAGGCCGATCCAGCCACCGCCATGAATGAAGATCAAAGTCGGCATGGGCTTATCGGTATCGATGCGTTGATAGACGTCTAGCTTCGCCTCATAGCTGGTCGCTTTGAGATAAGTGATATTGGGCGTCATCGAATAGCGCGCCCTCAACTGAAAACCCGCCTTCATCCCTTCCTCAGTAGGGAAGGCTGGCGTCTGAGCCAAAATATTCGAACAGGCAAGAATCAAACAGAAAAGGATTTGAAGCCTCATCAAAATCAATGCACCCTCCGACCTGCTTCATCTAAACAAGTTTTTGCTCAAGCTCGGGGAGTGCAGGATCTTTCCTGCTCAGTCCCCTGATCGCAACTCGAACCAAGAGATATGCGATGGGATAGACGACACCGGATACGGCGAACACAGGAACAAAGGAAAACCTATCGACGACAGGACCAATGATCAGCGTTGAAAGCATTCCAGAGACTCCACCCACCATGCCAGTTAATCCAACGATCAGGGCCGTCTGTTCTTGCGGGAAGATATCTGTCAGCAGCGACAGGTAATTTGTAATCCACACCCCATGAGCAAAGAGCAGCACGCTCATAAAAAATATTGCCCAATACCTATCCGGCGCCAGACCAGCAATCCATGAGACAGGCGTGATTGCTGCGGAAGCGAGCAGCAGCATGCTCTTTGCCTGAACCGGGGTTTTCCCTCGTGTGCCAAGCCAATCTGTCAGATTGCCGAAGAAGACCTGGCTGATACCTAACATCAAAAACGGAATCCAGAACAGGTTTCCAATCGCATCGAGAGACATCCCTCTTTCTCTTGAGAGAAACTGGGGGATCCAAAACATATAGAAGTAAAATACCGGATCAAAGACAAATCGTGCCGCAAGAATCCAGATAAGCCTCTTATCCGAAAATAGCTCGCGGTAGCTGATACTCAATCTGCTGGCAACAACTCTCTTCGGGGGGCTCGGTACTCCAACCGTCCAGGCCAGAAGCCATAGAAGGCCGATCAATCCCGTAAACAGGAACGCGCCTCTCCAGCCATAGCGCGAAGCCAGAATAACCGTAAGAGGCGGAGCTATAACCGCGCCGAGCGCAGAGCCTCCAATAGCTGCGCCTGTCGCAAACGAGCGTCGTTCAGCAGGCGCGTACTCCACCGCACCGCGAGTTGCAGCCGGGAAGCAGGCGCCTTCCCCGAACCCCAGAATAAAACGAGCGATGCCAAGCCAGAGGACGCTCCTTGCAAAAGCATGCGCCGCTGAAGCAACCGACCACAACGCAAGCGATATCGTCAGGCCGCGCTTCACTCCAATGCGATCGATCATCCATCCGCCCAGAGCCGACATGACCGTATAACTTGCCTGGAAGGCGAATACCACATGCGAATAGCTGGTATTCGTCATCCCAAATTCAGCAATGATACGAGGCGCCAGTGTAGACAGCACCTGGCGATCGAGGAAGCTCAGAGCCGTTGCAGCGAAAAGCATGCCGATTGTGAACCACGGAAATCGCTGAGGTTGATTCATTGAGCCACCACTTGAACCTCCATATTCAAAATGCGGCCAATCTTTTTCAGCACTCCCGCCTGTCTGCCAATGCCGAGTGCAAAGTGATGCGTCACGCCGGCATCCGTCCAGTTCTCAATAAATGTAGGCATATCCGGCGCAAACTTCGCGCGCGTATTCGTATTCCCCGTCTGCGGTATGCCGCCGGGGAGCGACTCGCCTTCAGCTACGATCAACGCCAGCTTTCCATCTTCACGAACTGTGATTCCGGCAATCGTGATAGGGCCATTCTTAACTTTGAATTCGACGGAAACTCCGCTTCCAAATTTTCCGTGGTAAAGACTTAATCCTCGCAATGCAGGCTTCTCGTTACTGATTCCTATATGGCCCGGCCCGTCATGACCAACAAAGACAAAATCTTCCGTGAAGTCCGCCGGATGCAGCTCACAGAAGGACCCACCCGCATCAAGACGATCCATGATTAGCATCGCTGTGCAGTTTTTCAGATCGCCTTCACCCGCCACCGGAATCCCCTTCGCCGTCAACAGCGATGCTCCAACAATAATATTGGCAATCAAAAATTCATCCTGGTTACCCGGCAATCCGCGATAGTAATGCGACAGCCCATCCAGACCATAGTCCGCAACCAGCTTTTCCAAACCGACAGCTACGCGAGCGGAGTCACGCAAAGACTGTGGCGTAACCTTTCCCGCGATCGAAGAATCAGAGCCAGGCTCCGGAAACGTAAAGAAATCTTCAATCCGTTGCGTCATCGCCGCGATCTCATCTTCGGTCGCTTCGTCGACTCGCTTTGCCAGGTCGCCCATCTCAATCATGTCGACATGCGTCCCAAAGGCAACAGTAAAGCTCGTAGGATCGACGTTCATATCGAGCATGCCTTCAAACGGATGCCCTAACAAACCGATTCGCGCATTTTTCAGAGCATGCGTAGCCTTCGCCGCGTAAACCCATTCCTTCACCTGCTTGTCCGAACGCTCGTCGTTGTGCAACATGCCGAAGACAGTATCGGCACGCAGGCCGCAGCGGCGCAGGGCATACATAATCTCCGGCAGCGAGGTGCAGTTGTCGTGCGCAAGCTGCACCCGCGTCGTCACCTTGTTGACGTCCATGCCTGCTGTCGGCTGCAGTCCCACCAGAACCATGTGCGCCTTGCCTCTTTGGGCCACTGGCACAACAAAGGCACTTTGGACATAGGTTGTGACAAAGCAAATGATAAGATCGACATTCTGTGACGCGAAGTAGTCCCCGGCTTTTCTTCCGCTTTCAACCGTATCCACCAGACCTGCCGACACAACATCGACATCCATTCCACTCAACCGGTCTTCAAACTCGACACGATAGCCGTCCAGCTCCTCTCGAAGCCCTGGAAACTGTGGCCAGTAGCGGTGAAAGCCAACATTGAATACTCCAATGCGAGCGCGTGTATGTTTCTTTGCGCTGGCTACGCCCGTGTTTTCTGTGATTGTTTTATCCATTGCTGCAGTCATACGAATTTTCGCTCCTAAAGTTGAGAGTTGAAAGAGATATCACCAGGAGATAAAAAGAGAGCCGGTGATGTCCTGAACGACAAGCTTCCGATTGCTATCCTTACGAATAACGGGAATGGAGCTTTCTGTTATGTGAAGCCGCTTATCGTTGACCTGAAAGACCACTTTCGCTGAATCCTCCGGCAGAAACGTCACCGTGGCGCCCTTCAATCCGGTAACCAGCATCCGCCGCCTGAAGCCAACCATGCCGGCGTAGTACTCCACGCAGGACAACTCACTCGCTTCTTTCTGATCGACAAATACACGCGCTTCGTTGTGCCAGGCGCGCGGCATCGTATAGACGGAGTGCCCATCCTCCATCCACGTCTCCTTGCCCACAAGCAGCGGCGCTCCTATCGGAAAACGCAGCTTGATCGTTGCGGTTGTTGAAGGCGAATACCCCGAGATGAAGTATCCATTGCGGCACCTCGCCGCAAACATGACGGGAAGCCGTGTCGCTGCAGTCGGCCTTGTCACCGAAATCGAATATCCCAACTCAGCCAGTATCGAACGCGCCAACGATTCCGCAGGCAGCGACTTCGCTGGATCGTCCGGGATGGGAATACGCGCACCGGCACCGATCGAGATCGAAGAGCAGAATGTACCACGAATCCAAGCCGCGGCTCCCTTCTTCACCGCGTACACTCGCTTTTCGCTCCCCTGTCTCACCACCGCACGTACGATCGCATCATCCACTGCGATCGTATCGACAGGGCCGCCATTCGTCAGGCTGCGATGCTCAAACTCCAACGGCTCTGAACCGTGCACCGGCTTATCCAACACCAGGGCCGTTTCAATAGTGAGCTGCCCCTCCAATCCACGTGTTGTCTTAAGCCCGAGTTGCTCAAGCATCTTTGGACTTGCATAGTGCACAGGTCCATAGAACAGTACAGGCAAGCCCCGCTGAATGCGCTCAAGAAGACTCTCTTCCAGCGGTGACCCGGCCTGAGGCAGCAGCGATACAAGAACCGTCTCATCGAAGAACGATGAGTTCTTCTTCAGTGAAGCTCATTCATTTCTGATTTTAGAAATAAAATTATACTTGCTCTGATCGACACGCTCGTTTACGACTCGTCGCGCTCCCGATTTTCCGCATCGAGACGTGACGCATTGCCTTGCTGTTCCCGAAGAATTAAACGGCAACAACTGCCTTAGAGGGATCCGGGGCAGTTGTAGAGGCTGGCAAATTGACAGAAGCTGTAGAATCCCAACTGTCTACTGCCGACAAAGTATTACTGCCTGTGCAGAGCAGTCTCCCTAAGATAGAGGCGGGAGAGATCATTGAGGAAGAGGCCGATGCTTCTAGGGCCTTGGCCATCATTGCTGAATCTTCCCCTATGGGGGCCAGCAGGACTGAACGCGAGGAGCAAGTATCCTCGGCTACTGAAGTGGCTGGTGCGGCTTCACCTCAGGAGACAGGCAAGGAGGTTGTCGTAGTGGAGACTCTCCCAGTTATATCAGCTGCTGCTATTGACTCCTGCACCAGTGCCCTTCAGATCATGCCATCGACATCCTCTAGGGCGAGCAACGATTTTTGGGCTAAGGTAGATAACAGGGTGGACTTCCAGCTCCCTGAGACTTCGCCACTGGGTTTGCAATTTTCCAGTGACATGGTGTGGCAATCTTTAAGTAACGTTCAGCAGGCCATGTCAGCTACCCCGAACTTGACTTATGCACTGTTGAGGAGCCTGGGAAAACACCTCTCCCGCTCATTATTGGCCTTTGGCTGCCCAATGGAGGACTGGACCCCGCGGATCACAATGTTGTTAAAGCACGCCAATAGGCGGGAGTACCTCGGCCGTGAAGTATCTGATCAGTTGACAGCCGTGAAGCTAGAGAGAGCTGACTGTCGAGCCACTACTACCTCACTGAGCGGGACAGTGGGAAAATTAAGAGATGCGGCTAGCACTTCTTCAAAGCACCGGTCCTTTCTTGCAGCACATATAGCAGAGCTGCGCGCTGAGCTTGCTAGGGCCGAAGTAGAACTGTAGGAGGCTGAGCACCTGGAGATTCAGCAAATGGAAGAGGCTAACTTGGCTGGGCAACTTGCTTCTCTTGACGAGAAACTATCACAGCTAGAGGCCACAGAGTCCTGCTTGCAAGAGTTGGCCCGATACCCCTCCTTGGGTCTCTTAGAGCTTGAGGATATCTTCCGACGCCCGTTGCAGTAGCCTCTTCTTATTCTTTTTTTTTCTTATTTCTTGCATTAGCTCCTGCTCCTTTTTATCTTCGGAGCTTATGTACCTCGGGGAATGCCCCGGGCAAAGATGTATCCCGACATTTCATAGTTAATGAAACATCTTTATTTGTCACTCCAGTTACGACTTTGTCATCTTCCTTCTTTCTCCTTTTTTCTTTTCCCAGTCAATCAGTTCAGCCCGGGGATATAGGCTACTAGAGCAGGAGAGCGCTCACGCCTTCAGCGAAGGGGTGAGTTGTTTGCTCCACCACGGTGTAGTTGTTTTCGGAGCCAAACTCGGCTAAAGTGGGATGAAGGTAGAGGAGACGAATGCATCTATTGATTTCACCAATGGTGACGAAAATTGAAGGTGAAGTTTATTCATCGACATGGGTGAAATGTCAAAGTAACGGTAGTTTATCTATTAACAAGGACGGAAGATCCAAGTTAAGGGATAGCCGACCGATCTTGTCGATGGTGACAAGGGTCAAAAGGATAGCCGACCGATCTTGCCGATGGTGACAAGGGTCGAAAGGATAGCTGACCGATCTTGCCGATGGTGACAAGGTTCGAAAGGGTAGCGATCGATCTTGCCGATGGTGACAAGGGTTGAAAGGTAGTGACCAATCTTGCCGATGGTGACAAGGGTCGAAAGGGTAGCGATCGATCTTGCTGATGGTGACAAGGGTCAAAAGGGTAGCGATCGATCTTTCTGATGGTGACAAGGGTCGAAAGGGTAGCGACCGATCTTGCCAATGGTGACAAGGGTTGAAAGGGTAGCGATCGATCTTGCCGATGGTGACAAGGGTCGAAAGGGTAGGGATTGATCTTGCCGATGGTGACAAGGGTCGAAAGGGTAGCGACCGATCTTACTGATGGTGACAAGGGTCGAAAGGGAAGCGACCGATCTTACCGATGGTGACAAGGGTCGAAAGGATAGTAAGGTGTCGACCTCCTGTTAGGAAAGTGTCGACACTTCTAGATGCTTGGACCTTGAAATGTGCTCAGACTTGATTTGTGTTTGAACCTTTAGCAATTGTACAGACCTTGTCTTGGGAGAGGGTAAACATGCATAGACTTGACATGTTGAAGGAAGCATTGCACAGACCTTCATCACGCGTTCAGACCTTATCTTCATATGTGCACAGACCTTCTAGTGTAGAAGGAAGAATGTGCACTGACCTTGACTGCATGTGCACAGACCTTGTTATGTGCTAGCTAGAGGTTGCACCGACCTAGATTTTCATATGTGCTCAGACCTAGGTTCATAGAAATAGAAACTTGCACCGACCTAGTCTTGCACTGGCCCTGAATCTGAATGTGCACTGGCCTTGTCTTTGAATCTCATACGTGCACTGACCTTAGTCTTGTGTTGAAGGTAGGACATGCAACAACCTTGTTGAATACAAGCCAGATGTGCACCGACATTATGGTAGATGTGCACAGACTTGATTTGTAGCATGTGTGTAGTCCTTATAAGGCATGAGGGAAAATATGCATCGATTCTGATATTAACTAGCCTTGGATGTGCACGGGCCTTCCTTTGCTCTTGAGAAGAAATGCACCAACCTTGTTGTAGATGTGCATCCACCTTGTCTGTCGCTGGATTGAGTGTGCACCGACCCTGCTACGGATGTGCACGGACCTTGTAGCAATCGTGCACAGACCATAGAGCGTGCTAGCCAGATGTTGCACCGACCTTGTGTTGCACTGGCTTCACCGCAATAGAAACATGCACAGGCCTAGTCGCTTTCCTTGGCCTACTAGCATCGACCTTGGTCCTTCTTGTTCTGCTGAGGAATGGCTGCAGTGTCGACACATCTGTAGTTGGAGTCGACACTTCTCTTGAGATACTACAGTGTCTGTACCATCTTCAGTAATTGCATTGACCTTGACTGCATGGATATCTGTGAGGCCTAATATCTTGTGTTATTAGTGCCTTGATTTCTGTGCAACCATGAATCTTGAATTCTTCCTTGATTCTTGTGCAGCCACATGGCTCAATCTCTGTGCCTTACTTGATTTCTTTTTATCTTTATAGACACAATTTATTACCAGTGTGGACTTGAACTGAAATGCATGAATATTTGTTGTTATCAAATGCAAGTCAAACTATATTAATGAGTGATAGTCAGACACCATCAAAACAAAGAATGTTATACACATGCCCAACATTCATAGTCAGACATCATCAAAATAGTAGAATTACACATGTTATACACATGCCCAACATTCTCTCCCTTTTTGATGATGGCAACTATGAGTCATTATGATGTCCAGCTTTGAGTCATTGTGAGTATATTGAAAGAGATGTAGACGAGAATGGAAGCACAATGACCTTCAATGACTTTCTCTCCCCAGATAATTCTCTCCCCTTCATTCAAGATTTACCCCCTTATGCATACCCTAGTTAATGACACATATAATTTCTCCCCCTTTGACATCATCAAAAAATATATGCTAGAGAGAATATATGGCATAATTAGGAAGGTAGGAGTGAAGGAAATTATTAGCACAAGATGTACAAAATAAAAGATGAGTGTATACCTAGAGGGAGCAACTAAAAGTGCAGCAGCCTGAGATACCTTCTCAGTGTTCACATACCAATTGATGTAGAGATACCAAGTGTTGTGGAGATATATGTCCAGCAGGCAAATTGTGGAATCTATGATCACAAGTAGTGCTGGCAACATTCCAGAATTCTAGAAAATGATGTGAAAATACATGCCAATGGTTGTACACTTATTTAAAGTTGACAGGATAACCAATGAGAACAACCAATTTTGGAAAGTCAGGTTTAGGACAGATACGAATGAATGATATGGATTTATCGAACATGGTAGTTTCCATTGGCATGGCAAAGATAGTTGTAATTTGAAAGGCATGGTCACAACAGCAAGATGCAATATAGCAGCCAAAGGACAAATTTTTGATTTCAGATTTTTCAAGATTTCTAATGATTTTCTATTTTTCAGACTTTTTGGATTTTCTATACAATGCATGGGAATGCAGAATGCAAGATATGTGTGTAAGAAGTTGAAGAATGCAAGCCACAGTTTCTTAATTGACGCCTATTTACAGAGCCGTTAATTAATAAAATGACGACTTGATGGAAGTTGCTATTTATAATTTTATTTAAAATTGTATTTCAAAATTTAGGGTTGCTACAATTCTCCTAGTGCAGCCTTGACTTTCTCCAGGTACTTGATCATAGACGCCTCGCATACTTCAAATTCTCCCTTGACTTGGCTAGGAACGAGCACAGAGTCGCTATATACTCAGACACTGATCGCCCACAGGTGCTTTGCCATCTGGAGTCCTGAGAGAAGTGCTTCGTACTCGGCCACGTTATTCGTGGTCGGGAAATTGAAGCGGAGTGCGTACTGTAGTTCTACCACTTCTGGTGATAGTAGGACCAACCCTGCTCCGCTACCAGCTGCACAGGATGATCGGTCAACGTACAGCTCCCATGTTGGGGCGAAGGATTGCTCAGGCACGTCTTCGACGGGTAGGGTGCATTCTACTATGAAGTCAGCGAGGACTTGTGCTTTGATTACAGTCCTCGGATGAAACTTGACGTCAAACTCGCCCAGCTTGATCGCCTACTTGACCAGCCTTCCGGATGCGTTAGGATTCTAGAGAATCTGGCGAAGAGGCTGGTCGGTGAGGACGACGATCGGGTGGGCAAGGAAGTACGGCCGTAGCTTGCGGGTAGCCGTGATTAGGGTCAGGGCAAATTTTTCAGCCCAGGAGTACCAAAAATCTGGTCCCTGTAATGCCCGGCTCACGTAGTAAACGGGGTTCATGATGCCGGCTTCTTCTTGGGCGAGCACGGTGCTCATCGTGCTCGGTGTTACTGATAGGTACAGGAGTAGTTGTTCCCCCTTCTACGGCTTGGAAAGCACAAGGGGAGTCGTTAGATAACGCTTTAGCTCTTCAAACGCATGCTCGCATTCTTGATCTCATTCGATCTGTCCCTTCCTCTCTGGTGTTTTGTTGGCTTGCTTGATGAGGCGAAAGAAGGGGAGACATCTTTTTGCTACTCGGGATAGGAAGCGAGTCAGGGCGATGACACATCCGGTGAGGCATTGTACATCCCTCACCCTCGTCGGTCGCTTCATCTCCAGGACTACTCAGGTTTTATCAGGATTCGCCTCTATCCCCCTGTATGTAACGAGGAAGCCGAGGAACTTGCCTGATCTTACCCCGAACGCGTATTTGCTGGGGTTAAGCTGCATATTATACTTCCAGAGTGTAGTGAATGTCTCTGCCAAGTCTTCCAGATGCTCGGGTGACCGGAGGCTCTTGACGAGCATATCGTCAATGTAAACCTCCATATTTCGGCTAATCTGTGCATCAAACATGTGATTGACGAGGCATTGGTAGGTGGCTCCCGCGTTCTTCAATCTGAACGGCATGCGCATGTAGCAATATAAGCCGTGGTCGGTAACGAACGCGGTCTTATCTTGGTCGGGCTCGTTCATGCTCATCTGGTAATACCCAGAATAAGCATCTAAGAAGCTTAACATTTCGTGCCCGATCGTCGCGTCGACCAGTTGGTCGATTCGTGGCATGGAAAAGTTATCCTTCGACGTAGCCTTGTTAAGATCCGTATAGTCTACACACATCCTCCACTTCCCATTGCTCTTAGGGATGAGGACTACATTCACCACCCAGTCCGGGTAGCGGGTGGAGCGAAAAAGCCCTGAGCGCAGCTTCTCACTCACTTGTTCCCGGATGATGGCTTGTCGCTCGGGATTGCAGCGTCTCCGGCGATGCTGGACCGGGTGACAGCTTGGATCCAACCTTAGTTGCTGCGTAATGATCTCCGGTGGGATCCTGGGGAGTTCATCCTCGGACCAAGCAAATACATCCTGGTTGGCTGTGAGGAAGTTCGTGTATGTTATCTTATCCTGCTTGGATAGTGTACCTCCGATCTTTAGTGTAACGGTCCAGAGCTCAGGGTACCGATAACCTGATACTAGGTATTGGACTACCGCTACCAAGAACTGGAGACGCCACCTAGAAGGCTGATGAGGCCCCCGAAGGGTTAGTAGGATTGTTGAGGGATTGCATTAGAAATTGAAATTTACAGGCATGCATTGTTAATTTTTGGCAACGATTAATTAAAATAAGGCAGAAGTAATTTAAAATATCAGAGTGGTATCCAGAGTCTGAAAACTGAGTCCCTGATCACAGTCCTACCCCGACTAGTGCCGTCCTCCAAAAGTCTTACAAAAATTCAGAGGTCCTCCTAGACCAATCAGGGAGGTTTTGCCACTGGTCCCGTCAACAACGGAGCTCAGGAGTGACTACAGTGGCATCTACAGTGACTTCCTATCCTATCGTTCCAGACCTAGACAAACCCAGGGAAGTGCCCAATCGGCACTAGTTTAGCTAATCTTCTCACCCCGCCTGGCTGGCTTAGCGCCCCTCCCTGTGTGGAGGTAGTGTTTGATTGTTCCCTTAAATTCTCCACGCCTATTCCAACCCTCCTGTGTGGGGACTAGTGCATGTAATATTTGAACAGGGGAAGCTACACCGACGTAGTGTGCGGGGACCCACACTCCCCCGCTCGCCCACGTCTCTGAACGGGGTTGATTTCTTCAAACCAACCGGGTAAACTCTAAACCTTGCTCCCATTATCAGTACTTGTTCTTTTAATATCCATGGGATTACTCCGCTGGTAGTGAGAGAGCACCCGACCTCAGAGTACTCCACTTCTGTGTGGTCACCGTGGTTTTGAGAGAGAGAGTGACCCAGTGCCCCACTTGGCACCTAGTCAGCCCCTTGAGTGTGGGCACCGTACCCTCGGGAGGGCAACCTTAGCCCTGCTGGCCCTCTACCAGCAAGAGTCTTATTCCATTACCTCCACTCGGCATCACTGAGTCACCCTGGGAATCGTGTGCGCTACGGTGGTTCGGCAACTCACGAGGTTTCCTTGCTCTTGTGCGCATGTTTGCGAAGTAGGTCCAAGGAACTTCTGCATAATTTCTGCATGCTCCCTAGTGGTGTTACATCAGTTGGTATCAGAGCAAGTCATTGACTTGTGTCTACAAGTCAAGCCCTAGGCGCGCCTACACTAGAGTCATCTTTGGTCTAGCCCCTGTATTGTCAATCATCCGTGTGTCGAGTCTCCCTTATTTTGGCATGTCCACCCGTAGAGGAACCTTGTATCGGACTGACCCTTCAACCTCGGCTCCCCCCATGGATTCCAATCCCCAAGAGGAACGTGAGAGTACGGTTAAAGTCTATGAGGCTACCTTAAACTGGGAAGAAGAGTATGAGGAACAATATCATGAGACAGGCATAGACTACCTCCCACCTTCCACTGACTCCCACTTAGGAGTAATTAGGTGCACCCTCACCAAACCCCAAGAGGAGGATTGGCATAGAACCTCAATTTTTCACACCTATATCAAGGTAGGGAGCCATGTGAGGAAAGTGATCCTTGACAATGGAAGTTGTGTCAACACCGTGTCTCCTGACACCGTTAAGCTCCTTAAACTTACCATCACACCCCACCCCAACCCATACCGGGTCTCTTGGATTAACAATCACTCCATCCCAGTCAACACTTGTTGTCTTGTACCCATCACCTTTTCATTCTATCAAGGTCAAGTATGGTGCTACATTATCCCCATGGAGGTAGGAAGCATCCTACTAGGGAGACCTTGGATCTACGACGTTAATGCAACCATCTTGGGAAGACCAAACACATACACCTTTGAGCATGAGGGAAAAGTTATTCGCCTTAATCCCTCCCCACCTCGTCCCTTGGCCAGGAAGGAACCACCCTCTAAGGGGCTTCTCCCCAATCCACCTCAAAGTCCGGGGATCCCAACCCCACCAACCCAACCAGCTTTCCAAGAATCCACCCAAGAGAAACCAATAGGAATGATTAAGGACCTTCACCTCATCACAAGAAGAGAGCTTGAAGAAGAAGTTGCGCAAGGAACACCCTTGGGTGCGGTGGTCATATGCCTAGGAGAGGCCAACCCTTCCAACCCCCACCCCGTGGAGATCCACCCCCTCCTAGATGAATTTAAGGATGTGTTCCCTAGTGAGCTCCCAGATCAACTCCCACCCATGAGGGACGTACAACATGCAATTGATCTTGTCCCGGGAGCCACCCTCCCAAACCTCCCTCACTACCGCCTCAATCCCACGGAACATGCTGAATTACGGAGGCAAGTTGAGGAACTTATTAGGAAGGGCTTTCTCCGCCTTAGTAAGAGTCCTTGTGCTGTCCCGGCCCTTCTCACACCTAAGAAGGATGGTAGCTGAATACCATAAGGATCAGATAGTCACATGGCAGACATCGTGAGATTATACACAAACATTGATGCACTATTCATGTGCTATGACCTTCCTTTCTAAATATACGAGCATATGCAATAGACTGGGATTAATAGCATCGATGCATAGTTAAATGCATCGATCTGATAATGCCTGCAGCTGAAAGAATGCAGTATACCAACTGCAATTGCATCCCCCTGTGTAAAACACATGTAGACCTGTTATGCATAGTGAGAATGGATAGGCACAAAAGGTTGTGAACATGCATCGACCTGTTGAGCTAAGACAGATGAAGCTGCATTGACCAGTCATACAAAAACAACATAAGTGCATCGACGTATGGTATGAATGCATCGATGTATGGTACGAGTGCCCTTATCACATCGACCTTATAGTGCAATCGCTGGCGTATTGTGCATCGACCTAATGATGCAACAACTAGCATAAAGTGCATCGTGACGTCGACCTATGTAAAATGTGCATCGACCTGACAGTGCATGACTTCTATAGCCGCATCGACCTTCTAGATTAGAATGCGTATGCATCGACCTAATAGTGCAAGACTTCTGCATTAGCACTGACCTTCTAAGACTAGAAAGCATATATGCATCCACCTAACTTTTTAAATGCATGAATATGCATCGACCTTACAATGCAGCCTCATGAATATGCATCGACCGGATAGTGAACAGGATCTTATTCTGACTTAATGAAATGACATTTAGCATACTTTAATAAATCCAAATGGTTTTGCTAGCATTAATCAAAGTCAATCACACTGTTGCCAACACCAAAACTAGACATCAAAGCCAGAGGAGACATAACAATTGAATGCATGAGGGATGTTGGAAGGCAATGGCCCATCGAGTCATGGTGTGAGATAAAGGATGAGCTTAGAAGGATCTACCTGCCCCACCCAATCACCTCCAACCAACCCCACCCAGTCACCATCCACCAGGAAGGTCATAGTCAGAGGCAAAGAGTCCCACATGTAGAAGAGCCTAGGTCCAAGACTAGGCCGAGTGATTATGAGCGAATCGACCACGATGCCCCTACTCCAAATCCCACCTTTACCAAACTCTTGAAAATCTTTTTGGATCGATTAGATAGGATGTGTTCTCATATTGACAAACTCCTGCCCGAGCCTAAGGAGGTTGTAGCCGGTAGTCTTAACCCGGTGCCATCTACGGAGTCCCCAAGTCCTCTCCCCATCATAGAGGACGTCCTCTCCCCATCTGAGGGAGATGTTTTACCACAACCTTTACCCTTCAAACTTCCTATGGAGCCACCCATGCTTCTAAAGGGTGCGTTAATCATCGAAGAGCCACTCCTTAGCTCGCTATAGAAGGGCTTGGTCCCCAAAATTTCTTGCTATCCATCCATGGACCCCGCACTACAAGTAGTGCCCACCAACTCGTTCCACACGGCCTTTGATTCCTTTGACTTTGTAGATACTTTGGAAGACTTATTCAAGAAGTTAGACTGGCCGTTGACATGGACATACATGTTGGCCCCAGGCTTCGACCAACCCAATAGTCGTAGCTTCATGCACCCTGCATTGGGGTCCATTACCTCCATATGCACCATAGGTCACATCACCACGGAGGTTCTTTTGTTCCTCCCCATGCCGACTGAGCCTAACTCCATTCCACTTGTCCCGAGGGAGGAACCATGTCTTCCACATGAGGCCACCATCCCATCTACCACAATGAATGAAGGTGAGCATCTACACCATCAAGAATTTCGAACATGGGATTATGTAGTGAGGGAACCCATCGCAAGGGGTCACACATTCTTTGATCTCTTTGATCCCTTCCCTAGTGAACCTCTTGACCCACCATATCCACTCCACTTCTTCAAGGAAGTTCACTATCACACCCGTACCCTACAGGCCAGTCATCATACACATAGTGATGCGGGACCGCTAGGTGGCCTAGGACTCTAGGTGAAGACTCATGACATGGACTATTGAGACCAGCAATTTGACACTAAAGAACGGCGTAAGCTCGACACCTAAGGTTCCCACGAAGGGGACTATATCGCGGAACAAGTAGCTACGCACTCGCGGCGCCCCTAGAGGGAGGCGCTCGGACCCTATTTTTTATATTTTTATATTTTTATATTTTTTAGATTTTCTATAAAATAACCCCCCTTTTTCTCTCTCTCCCCATCCCTCATTTCCTCTCCCTCTCCCTCTCCCTCTCTCTTCTCTCACGTTCTCTCCTCTCTCCCTCTCACTCTACGCGGTCGATGGAGGTGGTGAGGGCGAGATGACGAGGCTCGTGGGGCGAGGAGTGACATGGACGGGGTGAGGATCACGATGGTGAAGGCAGTTCGTGAGATCGCGAGCCGACAGCAGTTTAAATGATGTTTTCATGGCGGATCGGCATCCTCGACACAGGTAATTTTTGGTGGAGGTAGGGGGATGGATCCTTGGCCCCTGTAGTTCCTTTCCCGCAGGTCTGGTAGCCCGAGGCGAGCTGAGTGGGTTTATTTTCTCACTGGGGTCAAAATGTATGATTTTGGGGTGAGTACCAGATTTCGTATTTTGATCACATTTTTGGGGTTTAAGTGGGTCCTCTCAGTGCTAGAGAGATTGGGGAATGATTTTTCCTTATTTTTCCCATCACCTGGGGGTGATTGGGGCGTGGAATGGTATTTTCTACGGTGATCGCCATTTTTCGATCTCGGAAGCAGGTAGCGATCGTACCAGTGACCGCTACCTGCCTCTGGATGGTCTGGCGGTCAGTTGAGGACCACCACTTGGCCAGGTCTGTCAGTTCCAAGTAGTGGTCTCGCGACTGACCGCCACCTGATGGTGGTGGTCAGGCCTGGATTGCCACCTGGCGGGGTCGACACACCCTTAGAGGGTGCATCGATATGTCTTTTGTGGGCCCCTGAGAATGCGGTCGGGCCCTGACTGCATTATTCAGGTTAAGGTCTGGGAGATTGTGGACGTCAAAAAATGACGACAAGGCTCCCACGGCATCCGCGGCACTCGCGCCTACGTGCGAGTCAAAGGCGGGAAGGCCGAATAAACCCATACCTCGCCCGGCCAGGACGAGAACTCACTCGGCAGCCCGCTACCCATTAAGGGAGGCCCCAGGCAGAAGATACCCACGATCGGCCATGTCGGGAGGTGAATTGAAGAAAAGTCGAGGATTTTGGCACACTATCGGCTTATGCCGGAAGGCACACAAAGTCTCGGATCAAAGCCCAGAAATAAAAAATGAAATATTCCGGATGCCATGTGCTGCAACTAAAATATTCCGGGAGTGCCAACACTCGTATAAATGGTTGCGACTTTGAAAAGAATCTGTTTGGCACTTGAAACGGCACGAAAAATCCTTGAAACGGCGCGATGAGGGCCTTAACCGACGCGCCCCAAACCGGCGCGCCCCTCCCCTTCATTGCGTTGAAACGGCACGCTCATGAACTTTTACATGGAATGGGTTGAAACGGCGTGCCCCAATGCCCATAGGCGCACCGTTTCAACCCTCAAGCCTCAAATGTGCATCCCCCGTGGTTGAAATGGCGCCGCACCGCCGAACAAGCCATGCCGTCGGCCGCTCGCCCATGCCCTGCAGGTGATGGCGACGATGACGTGGCGAATGTGGAAGGGCGACAACGCAACCGGCGCGGCATGGCTCTCCGGCGCGCTCACCTTCAACTGTGTGTTTGGCCTATATAGATAGGCCAAGCATTCCACAGAAAAGCTCTGGCCTTTTCCCACCCCAGTTGGCTAGTCAGCTGGCTGGCGCGTAGAGAAGGAAGAAAAGAGAGGAAGAGGGAAGCTCCCGTGGGCTTTCTAGCGCGTAGGGAAGAAGAAGAAGAAGAAGAGAAGAAGAAGAAGAGAGATGGAAGGCTCCATCCACCCACGCCGGTAAGGTGAAGGAAAGGGAAGAAAGAGTGTGTGAGAGAGGGAAGGTGAGTCCGGAGGGGGGGGAGCTTGTGCTCCATCCTCTCTCTCTCCACCAGTGTATCCCCTTTTTCCCCCCTCTTGAAGTGTAGTTCTCCTACCCGGAGATGAATCTCCCCTCTGTCAATTTCTTCCCCCATTTGTGTGGATGAATAAAAGAGGAAGTCTTTTTTGCAAAGTTTATTTTCTTGGCTCCGATCCTTGCTTCCTCTCCTTGTTCCCCGATCATCCGAGGGCCTTTGAGGTCCGCCTCTCCATGGCGTGACCCTCAAAGAAACCCGCCTATGGTTGGGCTGGACGAAGTCCATGCATGTTCATAGGGTCAAGTCCGTGCAGGTTTTGGATGCAAAATGCATGCGAAGTCCGTGCAAGTTCTGGATAATGGAACAAAGTCCATGCAAGTTTTTAGGGGTTTAAGTCCATGCACATTGGGGTTGAGTCCATGGATAATTGGGCAAGTCCATGCATATCCTGGGGTAAGTCCGTGCATATGCACGAGGTTGAAGAACAAAGTCCATGTAGGTTGTGCACGGGGTTGAGGAATGAAGTCTGTGCATATGCACGGGGTTGACGAACGAAGTCCGTGCATATGCACGGGGTTGAGGAGTGAAGTCCATGCAGGTTGTGCACGGGGTTGAGGAATAAAGTCCTTGCATATGCACGGGGTTGAGGAATAAAGTCCTTGCATATGCACGAGGTTGAAGAATGAAGTCCGTGCATATGCACGGGGTTGAAGAACGAAGTCTGTGCAGGTTGTGCACGGGGTTGAGGAATGAAGTCCACGCATATGCACGGGGTTGAGGAATGAAGTCCGCGCATATGCACGGGGTTGAGGAATGAAGTCCGTGCATGTTCTGGGGTAAGTCCATGCAGATGTGCAAGTTTTGAACCGAAGTCTGTGCAGGTTTTGGATGTTGAGTCCGTGCATATGCACGGGGTTGAAGAACAAAGTCCATGCACGTTTTGGCCCGGGTCCATGCGAATGCACTGGGTTAACAGACGAAGTCCGTGCAGGTGTTCAGGTTGCAGGATGGAGTCTGTGCATATGCACGGATGCAGGTTTTGGAGCGAAGGGGCAGAGTCCAGGCATATGCACAGGGTTGAGTCCATGCAGGTTCTGAACGAAGTCCATGTAGGTGCAAACGAAGTTCGTGCATGTTTGATGAAGTCCATGAAGATCTGGGTTGAGTCCATGCATGCGGGACAAAGTCCATGCAAATGTTCAAGCTGGGCCTATGCAAGGTCCATGCATATGTTCGGGCTAGTGGACAAAGTCCATGCAGGGTCCGTATCGGCTAAGGGTGAAGTCCATGCTCGTCTGAGAATGAGTCCATGCACATGCAGGTTAAGTCCATGCATATGTTCAGGTTCTGGAACAAAGTCCATGCAAATGTATGGGGTTGAGTCTGAGCAGGGTCCGTGCATGTATGCAAAGGGGATAAGGTCCATGCAGGTCCAGGCATGTGAGGGCAGGGGTCGTAGGAAGGTCAGTGTAGGGTCCGTGCAAGTGCTGGCCAAGGGTGATGCAAGGCTAGTTCGTGTAGGGATGAAGTCCGTGCAAGGTTGGGATGAAGTCCACGCAACTAGGAGTAAGTCCATGCATGGCCCGTGCGCATGCAGGCAAAGTCAATGTACATGGGCTAAGGTCAGTGCACATGCAGGCAAAGTCAGTGTACTTATGGAATATGCAAAGGGTAAGGTCAGTGCACATGCTGGCAAGGTCAGTGTACATGTAGGCCAAGTCAGTGTACACAGGCTAAAGTCAGTGCACATGTAGACTAAGGTCAGTGCACATGCAGACTAAGGTCAGTGCACATGGGCTAAGGTCGATGCACATGCAGACTAAGGTCAGTACACATGCAGGCCAAGTCAGTGTACATGGGCTAAAGTCAGTGCACATGCGGACTAAAGTCAGTGCACATGGGCTAAGGTCAGTGCACATGTAGACTAAGGACAGTGCTCTTGGGCTAAGGACGGTGCACATGCAGACTAAGGACAGTGTACATGCAGACTAAGGTCAGTGCACATGCAGACTAAGTTCAGTGCGCATGGGCTAAGGTCAGTGTGGGTGGAGCAATGTCCGTGCAGGTTGGACGGGGTCCATGCAATCTGGGAGTAAAGTCCGTGCAAGCCTAGGCTGAACCCATGCATATGTACAGGCGAAGTCTGTGCAAGGTGTGGGTGAAGTCCATGCATGCGTGCAGGCCAGGATGAAGTCTATGCAGGTGTGCAGGCTAGGGGCAAAGTATGTGTTGTTGTGTCCCTTAGGGCACAAGTATACTATATGTTGTTTAGTTTTGATGCTAGCAACATATATTATTTTATTTTGATGATAGCAACACAGTGACTCTGTGTGAATCTTAATTTAATCACCATGAGCTTGAATCTTAATTTACTCTTTTCGCCGGTTCGCCTACGGGCACTAGTGTGCGCTACGCGAGTGAGTCCGCTCGAGTGAAGTCACCGGTCCGTGCACTATTTGCTTGCTAGGTTCGAGGGGTCTTCGGTCTTGTGACTATCACCCCCAAGGTGGTGTCACATCAGGGATGTCACCCGTATCGTGGCCCAGTGCCGCACTTGCGCTATGGCCAAATAGAGGATATAGAATATCGGTCTCTATACTCCCCTCCCTGTCCTGGATAGTCCATCGCAAGACATTGGCATGGACTTTGTGTTGGGATTGTCTCGTACCCTCCGAAAGCATGACTCTATCTTTGTGGTCGTAGACAGGTTCTCCAAGATGGCATTATTCATTCTATGCTCCAAGGCTTCTGATGCCTCTAGAGTTGCCAGTCTATTCTTTTCTCATTGTGTCTCCAGGTTTGGCCTCCCTCGTACTATAATGTCAGATAGGGACGTACGATTCAGTAGCTATTTTTGAAAAATACTATGGCACATGATGGGCACCCAGCTGAAAATTTTCACTGCATATCACCCCCAGACCGATGGTCAAATCGAGGTAGTTAATAGGAGTTTGGGGGATCTTCTTAGGTGTCTAGTCTGTGATCGTGTCAGGGATTGGGACTTAGTCTTTCCATTAGCAGAATTCGCCTACAATGACTTGGTCAAAAGGTCTACAGGTATGAGCCCCTTTGAGATCATTACTGGTTGTAGACCTAGGTAGCCCATAGACCTAGTCCCATCGCCCATCCTATCCCGTGTGTCTGAGTCAGCGGAGTCCTTCGCTGATCATATTAGGCAGTTGCATGAGCATGTACGTTGTCATATTGAGACCAGTAATTCATGGTACAAAGAGTTAGCTGATGCCCACAGACACCATCGTGAGTTCCAGGAGGGTGAGTATGTCATGATCAGGGTCAGGCCTGAACGGTTTCCTTCTGGAGACATGAAGAAGTTGCATGCTCGCGGTGCCGGTCCCTTTCAAGTAGTGAGGCGAGTTGGGTCTAACGCATATGTTGTGGACCTACCGAAGGACTATGGGATCAACTCTACTTTCAACTTGTTCGATCTAGTCGCTTACAGGGACCCAACGATGATACCCGGTGAGCCATTTGAGCCGTCTCCACCCATTGTGAGTGACACCACCCCAGAGCGTCAACTTCCAGCCTTGTTACCTCAACAACATGAGCTGATAGAGCATATACTGGATAAGCAGGTACCGACTATCGGTGGTGGAGTGTACCAACGCTACCTGGTGCGATAGAGGGGATGACCCACATCCGACGACACTTGGATCACCCGGGCTGAGTTACAGAGGATAGATCCCGATTTGTTGGATCGATACCAGAGTGACCCAGACCCTTACTCGATGGGGTCGAGCTTCTCCCACCGGGGGAGAATTGGTGAGGACACCAGAGCCAGAGTTCGGCTCGACTCAGCGATCCGCCAATATCGGACACGTAGCATGACCCGGTCGATGTCGACATCTTTGTGGTTGGGGGACAGTCTGGAGCCTCCACCTGAGCTTTGATATTTTAGTACATATTTTGGTACATATTTGTATTTGGTACGTATTTGGTTGTATTTGGTCTGTATTTGGGAGATAAGCCCTCAGGGTGACTCCAAATAAATGAAAGAATGCGCAACAGGAGTCCTGGGACAAGCCCTCGGGATAACTGCAACTAAACGAAAGAATGTGCATAAGTACGAAGCTTAACGCCTCTCGAGTATATCTTGTTCCAATTTTGCTTTGCAAAGTCGCCCTGCAATGGAAGGAAGACACTCCTGATGAAACAAAGGCTGCAAATCAAAAGATTGCGTCTGTGGCAGCATTAGGTCATTCAAATTTGAAGCTGTGGAAGTTTTAAAATTCTCCCAATACATGGACCTGATGTGGCAGCTCGAAATGAGCCTGCAAAGTAAAAAAGGGAAAATCATCAGTATGCAAGAAATCTCAAGTTTTACCAACAAAGTTGATGTGGAAATTAAAGATTGGAATATTGATTTCCGTACCCTGACATGATAGTTCTAGAAGGATCCCTTCAATATAACCTGTAAAGAAAGACATTTGTATACAAGAAAGTTCAAATCACACAAGCAATGTTGACCTGAAAGATATAACTCAAGCAACAGTAAATGCTTACCCAATGAGTCCTCTGACTTAAAAGAAGCATGCAAGGTCGGGCTTCGGGTAAAGTCAAAAAAGCAGGACCCAACCAAAGAACTCCAAACCAAGCTCTGGACAAGCTCCAAAATGTGACATTAAGCAGGAGCAATTCAAGTCCAACTCCAGGCAAACCCAAAAAGGGCGAGACCAAGACGGAATCCCCCAAGATAAGTCCAGACAAACCAAGGAACAAGCAGACAAGAAGCCTGAAACAATATCGACATCTCAAAACTCCGGTCCTTATATGACCGAGTTCCAAGAACCGTCGCCCGAAATAATCAAGCAAGCATTCAATGTCACCCGCCAAATACATAAAGGAGAGGCCGACTGGGTCAAGATGGTCCCAAAGAAGCATGGTCACCCTAAACCCTCTAAAAGAAAATCTCAATTGAATGACTCCAATTCTGGAGGATATCCCAGTCGCCGATAAAGGTAGAAACTCTTTCTCTAATTGAAGTAGCATAAGCTAAAAGACAAAAGAGAACGAGAACAAGAATCTAAAAGGTTGAGGAAGCAAGCATCCTATGTGATGTGACTATCATGCCAGGGCATCTCACTCTATGGGGGGGGAATGCCAAAAGAAATCCAAAGAAATCCAAAGCTGCATTGAAACCACTATGCAAAAGGAAGAGATCGATGCCCAAAGAAGCTGCGTGAAACAGAGAAACCGTAGATAAGCAATCGAAAAGCTGCTAAGCCAAAGAAAGGAAAGAAAGAAAGGAGAAGAAACCATACTGCTTCTGTTGGTACATTTTGCGATTCTTCAATGAAACTCAGCCTCAGGTCGACTTGGTGGAGCGGGTCCATGCCACTTCTCTGAAGTGGTGTGCACTCTCCGGAGTTTCCTCCTAGAGTTTATTGAGTCGAGAAGTATCCAATTCAACCAAGGTGATGGAAGAAGTCGGATGGCCCGGCGTAAAGTATATGATAGTACAAAACGTCAGTCCGAACTCAAATGCTAAAATTTGCGCAGAAGTGATGACAGCACCGCACAAGATTGAGGTACTGTGGCAACATATAATCCATTCCAATCTCACTTCCAGGATGACATCGTACCCTGGAGAATGTCTATTCAAGGGAGAATCTAGACTAAACTCCCGGCCATGTCATTGAAATTAAGGGGGTAGAAAAATTGGTAAATACACGGGCCATCCGCCGTTACCTTCGGCTCCGACGGACGTCCCGTGGGGGGCATTTGTTGACCCCATAAAATATCTTTCTTATCTTCTGAATTTTTGAAGAAAGATCCATATGAGGATGTGTATTTTGGTGCATAAAACTTGTATAAATTGACACCGACATGTTCTCACAAGTAAAAAGACAAGGAAAGATGAATTTTTTAAAGGTTGTACAGAGCCTTTTATAGGAGATAAAGCCAAGAGAGGCCCCTCCGGACCTGTACAGGCCGGAGGAACCCCCCTCTGCCTGCTGGCAGGCCGGAGGAGGACCTCCTCCGCCCTGCACAGGCCGGAGGGGAGGCCCTCCGCCCTGTCCAGGCCGGAGGAGGCTCTCCTTCGCTTTGGAGATCAAAGAAAAAAGAGAGAAGGGAAAGAAGAAAAAAGAAAGAAGAAAAGAGAGAGAGAGAGAGCAGTCTACCAGGCCGGAGGAGATTCCCTCTGCCCTGTGCGCAGGTAGGAGGGACCCCTCTGTCCTGTGCAGGCCGGAGGAGGATCTCCTCCGCCCTGGAGCTCATTTAACACACAAAAAAAAAGAGAAGTGAAAAGGAAGAGGAAGAGATTGGGAGGAGGGGAAGATGAATGGGCTCACCTGTTGGGATTCCACCGGAGGAGGGCTCAGAAGAGGCCTCTGCCCATTCTCCCTACTACTATAAAATGGAGAAGCCCAGGAGGGGGAGAGAGGAGGCCATCAGCAGCGACCCTGAGCAGCATACGAAGGGAGCAACAGGGTAGAGGAAGGTAGCAGCGTAGAGCAGAACAACAGCAGGGGCTGGAGAGCTTCTCTGAGGCCCAACCCTACGCAGGGAGAAATCCGGAGAGCTTCCTAAAAGGCCCTGGCAGCAGTCTCGCGAGAAGGACGACCTTGGAAGTTGCCACGTTTAGCATGGAGAGCTTCCTAAAAGGCCCAGGCAGCAGTCCCGCGAGAAGGAGGAAGGAGGACAACTTTGGAAGTTGCCATGTTTAGCACGGAGAGGGCAGCAGTCCCGTGAGGAGGACAACTTAAAGTTGCCATGTTTAGAGCAAACAATCTTAGAAGTTGCCTCTTGAACAAGTGAAGGGATATGGTCACCATAAAAAAGGCCCCCCTTAGGGATCCAGTCACCTCCTTTAGGAATGGTGAGCTTAAGAGACTTTTTACCCTCTTGGGAGAAAAATAATAATGATGCAATGCTGTGCAGAAATACCAAATGTAGAAATGCAACCATATGCAATGCTATGCAACGCCAAATTCCATGTTTATGTAAGTAGAAATGCATTTCAAAAATGTTGAAATGTTGTAACAACATTATAGAAATTTTAGAAACGTAGAAATGTCGTAACATCATTACAGAAATGTTGAAATGCTGTTAAAAAAATGCAATGAAACATCACAGTAATGCATAGAAATGAAACAAGTTTCAACAACACATACATGTGTGATATTGTAAATATAATATATAGATAAAATTACTGTACGTAAATATATATACTTATTTTATCTAGATAAAGTAAAAAGGAAATAAAAATAACAAATCTTGATAAGCTTAAGTAAAAAGGAAAAAAATAACAAAACGTCATAATCATAATTAATTAAATAGTACTTTATGTCTCAATTAACCACCCCACCCCCCTATATTCCCGGATCTGGTTCCCTTGTGATGTTAGGCTCTATTATTTTTAGTCTTATCACTTATCCTATCTAAATCTATCAAATCCCAGCTAAACCTATCAAAAGGCCCAAAACTCCCCTCTTCTTCTTCCGTGAACCACCTCTGGCCATCGCCCCACTCCTAACACCCCACCATCTCCACCGAAGCAACACAACCGGCCTTTCCCCACTCACTCTCCTGTCACCACCCTCTCCCCAGCGCAGCCACTGGCCGGCCACCTTCCCTGCGACCAGCACACCGCCGGCAACACAACCACCCCACTGCACCACCCCCTGCTCCTCCCCGTCGCCGTCGTCCTGCCGCAAGCCCGCACCCCGGCAGACCTCCACGCTCGCGCCTCCAACTCCCACCTCACGACGCCGCTCCCACTGCCACACCCCGCAGACCACCTTCCCTGCGCATCCCAACCTTCCCGTCACCCCGCCAGCTCCCTGCCACCTTTGTCGACGCCCCGTCCCTGCCAACTCCACCTGCACACCACCCTGCGCAAGCCCCCACATCGCCTGCGCACCCTCCCACTCCCTGCGCAAACACCCCCTCTCCTAACCGCCGGTCACTGCACCCTCCCAACCCACCTGCCAACCTTCTCAACACCTCCGGCGACCCCCGCTGCCGTTGCTCCGTTCACCGACCGCACACGTCGTCATCGCACTCCCCACCTCCTGCTCACCGCCACCACGCCGGTCGCCCACCGCACGACGCCACAGCCTCCCCACACCGGCAGACCCCCCGTCTCCTCTCCACACCCTGCAAGCCCAGCCGTAGCCGCACCCTCTTCCCAGCCACACCGCGTCACCCACTGCAACCCCGTCCGACCACCCCTCACCTGCCGTCTCCACGCCACCTCCTGCACCCACTCGCATCTCCTCACAGCCGCCGGCGACACCTCCTCTCCCCCTCTCCTCTGTTAACCCAACGCCACCATCCACTGCGGACGACCCTCCATCCTGCCTGCTAACCCCCCCTGCTCCCTGCTCTTCCCCAGCCCTCTCCAGCCAACAACACATCGCCCAACCCCAGACCGCGCACCGCCTGCCAACCTAGCTCCCCCGCAAGCCCCCCATCCTGCTAACACCGTCGTCCAACCTCCCTGCAGACCGCAGCAAGCCCCCCGTCGACCGGCCTCCCTGCACCTCTCCTCTTCCTCCTGTTAACGCCTGCGAACTCCCTCTCTCTCTTCCTCTCCAACTCCCTCTCACATTCTTCTCTCCACCACCGGAACACCACTCCTTACCGTCGTTCAACCCTCCAGGCGACCTCCACCGCCCACACCGCCGTCGTCCACCTCCACTCCCACTACAACAACCACCACGAACCCACGCCCTGCACCCCCCTCACCTCTTGCAGCACCCACCTGCGCACGTCCCCCCACCTGCATGCACCACCGCACCCCGCAGCTCCCCCCACGTACCTCCACAACGCCCTCCGCGTCCTCCCTGCATGCACCAACCCTGCAGCCCACCGCACAGCCCATGCACACCCCTCCACAGCAAACCCACACCTCCTGCACGCACAGCCCTCCCTCTCTCTAACTTTCTCTCTCCCCTTCTCTCTCCTCTCTCTCTCTGCTTCTCTCTCTAACCCGCCGCAACCCCCTCTCTCTCTCTGCTTCTCTCTCTAACCCCGCCGCGAGACTCCTCTCTCTCACCTTCTCTATCTAACTCTGTCCCCCTCTCTCCCTCTCTCTCTAACTACCTCTCTCTCTCTCACCTGCCAAGCCGCGCGGACCTCTCTCTCTCTAACCCCTCTCTCTTCCTGCGAACCTCTCTCTCACCCACTCTCACTGCATCTCTCCCTCTCTCTCTATATACATATATATATATAATATATTATATCTATTTTATCCCCCCTCCATCGTCTCTTTCTTTTCCCCCCCCTCTGTTCCCGCCTCCCCGGTTGGCTTTTCGAACGGAAGGCTGTGCCGGTGGGGTATAAAAAGCCCACCGTCGAAGACACACAGAGAGAGACAGGAAGATACACACCCACAGGCAAAAACCAGAACCCAGAGTTCGAAGAGAAGAAGAAGAAGAAGAAGGAGCTCACCGTGGGAGCTTCCTCCGGCAGCCACCTTCAAAGACGATAGAGTAAGAGAGAGAGAGAGAGGGATACAGAGTGTTAGCTACGATGTAACGGGGGATCCTGGCATTGTGGCCTTGGGCCCAGCTCCGTGCCCCCTTTCTTCCTCCTCCCACTCCTGCCTTCTTCCAGCATATTGTGTGTTCCCGTTTGCTTTGCATGAATAGATCCTGCCCTTTTCTCCGCCCGGGTTATTTCTCCTTCATCTAATCGATACTCGTGTTCTATGGTTTTTCGTTCCCGGTGGTGTCTCTGCCCCTGAACTGTGCCTTCCAGTCGGTGTGTCCCCTTGGTGGCATGTTCCTGCCCTTCTCCTTGGTAGTATGCCCTCGTTTTGCCTACCCAGTATGTACCACTTTGATCCCCTGACCGGCATGCCCAATCCCCTTAACCCTTCCACGGTGCACCCCTGTCATCTCCTCTGCCCGGTGCACCCTACATCCCCTCAGACCCTTCACCGGCGCACCTCCTGGCCGGTACACCCTACAGCTCCTCAAACCCTTCACCGGCGCACCTCTTGGCCGGTACACCCTACAGCCCCTTAACCCTCCAGCGGTACACTCTCCCTTGCTCCCCTTGGCCGGCACACTTAGCCCCCTTAGCCCTCCAGCGGTACACTCTTTCCTTTCCCCCTTTGCCGGCACATTTGACCCTGAACCCTCCAGCGGTACACCCTTGGCCTCCTCACCGGCACGCCTGTCCTTCCCCCTTCTTGGGCCCATTAGCTTTGACCAGCTTTACAGCCTCCTCGTCATTCCCCCACACCATGCTTTATGAGGTCCGTCGATGGTGCGTCGTCTGCGGACGCCCACCCACAATTGTTGGGTTCCGCCACTCCATGTGGGCGCGTTCCCTGTACTTCCCTTACGCCCGGGGCCAAGGGGAGGTGCTGCCAAAATTTTGTCAGAATACGACAAGGGCAAGAGGAAGTAATGAATAAAGGGTATAATAATTAACGAACACTTCTAGTTAAAAATAATTGAACCATGAACACTGCAAGAGCATCTGGACCGGGCACCAATTGAACACTTCAAGCAATTACAACAGTCGAGGGGAGAATTGATGTGTACAGAGCTACGTTCGACTAAGGGACAGAAGAAAAGAAAGGCCTTAAGGCCACCAAAGAACAAACCCTTCATGCCCTCCGCTAGAGTACTCAATACCCCTGCCACCTCCCTTCACCGGCACATTCCTTGGCCGGTACACCCTTTCCCCTTTAGCTCCTCACCGGTACACTCCTTGGCCGGTACACCCTTTCCCCCCTTTTAGCTCCTCACCGGTACACTCCTTGGCCGGTACACCATCCCACCGTCTCATCCCCCGTCTCATCTCCTTCGACGGCACACCTCCACCGTCTCTCCCTTCCTTCACCGGTACACTATCCCACCGTCTCATCTCCTTCGGCGGCACGCATCCACCGTCTCTCCTCTCTTCCCCTCATCACCTCCTTCGCCGGCACACCCTTCGCCGGTGCACCTCCTCCTGCGTCTTCCTCCCCTCGCCGGCACACACACCCTCTCATCTCCCTTCACTAACCGGTACACCCATCCACCGTCTTAGCCCCTGTCACCGGTACGCTATATATATGCACACAATAAATAATGATAGAGATAAAAAAAATCCTAAAAAAGGGGCTAATAAAAAATGAATAAATATATAAGCAAATAAGTAGTAAAAAAATGATCATAAAAAGAAAGGGGGGAATATAATAAATACAAAAGAAGCAATAATATAGACATGACAGATAAAAAAAAAATAATGAAATACATGTGCATACCTCTGCAACGACGACAACAGAATAATAGTAATAATAAAGTGGTGAGGGTAAAGGCTATAACAAATAAACGGAACCAAGATGGACAGGAAACGAACATAATGGAGATTTTGAGATCGAGAGGCATTCATGATAACATCACTAATTCGTTATCCAAAGGCGGGGTAAATACCAACACCATGTCGCTACGCTATGTGGCCGATGTCCGTAACTCCTCTGTTTTGCTTCTCTTCTACTTATATCATACGGACTGTTTTCGTCGTTAGACACCTTATCCAAGGGAGAGGTAAAGACCGACCATGTCCCGGTGGGGCAAGACAAGTAAAAAACTCCTGTTCTGCCTTAGGAAGAAAGTTAGCGTCGTTGACTCAGGTTGTCAACCTCTGCCTTAGAGTCCTCTAAAGAAAAGGGGGCGTGGTGTAGGTCCAACGATTGATGAACTCATCAGCGACAAGGGAGTCAGCCGAATAAGGCGCGTAGCGCTACCCTACACGTACATCAGAAGGAAGTACGGAAGAAGCTAGTCTTCACGAAAGAGAAGCCACGTTTATATGTGGGGCCAACAACTTAGCTACTGTTGAGTGCCACTCTGCTGCAGAGAAGGGGCATAGGAAGAAGTCCGTGTCAACTCTGTCAACTCTCTTTGCTGAACCAAGCCTCAGTGCACTGGTAGGCGAATGCCAGAGGGGAATACCACGCACAGGTAAATACCACACACAGGCGACTATAAAGGCACAGGTGAATAGCAATCATGCCAGACGTGAATGCCACTGCTTGGTAGGTGAATGCTGTAGGTGAATGCCAGAGGGGAATACCATAGAGGTCTTCATGCTACTGGTTCCATTCCAGAGGTGGATGGCAGAGGTTCATGCCCCAGACAGAGGTGTAGGTGCGGAGGTTGTTCATGGCTTTTTAGACTCAAAAAGTCTTTCTATTCCGAAATAATAATTGTCCAAGTCCGATGCTAGTTATTTAGTTGACTAAGTAAACGAAGTCAACTAAATAACGTGCCAATCGGGAAAGAACAACATTCATTCTCGTTACTCCTGGGCCTGGGGGAAACTCCTGCTCCTGCCCCAGCAGCCTATCGTGCTTTTATTGGCAAGGAGGACACCTACGGGGGAACATTCTTAATACGATATACGAAGGGTAGGAAGTCATCAACTCTATTAGCTACATCTCCAGCTACGGGCCTTAGACTCTCTTTGCTGTATAAGCAGCAGAGTCGGGGGAGGCAAGGCATGATTCAACATCAGCTGGAGGGGAAGGCGGGGATGGAAAGAAAGCAGGAGAAGAAGCAGTAGTTGGATCAGTATCCATCTGCTGCATAGGCTGAAGCATCATCAGACGAAGAAGCTGTCGCGGACGGATGCATATGGTCAGAGATCCCAGATTGGATAAAAAAGAATGCCATGGATGAATCGAAAAGGGATGTGCTTCAACATTTTCCCTCTGATCGGCTCTTGCTGCTATCTCAGCTGCTACATCGCTAGCCTGAGAGGATCCTAAAACTGGCCTTTTTTCTGCTAAAGGCTCGCTTGGAGACCTAGCATACACAGAAGGAAGGGCACTATCCAATCCACTCTATAAAGTCAAAGAAAAGCCTATTTTTAGCTAGCTTCTCAGAAAGCATATCCCTCGGTAGCTTCCTTTGCCCTGTCTAGAGGGACAGCAGACTCGGCGCTGACTCCGGCATTTGATAACTGAATAGGCTCGGATGGACCAGTTTAGTTAGGCAACTAAAAGGAGAAAATATGTAAAATCACTCCTATTATATAAGCTGGAAATGAAACTCTCACTCGAACGTAATGCGCTTAGGGGACTGATAGGGATTTTCTAACTCAATTTCAAGAAAAAATATTCCCGCTTAGCGCCTAAATCGATGGCATCGCTTATGCTTAGCGCCCTCGTCTCTCGTCTCACATATAGCGCTAAAGGCAGGGACTATAAACTATTGCTACATATATATGCGTATAGTTGGACTTCTAAAAAGACAGCTACTTCCACTTTCGGCAGAATCAATCCCAGTGTTTCAGACTTGACAGAAATAGCGTATGGAATCACAATCTCTGCAGAACTCTAATTGGATAGGTTTACCCTAGCGCTCGCAGGAAGAAGTACTCGAATAGTACTTAAAAAGCGCTTGCGGGGACCCAATGGAAGCTTGCCATCAAGTGGCGCAAAGAGCATTGGATTCTAGGAGGACTATAATGAGGAGGACGACAGACCACGATCGAAAATAAGGAGAAGCAGTGGTTACGTTGGACAGCGTGAATCCCGCCGATTTCACGGACAGCGACTTCGCCCTGGCCTCGATCACGATCTACGGCGGCGGCGACAGCTACACGATCGCCACCGGCAAGACCTTCACCGTCGATCAGGCGTTTGCTGACGCCGGCGTCAGCGGCGGGCAGATCACCAACGATGGCGCGATCACGCAGACCGGAGTCTCCTATGTCCAGGTGGCGTGGACCTGGTCTTCCACCAACACCACCGCCCTGTTCGTGAACAACGGCGCCGTCAACCTGAGCGGAACGAGCGGGACGGGTTTCATGGGGTGGGCGCTCCAGAACAGCGGCACGATCACGGCCGCGTTCACCCTCAACGGCATCGTCGCAACCGGCAATCTCACGAATTCCGGCCACATCACCGTCAGCGGCGGATCATACGAGACGATCATCGCCGACACGACCAATTCGCGGGCCCTGGTCCAAAACCTCGGCTCCGGCGTGCTGACTGCCTCGGCCACCAACGGCGAAGCCTATGGCGCCAAGCTCGGGTACAGTGGGGAGTTCGACAACGCCGGGACCATGACCGTCACGGCGGCCCCTAGCTGGAACGCCTACGGCGTGCGGATCGACCAGGCGCAGTTGGGGGGCGTCAGCACGGCTTACGCGCTGGTCACCAACACCGGCAGCCTCACCCTGCTCGGCGCCGGCGGCATCGGCGTGGATATCAGAGGGGACGTCGGCGGCGCGCAGCCTGGGGCCGGCCAGTACAACATCATCAACAGCGGCATCATCTCGGCCACAACCGCCATCGAGTTCCTCGGCGACAGCGGCCCGTGGACCGGGATCATCGCCGCCATCGATAACAGCGGCACGATCAACGGGAGCATCAACCTCTTCTCCCAGCTGAACAACGTCCTCCACAACACGGGCGCGATCAACGGAACCGTCTTCCTCGGCGACGGCAACAACACCATCGACTCGGCGACAGGGTCGATCAACGGCATGGTCCTGCTTGGCGCCGGGTTCAACACCGTCAGCCTGGGGAGCGAGAACGACACGGTCGTGCTCAAGACCGGAGGCGGCTCGATCGACGGCGGCGGCGGCTCCAACACGATCTCGGCGGCCAACGCCGCAAGCGGCGCGAGCATCAGCCTGGGGCTGCAGGGCCAGGCGCAGAGCACGGGCGGAGCCGGGAGCGTCACCCTCTCCCACTTCCAGAACCTGACCGGCTCGGCCTTCAACGACACCCTCGAAGGCGACGCGAACAACAACGTCCTGGACGGCGGCGGCGGGACTGACACCGTCTCCTACGCCCACGCCACGGCAGGGGTCACCGTCAGCCTCGCCTTGCAGGGTCAGGCCCAGAACACCGTCGGCGCCGGAACCGACACCCTCGCCAACTTCGAGAATCTGACGGGTTCGGCCTTCAACGACACCCTCGAAGGCGACGGGAACAACAACGTCCTGAACGGCGGCGGCGGGAGCAACACCGTCTCCTATGCCCACGCCACCTCCGGCGTGACGGTGAGCCTCATCCTGCAGGGCCAGGCCCAGAACACCGGCGGCGCGGGAGCCGACACCCTGTCCAACTTCCAGAACCTGGTCGGCTCGGCCTATGGCGACAGCCTGACCGGCTCGACCGGAACCTCATCCCTCACCGGCGGCGCGGGAGCCGACATCTTCAAGATCGCGTCGGGCGCGGCCAACACCACCATCACCGACTTCTCCCACGCCCAGGGCGACAGGATCGACCTGACGGCGCTCTCCCAGTTCACCTCCCTCGCCAGCGTGACGGCGGCGGCCACCCAGGTGGGAGCGAACACGGTGATCCACACCGGTTCCGGCTCGATCACGCTCGACAACGTGACGGTGACCAACCTGACGGCGGCGGATTTCGTGTTGACGGCCGCGCCGCCCCCGCCGCCACCTCCGCCGCCGTCCGCGCCGATCCAGCCGCCCTCGAACTTCCCCTACGACTGCGTCTGCTACATCACCGACGTGATCGACGGGGTCGCCTACCGGGCGTCGGGCGTGATCGTCGGGCCGCACACCATCCTCACGGCGGCCCACGTGGTGTGGAACCACGACAGCGGCCAGTCGGCGACCAACATCGTCATCTCACCGGGCTACGGCCTCGGCTACATGCCGGTCCGGACCGGGACGGCCCCGTACTCGCTGGCGATGAGGGGTGACACGTTCGACAGCAGTGCTGTGGACCCGTCCATGTGGACGGCGGTAGGCGGCGCCGCCCCCGTGAACGGGCGCCTGTATCTGCCGGTCAGCCCTGGTGTCACGGCCCGCTACACGAGCCTGCGGCAGTGGACGCTGACGGGCGCCCAGATCGCGGTGAAGCTGACCACGATGCCCGCAGCGGGCGGGTCATCGTCGGCATCGGTCAGCTGGTACCTGTACTCACAGACCACGGGGACGCGGCTGCGCTGGCACTTCGATCCGGTGGCCGGGGTCCTGAACTGCATGAACCAGGTCGGGGGAACCGACGCAACGCCCACTGTCGTTCCGTACAACCCTCTCGCGCACGCCTGGCTCCGCATCCGAGAAACGTCGGGGACGGTGTACTGGGAGACATCCGGAGACGGGTGGGACTGGACGGTGCAGCGGTCGCTGAGCACACCAGCGTGGGTGGGCACTGACCAGATCCAGGTCGAGTTCGCCACGTTCCGCACCGGCGGGACGGGGGACGCGGTGGAGTTGGATCTCCTCGGCGCCCGGGTCCGGCCCCGGTTCTACGGCATGGTGAATGAGTGGCCGGTCCAGTGGGAGGGCCTGCTGTCCTCGGTCACGATCTCCGCGACGGACCTGTTCAAACGGCTGAACCGGCTACCGACCCTGCGGTCGATGACGGCACAGGAAATCCTCCGGTCCGGGCCGCAGGCGTTCTACCCGCTCACCGAGGACGACGGGGCCACCAGCGCCGGGAACGCAGCCCGCACCACCCGCCCAGCGCTCACCATCACGCAGGCCGGTGCGGGCGGCACCCTCACCATGGGCGCCGTGGACGGACCGCCCGCCACCGGCGAACGCGTCCCCCTGCTCACCCCCGCCTCAGCCACCGCAGGCAAGTACCTGTCGGTGGACATCCTGCAGCCCATCCCTCCGAGCGATCCAGGGCACGGCACGGGCACGGGAGACACCCTGTACGAGTGCTGGTTCCAGACCAGCACGCAGGGCCGCAACATCCTGTCGGTCCTCGACGGCGAGCCCCTCGCATTCGAGAACTCACTCGCGTTCAGTCTGGAGTCCGGCACCGGGAAACTGAAGCTGACCTCGATCGTCAACAACGTCACCACGACAGCAGTGGCGACCACACCGAACCTGGCGGACGGGGCCTGGCACCACCTCGTGTACAGCAACGTCCCCGCCGTGCAGACCGCATGGGTCGACGGAGTGTCCTACGCCCTGGCGTCCAGCACAACGGTGAACGTGCGGCTCCTGCACGTCGGTAGCTACAAGGGCACCGGGCTGTGGTCCGGGTCCGTGTCCCACGTCGCGATCTACGCCGACACCGGTGACGGCCCGTTCGGCTCCGACCTCACCGACCACTACCCGGCCGGGGCCACCGGGTACGAAGGCGAGACCGCCGACACCCGCATCACCCGCCTCGCCGGATACGCGGGCATCAACTCCGTCACCATCCTCGGCAGCCTCCACGACCCGGTCGCCACCCAGGGCCCGGCCGGCACCGAGGTGATGACCCGGATGCGGGAGGTTGAGTCGACGGAGTCCGCCCGCCTGTATGCGGAGCGGGACTACTACGGGTTGGCGTATCAGTCCCGCGACCAGCGGTACAACCCCGACCCATCCGCCGAGGTCTTCACCATCGCCTACGCCGACCTTGAGACGGGGGACGTGCAGCTGGCCGACGACGACCAGAAGCTGTGCAACCAGGTCGAAGGGTCGCGGCCGGGCGGGGCGGTGCAGGTGGTGGCCGACGTCGACAGCATCGAGGAATTCGGGCTGTACGAGCGGCAGCTCAACCTCATCAAGACCAGCGACAGCAGTGTCCTCGACGCGGCGTCGTGGATCGTCAGCCGGTACGCCGACCCGGGCCCGGAGCTACGTGAGGTCCCGATCGAGGCGTTCACGATGGCCGAGTTCCTCGACATCCTCGACGCCGACATCAGCTCGTACTTCACGGTGTACGGCCTACCCGCACAGAGCAGCGCGTCGGAGCTGCGGGTCACGGTCGAGGGCTACACCGAGACGATCAAGGAGAACTCGCACGTGATCCGGTTCCGCTCTCGACGTCGACCTCGAGCAGGGCGACCCGGGGATCCCTCCGGCCGTCCTCGAAGTACGCGTCGGCCCACGGGTTCCAGTAGCGCTCGATCTGCTCGCCGTCGTGCGAGATGCGCGCGCTCCCCGAGAGCGACAGCCAGCCACGACTGTCGGAGACGGACACGTTGACCTCGTGATCGAAGCCGATGTCGTCCGTCTTGGCGCTGGGGTCTTCGGTGAAGAAGCGGAGGGTGCCGGTGAACTCGTCGTCGAGGATCGCCAGCGGGCGGCTGTGCAGCGCGCCCTCCTTGGTGCGTGTGGTCACCGCGGCGGTGCGGCCGGCGGTGAGGATCCGGGTGATGATGTCCCGTTGATCGTTGCTCATGCGCCCACGCTAGACACGGTCCCTTGGAACCTCTCGGGCTTGACTCCAGAGAACCCTGCGCTAGGCGGATCGGATCAGACCTCGACGAGGGTTCTCGTGAGGAGTCTGGTGAGCCGATCGCGGTCCGCCGGCGCGAGCGTCGTGGTGCGGGGCGCGAGACGCTCGATCAGGATCGTGTGCACGCGATCTCCGAGCTCCTGGCCGGCGTCGGTCAGCGAGACCTCCACGGCGCGACGGTCGTCGGGGCTCGCGGATCGGCCGAGCAGGCCCCGCGCTTCGGCGCGAGCGACGAGGCCGGTCATCGTCGACTTCTCCAGCCCGAGGTACTCGGCCAGGGTGGTCACCCGCAGCCGGCGACCGATCGGGTCGCGCAGGATGCCGAGCAGACGCAGTTGCGTGAGAGAGAGGTCGTGCTCGGCGGCCAGCCGGGTGAGCGCGGCCATGGATGAATTACCGCCGCCGCCCTTCATGAAATTATCAAAGTGCTCCGACTTCCCGAGCCGGCCCAGGAAGCCGTGATGCAAGCCACGCAACGTGTCGGCATAGGTCAGTGTGCCGGCGCCGCGATACGTGATGGCTGCCGTGTAAATATCGCGTATGGTATGCCGTGCCCAAAAGCGTGGGCTCCACAACGCGCCCTTACGAAGGCCGGAAGCGAACACGCCCATCACCTTGACGAATGTGTTCACGCTTTCCGTATTCAGTCCCTTGATCGCACGTGCCAGATCCTCCCCGACTTCGGCCACCATGCGTTTGCCATTCTCGAAATAAACAATCTCGCCGGGGCCTTCCTCTCGCTTGAACAGGTTCCGCAATTCCTGCTGAAAGCTCGTGCGCCAATCGAACTGCGCGCCGCCGTCTGAGGTCACGCGCTCCCCGGACTCGATACGAACGCCGGCCTCATCCAACCACGTGGACAATTCCCTCGGCTCATCTTTCGGCTCAATAGGACGCGGACGGCCTACACGGCCCTCGGCACGCTGCACCGCAACGGCGGTCTCCTGTGGCGTCATCTTGGCGAGCGCCGTACCGGGCACACGCTTCAGCTCACCGGATACTTCAATGTCCTTGAGGCCGCGCACAACGGCCTGCGCCACCTGATTGCGTTCCGCCATGGAGACCGCGAGCATGGTGTTGCGGACAATCGTCTCCAACGGATCAATAACCTTGTTGGCCTTGCCGACTTCGATCTTGAAAACCGTCTGCTGTGGCGTCATACCACCCGTACCGACCTGCCAACCCAACTCGGCCGGGTCAATCACTTGATGCCATGGAATGTAATACTTGTTGGAAATGAGCATCGACTCATAGCCGCGCCGGGATATCATGCCACTGTCACGAAGATAGGCCGTCACTCGGTTCTGAAATTGCACCAGCTCTTGGAAAGGCTTCTCATACTTCGCTGCGCCACGTGCCACAACGTCGGCAGCGAAATTCATAGCGTTCTTCGCATTGAAGTCGCTGAATGGCTCAATGCCGCGTTTGGACAACTCGGCCGATCGCGCCGCCGCCACAAACACACGGAATTCCTTCAGCTCGGAAGCCGAGAACTTGCCAATGATATCCTCATAGGATTTGCCATTGGTCTTGTAGTCGTGGAAGCCAAACGTGCCACGCCGCAGCATGAAGTCCGCCTTGGCCCCCCAGCCGGCATAGAGCCGCGCCAAACGGTTGGGGTCCGCGAACGTCGCGAGCCCGCGCTCGGTAAATTCCCGGTCCAGTGGCACCAGCCGGTCCACGAAATTCTCAGGTTCTCAAATGTTAATTACTTTCATTATGGTAGATTTGGTCATGTTGTTACTAATTATTGGTTCAAACAAAACTCACAAAGAAATTATGTTATTTGGACCAAGAAAAGATATGCACAGAATTGGACAAACATTCTCGGACACAAATTAATTTGGGTACCAAAAATAATTGCATGAGAATGTTGTATCTTGCAGATATATCTTGAAGCTAGGGGGAGCAAATGGTACCTAGACAGTACTTGTTCAAGGCATATGACAAGGGACAAGAAGGTGTTCTCTACACTACAAGACAAGGACGGAGGCTCAGTTGCATTTGGAGGGAAAGACAAAGGTAAGATCCTTGGGATCAGCAACATAGGTAAGAATTCTAAAACCTTAATTAAGAATGTTCTTTTGGTGAAAGCTTTGAACCATAACTTGTTGAGCATAAGTCAATTGTGTGACAATGGTTTTAAAATTATTTTTGATGAAGCTCATTGTTTGGTCATGAATAAAATAACAAATGGAATAAAATTCAATGGAAAAAGGAATAATAATGTATGCACCATTGATCTTGATGAAATTTCATGTGATGATGTATGTTTGGTAGCTAACAATCATGAAAATATATGGCTATGGCACCGAAGATTAGGTCATGATAGTTTTGACTGTCTAGACATGACTTAGTGAGCGGATTACCTAAATTAAAATTTGAAAGTGACAAAATCTGTGAGGCTTGCACATAAGGCAAGCAAACACATGTCTCCTTCAAAAATAAAAACATTGTTTCTACCTCCCGGCCTCTAGAATTGCTGCACCTTGATCTATTTGGCCCTACTAGGACATCCAGTCTAGGAGGCAAGTCTTTTAGATTTGTTATTGTTGATGATTACTCTAAATTTACATGGGTGTTATTTTTAGCCAATAAAAGTGATGTCTTGATAGAGTTTCAAGTATTTTCTAGGAAAATGCAGAATGATAAAGGTTACATCATCACCACAATTCAAAGTGATCATGGTGGTGAATTTGAGAACCATGATTTCAATAGCTTCTGTAAACAGTAGGAATATACGCACAACTTCTCATCACCAAGGACGCCTCAACAAAATGGTGTTGTGGAGAGGAAGAACAGAACATTGATAGATATGGCACGGACCATTCTAAGTGAAAACTTCCTACCAAAATACTTCTGGGCCGAGACAGTAAGTACTGCATGTTACATCATCAACAGGCCAATGGTAAGACCCATCTTAAAGAAAATCCCATATGAGCTCTACAAGGGTAAGAAACCATACATTTCCCTTAAACCTTTTGGATTCCCTTGCTATATTCTGAATAATGGTAAGTCAAACCTAGGTAAGTTTGATGAGAAGAGTGATAAAAGAATCTTCTAAGGTATATACTGAATTCTAGAGCTTGCAGACTGTTCAATAAGAGGACTTTGGTTGTTGAAGAAAGTCCTCATGTGAGTTTTGACAAATTTGAATTAAAACTGACAAGTCAACTTACTCCAACCTTGGATGCAGATGAAGCTCGTAAACACCCAAATGATGCTAAGGCTAAAGATGAACCAACTGAAGGAGCGTCGAATAAGTATGAAAATGATGAAGATCTGTCAGATCTGTCAGATCTGTCAATTGAAACACTTCAAGAACACCAAGTGTAGCATCCTAACTTATCATTCTTCTTGTGTTTGCACTTTGACATAAATTTGCCCCTTTTAACCTGTGGCATAAATTTGCCTTGCGCTTTGTTGTGATTTCAAGTTCCAAATTCTTTTAACGGTATGCCAATGCATGTAATATTCTAAAGTTTTGTCATCATCAAAAAGGGGGAGATTGTTTAGTTGCGTCGGTGATTTTGATGATAATAAAACTCCTCTTTTATTGAGTTTGATAATAATAAAACCCCGAAATGGTAGTACAGTTCGCAATTGCTAAAGTGTGAACACAAGTAAGCTCACAAAGCCATTTTCATGATAAATTAATGCTCACACTAATCATCCTTCCAAAATGCCTATAATAACTCAAATAAACCCAAAATGAATGGAATGAAATGTGGACACAAAGTATTTGTCATATGGATATGTTCTATGGGCTAACAAATCTCTTTTGCAGGTTTTCCAGATTTCGATTTCAGGTGTATTCGATAGTCCTATCAGGTATATCTGGTATCCGGGATCCGGGTCGTCACAGTGCGGTTCTCGTCGTCATATGAGAACCCACGTGTGTTGGGCTGTCGAGCCCGTGTGTGTTGGTTTATTACCATCGTGCAGCGTCTCTTAGTGGAATCCTCTCGGGTTGAGAGGGGTGGACGTAGGACTGCACTCGGGTGCCTCCGAACCACCTAAAAGTCCCTTGTGCCGGGGTTTGCTATCTGTGGAATTGTTGTTCTCTCTATCCGTTTGTTTTATGAGTGTGATACAATGAGCTGAGAGTTTATCAATTTGTCAGCTCCTTTACTTTCATCCGAGTGATCATCAATCAGTGCTAGAGAGTTGTGTGTGGTTGGTTGATTGTCATTTAATCAATTTACATTAACTTATATTTAGAGAGCTTCATCTCTTCATATCAATATCTCTGTGTTTTACTAAGGAAGTTTTACTGTTGCTCTACCATCTCTATGATTTAATTTTAATTTTGTCAAAAGAGGGGCGCAATCAATTCACCTACCTCTCGACTGCTTTCCTAATCGGGCCAACAAACTCTGTGAATTCTACTGCCCCCACACGGAAGAGATGAGCATCAGTCACTTTTGTGTCTGCAAACCAGCCAGCAGCCAGCTGAAATTTGAATTGAACGGCCAAGCAGTTCAGGACAAATGGCTCGTCTCTGTAACCCCACTTCATTGGCGCCAGGAACAATCCGTAGCTGGGTTTCTCCCTGTTAACCCGACCCACAACAGTATCCCATCTGGCCGGGGTGAATTTAGGAGCTCTGGTCAACATCTTTTGTTCTGGCTCCAGCTTAGTTACTCCCAGTACGGTGTCCCACTTGCGCTATCCTCCGGGAAGATAGATGGCTTCACCTCGATACACGGAGCCTTTCAGGCTATCCCTTTCTAGCAACATGGCCCGCTCTACCATCCAGGCTAGCATGACGTCTCTCTTGCCATCTACACAGAAAGTTTGAATGAATGGTACTAAATGGCAGTCCTTTAGAAAATCTAGACGGTAGCCATCGTCACAGTTAAAGGTCAACCCATCCACAACAGGCAAGACACGGGACACGGACGTTGTATCCGTCTCTGAGTCGGAAGATTCATCAGCTATTGCAATCTTCCCCAGGCATCGATCAAGCTCTTGGACATTTAACCAACTCACTAATGGGCCGGGCACCTTGTCCTGAACGGAAGCACCGACATCAGTAGATCCAGAAGTAACATGACTGGAAGTGGTGGCCATTTCAGCAGCTACAAATAAGAAAATCAAAGAAGATGAGACAAGACTGATGTCATAATAAAGGAAGAAATTCTGAGAAAATTTTCGCAGCATCTCCTCTTATTTGGGTATGCCTGAAGAGTAATAGGAAGAACATCCACCAAGAGGGAATGACTCCTTAATAAAAAGGGGCCATAGTCCCGTATGTGAAGTAAGGAAAGAACCTCACAGCGAAAAGAGGGAGGAAGAAGAGAAATCTCTTCTGAAGAAAGCCCACGTTGAGCGCTATCGCTGAGAAGATGAAAAGAGAGAGAGAGAGAGCTTAGGTTAAAATGAGCTCTCCCAAACCCTGAGCACCTTAAATAGGAGAACCTGGCCGAGAAGACCCTCGGTCGAGAAAAAAAGCACGCCGATAAACCCCCCGCATCGAGAAGGCTTCTACAAAATAGCACATCAAGAACCCCACGCATCAAGAAACCCTTGCGCCAAGAACCTCTCGCGCCGATTTGCTCGCGCCGAGATGGAAATCAAAATGAAATGCTGGCCATTCAACACTCAGCAGTCCACCATTAGCCCAAAGAAACTTATGAGTACTGAAATTGTGTGAATATAATGAAGACACCAAGCTAGAAATGGATAAAATCAACAAGATCAAGCTAGAAGATGTGCATAAAGTATATTCAAGGGCACACCCACAGGTACCGTGCCGCTTATTCTTCGCTTATGCCATCTGCGGGTGGGGGGCATTTGTTGGCACCTAAAAATATACAAGAATGAAAAGAAGGAGTCAAAGAAAGCTTAGGGTCTTGAACATCAATGAATTATGCGGCTCTGATATCATCCCTGGAAGTTCTGCAAACCAAGATAGAATATTATCACGTCACTCTAAAGAAATATGGTATACCGGCCCTCATGATATGCTATTTGGGCCCAGTCATTAATTGTATACTTCTCAAAGGGATTGCTTACCTCATTATCACTGTCGGCCATAAGACATATCCCTAGCTCCTCTTCCTCTGAATTCTCAGCCTTGATATCTTCTTCTTCATCACTCCATGTACACACCATGGCTTGAGGCTTCTTTTTCTGACCTTTGAAGTTTTTCCTCATCAACTCATGGCACTCACTTTTCATGTGACCTGGCTTTCTGCAATGAAAACAAGTGATGTTGTCAGAATTTTTATTCTTGTCAAATTTAGAGTTGGAGTTCTTACCAACCTGCTATGGCCTCCTTTTCCTGAAGGTCTTACCTCTGGTTCTCAGGAACCTTTGAAACTGGCAGGTCAGCATGGCTTGTTGATCATCATCCAAATCAGAGAAAATTTCATGTTCCTTGCTGCTCTCCCCACTGTTCTGAGATACCTTGAGGGCTATAGTTTTCCCTTTTTTGTTCTCTTCTGCACTCCTCTTAAGGTTGATCTCATATGCCATCAGAGATCCTATCAGCTCTGTGACAGTCATGGTGGACAGGTCCCTGGATTCCTCTAATACAGTGGCTTTTGTGTGCCACGCTAGGGTTAGGGACCTAAGAATCTTCCTAACTAGATCACCTTCTTGAATGTGTTTTCCTAGAGCCTTGAGACTATTGGTGATCAATGAGAGCCTAGCATACATCTCAGATATGGTTTATTCATGCTTTATCTTAAACAATTCGTAGTTAGAGGTGAGCATGTTTACCTTAGCGGCTCAGACCTGTGACATACCTTCATAGATCAGCTCAAGTTTATCCCACATTTTCTTCGCTATTTTGCACGCAGAAATCCTGGAGTATTATTTTGGGTGCACAGCACACTGCATAATGATCACCACTGTCCAGTTGACAGTAGACAAACAGATCTTCTCCCTGGTCCAAGTACTTTCATCTTTAGGAAGTTCAAATGGTCCGGTGGTGACCACTCTCCACAGCTCGTGACTCCGCACTTGCAGGAATACCTCCATCCTATTCTTCCAGTATAAGTAATTAGCATCATCGAAGAATAGGGGTCTGTTTATGGAATGCCCTTCAGTTATGAAGCTGCGAGCATTGCTAGTTCCATGTTTTCCCAGGTCGTTGGACCGCATCGTGGGAAACACGCTCTGATACCAATTAATAGAATAGAGTAATAGATATAGAATGGGGGATAAATATATCTGTTCCCAAAAATTGGCAATTTAAAATTCCAACAGCAATGCAGATAGATGTGCTAACAATGACACTGATGTGAGCACAAGCACGGATCAGAAAAACAATTAGCAAGCAATCGTGTAGAAAGTAATTCTATGAACTTAGCTTGAGAGATCAAGGACCTCGACAGTAACAACACTAAATTAAACCCACGCACCAGATTAGGCAAATCAACAATAATTATGTGTGCGATAAGCAGTGATGTGAACACAGTGAGAGCAAACAAAGAGATAGAAAGATGGAGCACACACTTAGCAGCCTAGCATGCTTACAGTGACTGACATTGGTATGAGCCAGAGGTTTGATCCAAGGATCTCCTCACCGAAGGGGTAGCATTCTAGATAGGCCTGACCTATCCTTCCAACTACGTCTTTTGATATACTGACTAGTCAAGGTGGCACACACTAAATTGCTCATGCAGAGGACAATGGAATTTTTAGGTGGTTCGATTGCAATCCACAACCCACATCCACCCCTCACTCTCCCAGAGTGAGGCTTCCTTGCTTAAAGCAAACCAACAAGCAGACTCAGTCTGTGACAACGGCTGAACACAGCTACTCCCTGAGGAACACTCTCCTCACTACTTCTGGAAGACCAAAAGGAACTTGGAGGATCAACCTCCCTTCCTCTGCTACTGCAGAAGGAGCCCCGTCAATTACACCCGATAATTCATGCAACCAGAGATCCAAGATCTCTCTTCCTCAGAACCTACAGAGGGGACTCCAAAGATTGCTCTCCCTTCTTCTGAACACACTCAGAGGGAACTAGAACAAATGTAAACAAAATGAAAAATAGCAAAAATTAAAGAATTCGATCGGTGGAAAACCATTAAGAATAATGTAGCTTTTGATGAAGCAATCTCCTACAGAGATGGGCTGGCTACTCTGAAATTGGTCCTCCTCTCAAGGTAATTCACTCTTTCTTTTTCTTCTGGAAGAGCACTCTCTGAAATCTCTATCTCAATAATGGCATCAACTTTAGCAACCTCTCTTGGATGGAGTGGCTTGACACTTATAGTAAAGAGCAGAGGATCGTCTTCCTCTTTCTTCCACTCGAGATTCTGATCAGCCAACGTTCCATTGGTCCACTTGGAAAGAAATATTTTGTTTATTATCTAAACTTTCCAGCGATCAACCACGTGTGATGAAGTTTTCGTGCCCAAATTTCCACAGAAGAACCGACACGTGATTTGCCTGGGTTCATCACAAGCTCAGGATGAAATTCTGACATTTGGTGTAGTTCTCACTTAAGTACCTTCCATTGACTTCAACCTATCATGATTAATCCTTAAGAGCCTTTTTTAACCACACTTGACTTATCAAAAAATGATGTTTCCTTAAGTGCATTGAAAAGTAAATGAGAACTGTTGTGGCATATCATCCCCAGGTCAAGGTAGAAGGTAGCAACACATGTCTTGAATGCTGATGCGTCGGATCTATAGCTTTTGGCTTCGACCTATCCTTGTGACTGATCTTATTTCTCCTTCTAGGGCTTCGACCTTGTTGTCTTCAATTTGTTAGTTCCAAGCTGAGTGTGTTGATGCATTCCTCAGATTCTTCAAGTTAGTGTGAGGATAGAACCTTTCAGACGGTTGACTTCAAGTACTGGCTTCTCACTAGGTGCATCGATGCGGCTTCTAATGCTTCGACATAGTTACATTTGAAACTCGAACCTTGACTAGTGCATCGGTGCACTATTCTAATGCTTTGACGTAATGTGACTTGTTGGTTGTTATAGTGCTTGATGCATCAGTGCACTTCTTTGATGCATCGATGCATCCTTTCAGAAACATACTGTTGTGGTCATGACTGCATCGAGGCAGTGAACATCCGGCTTCGACACTCTAGGCTTTCATCTGCACTTCTAAAATTTTCTTCTTGATTCAAAATAGATTTTCTCTATTCCAGAGCACCTGCAATCAAAAACTGTTGTTATTAGCAAGTAACCCATATTACATTGACATCATCAAAACATAGAATTCAACAATCGAATGGTCTCACTCAAAGCCACCTCTAGCTCTCTCGCCTACATTTGCATTCATTAGTTGGCAAGTGCTTGCTAGAAATAGGCTTGGCGGTTGTTGACATTACTTACCCTCTCGATGAGTGAAGCCTTGGCCTCCTCGGACCGAGTGACTACTCGAGCGAAATTCGCATCTCGCTCTGCCTGGCCCACTGGTGCCTGGGTAGAGGAGGATGGAACATCTGGTTCATAGCTCTAAGAACCCTCAACACGCTACATGTAAAAAACAAGTTAGCTTATAAAGTCTCACAAGCATAGAATTTCAAGTCTAATGATTGAGTGTGGCTTACCAGGAGGTCCAATGAGCACTGGAGCCCATCCCACTGCTGAATGGTAGAATGGAGCAAACCCTAGAGCTTCGTGATTTGTCCCTGGGGGCTGTGCTACATAAAAATGTGTTAGTATTTTAGTGCACCATAATCATCTTAGAAGTTAAAGGTTTAGAGTTCCATAATGGTCGTCGTGTGCCATGGAAAACCTGGTCTCCATAGTGTCTCACGTAGGCCATCAAGTAGGCCTCATCAGTATCTGCTCTAGCAATCACCGCATGGCCACATTGCATCCAATTGCAGATCTACTCCTCTGCTTGGGCAATCCAGTCCACTACTCCTGAAAGCCCACGTGAATGTCGTCCTATACGCTCCTCCTCCACTATCTCTAGTGTCAGGAAGGGGATGTCTGGCTGGTGTAATCCTCGCGTCCTCATGATCAACCAGTGGTGAAGTGGCTCTATGATGTTCATGTAGTGAAGCTAGACCTCTCTACTAGAGTAAGCTAGCGTAGCCTCCACCATGGCTATCCCTCATGCCCCTCGTCCTGATAGGTTGCCTAGCGAACCTATGAAGTAGAACATGAGAATGCTTAAGTAGACATGCATTGAGTTTTAGGACTTACCGAAGCACAAGGTAGCGCATCAATGTCATCCTGTTTTGCTCGCACTTGACATCTGAGCGAGCCCGTGTCCCGCTCAGCCACCCACCACCTCGTTATGGTTAAACAGTCAAGGCATGCCTCCCATCCCCTACCTAGGTGTGGACACATAAATTCAGCATCAAAAGGCCAACCAAGGTTAATGACGGAAAAGAAGAGAGGGTGCATCGACGCACCTACAACACGGCATCGACCTCACTGCACTACTCGAGCTAAAAGAAGACTCTGGACAAAGGTTGTGTCGATGCAGCTCCAAGCCTGCATCGACGTAATTGAGTACAGAGAGTGAAACTTGCCCCTGGAAATGAGCCCCATTGACGCAAGACCCCAGTTACGTCGATGCATCTGAAGATGAAGCAAAATAAAGGTCGCAAGCATAACAGGCTGTGTTGACATAGCCTACAAGCTGCGTCGATGCACTGATCACACAAATCACTCATCGTTGAAAATTGTCGTGCTCAATTTCAAAATAATATCGCACTCACTCACAAACAAAATTTTAGATTAAGCGTAAAGGACCAAAACCGATACGTTTCGGCCAAATCGTATCGGTTTCGGCCGATACTGACATCCATGGCAGAGGCTTAGGGCTCTCAAGTCTCAACTCACAGGAGTGCAGCCCGTAAGTTGAGGCCAGGGAGGCCCTTGTATTTGGCGGTCCCGATGGAATGAACCGAGCCAGACCGGCCCCAGTTTGCCTTTTTAAAAATTTTCAAATAGGTGCTAGCCGGTACCATAAGGGCAGAACCAGAGAGGTTGGGTCTGGTACCGAGACGTACCGCCTGATACTAGTACATATCGAGTGGTACTACGAACCATACAGGGAAGGAATAGGGCAATAAGGATGGAACTGCCTATGGTCAAAAGGAACTTGGTTTAGAAGAGTAACTATTTGACAGCCTGACAGGTGTGAATGGTCTAAAAGAAATTTCAGGTTCCATGTTTAAATAGCACATGACAAGAGAGTTTATAAATAAAAAAAACAAAGGTTCAAAAGTTGGTTTGAAGGCAAACAATTAGGCATTTTTATTCTGCTTGAAACACTTCGCTTTAAACAAGAACAGAAAGCAAGGAAGGCAGACTCGAGTATCGAGATCGGATCGGCTAGCCCAAACCCGATCCAGATCGGTGGAGTTGGCCGATCCGACCAATCCCGAAGGGATACTGGCCGAGCCCAATAGTTGAAGTTAATTGAATGTAGGCAGTGTTGCAGGAGGTTTTATATAAATGTAAAACTCACTTTACTCTCTACCTTTTCTCTCCACTGTACCTTTTCAATACTCCACAGTCAAGAGTTCCTTTTTCTCTCCACTTTACCTTTTCCAGGAGAATAAAGGCGGAGGAGGCGAAGGAGGCGGGGGAGGAGGAGGAGGTCGACGATAGCGTCGACGGCGGCAGGGAGTCACGATGATGGCATCGGCGTCGTGTCTTCTTCTTCTTCTTTCTTCCAAGAGAGGCCGATCGCGAGAACGAGGAGGAGGAGGTACCGGCGACGGGGACTGGCGGCAATGACGACGGCAACGGCGACGATAAGTATTTTCCTTTTTCATCTTCTTCTTGTATAGTACCAGCTAGGATGAGGAGGCGGCACGTGAAGGAGGACGAGGAGGATGGGTGGGGATCGCATCGGATCGCCCGATTCGAGCCGATCCAACCTGATTCAGGGCAATTCGGGCCGATCCAGGCCGATTCGGCCAATCCCGGCAATGGATCAAGGTCGGCTTGGAATTAGATCGGACCGACCAACATCCAATCAGATCAGCCGATCCGATCCAATTCGATCTGATTCTGCATACCTTGACTGAAAGTAAAGTGAGAAGAAGATTTAGCAAGAAGGAGAGGGATTTTTTGTCATAAGGTTCTGAGAGGAACATGTTGGATCCTACAAAATGCCTGCCCTTTTTTTGGAAAAAGAAATGCCTGTCGTTGTTTTTAGTGTTATAAAAACTTAATTTCCTCATCTTCCTAGTCAATCTAAGGCTTGATGATATCAACTCAGAGGATAATACTGAAGGATTCACCATCCTGAACAATACAAGAGTTCAGCTATTGAGCCATCTAATCATGGAAAGAAGATTAGGATAGTACATAGCTGCTGAACCATCGAATCATGGAAAGAAAATTAGGATAATACATAGCTGCTGAACCATCTAATCAGGGAAAGAATATTGGAATGGATAATATAAACACAAACTTTAATGGATCGTGTCATGAATAAAACAAATTATGGTCCTCCCTATACCAAAACACAAGATTTATACTTTTGTAAGAGAAAAACATACCTTGTCAAAGTCCTTAACAAGATTAGCTTCTACAGAAGAGTTGTTCTCATATTCTGCCCAAAGTTCTTTTATTTCATCAGCTGCAGACATGCAGGAAAAATTATTTCCAAACATTGGTGCAATGAAAATCCACATAGAGGACAAACATCAATAAGCACCTCTAAGACCTCCACCGAGAACTTTACACATTTCATTCAAGGCTGCCTGCTCACGTCTACTCTTTTCTGCTTTAGGCACACCATCAGAGGGAGTGATATCTCCTACAATGGCTACGAGAACCAAAAGGGTAACTCAGGAAAAAAATAAAAAAATCATAAATTTTCAATGATTGAAAAACCAAATAAACATAGGAAGAAGTGTCGAATTTGAGTTATTTACGGTGACAGCAAACTAAGGAACTCATTGGGTTCACAACATGAAAAAGATAGGGGGGGGGGAAGGAAAAAGAAAAGAAGACAACTGTAGAGGTGACAAGGGAGTGCAGGAGGGACAAACTTGTAAATAGAAGTTGTAATTTCCAAGGCCACACAAACTAATTAACAAAGGGTATAATGGTCATCTGTGAACAAAAAACTTGTGAAACACGAGGCAGAAACTGCCTAGGTGAGATAGGGCCGTGAGTCCTCTAGGTGGCCTGATGATTAATAGTCTACACAACCAATTTTTAAAACACTGGCCCAGTCCATACATTAGCAAAAATCTAAGTAAATGTGCACAGCTTTTGAGGACAAGTTTGAGACCCATACAAAGATTTCACACCTTGCAGCTGAATTAGGAGGCTTTCAATGCTGTACCTCTATTGCGTTGATTCTTAACAGTTCTAAAATACAGATTATTTTGCCTGGAAATTTGGAATGCACAAACTTCCTCTGTTGTTTTCCTAACCTTTAGTATGTGTCTGAGGCCTCCCATCATGTGTCCCCTTTTCTTGAAAATGGACCATACTGCATAGTTATAAATGTCCAAGGGAAGGGATGTACAAGTACAGTGTCAATGATCTTTAGAGAAATCCTTGTAGATAGCAAGAGCTTCAGCCCACCAAGGTGGTGGCTCCCCAAAAGATTTTAAATGACAAGAAAGAGGTCCCATCTTCCTCAAATACAGAAAAAGAGATGTTGATTAGTCCACCTTTCTACAAAACTTCTAGATCACTTGAGTACTCCGTCATGTACAAAGCTTATCAACTAGAAGTTCATCCTTCTCCTGTTAAAGATTCTGTTGTCTCCCATCCCAAATAACCCATTGTGTTGCATGCAGGCTCAACCAACAACCTAACCTATGATGGATATAGAACTGCCCATCATATGCTACCTTGTTGGAACCTGAGTTTGACTTTTGATCCGTGTCCACTTGCTAATGAGCTCAATCCCATATTGACGAAACCTCTCTGATTATGTAAAAGTCTTTCATGAAACCTTCTCTACAATGTTTTCCACTAAAGAAATGCAAATAATAATAGCCCTAAAAATTCAAAAACACAAGAATGATTTATATGCAACCTAACAAAAATAATTCAAGAATAATGATTCAATCAAAAAAATTCCAGTCTTTCTCTAACAAGGGTGGAAAAAGAAAGTCAAAAACATCAGAAAGAAAAATGAACCAAAACGTCACCCACTACACATTGGGCAAAGGTAAGCATCATCGGAAGAGGAATTAGAAATGTTGATCATGTTTGCATGAGAACATATCTACGTACACATGCATTGCAAGTATTCTCTCTTATGACCCAACAAGAAAGCTAAAGAAGCAGAAAAGAAGGGCAGTGTGTTAGCCTCTATGGATCTGTTCTACATCAAAGAAAATGCATTAACTTGCATCTTTATGGATAAACTACAATGTATCTTATTTTTATTTTTTTCTGAAAGTTACAATGTATCTTATTTTGCTACTTAGTCTCATCATATGCAAGTCAAAGTTGCACCATATTTTATATGTTAGCCTGATCACATGCACATCAGGTTGGATTTCATGTAGTTTGTATCCTGCTATCCTTTCTCCATTTTGATGTGGTATGTCCTATTTGATGAATTACACTCCTACGAAGGTAAAATGGACAAAAGAGAAAGATGATGCATAACAGGATCACCAATCAAGTGAATAAGATCCTATTTTGGCTTTAAATGAAACGTCAACAGCCATTGAAGGATGTTTTAACCCCAAGAGGAAGCCATACTGGTACGCAGGGAAGTGGGTAGACATAAGAGTCTTCATAAACATGCTGATGCACGTGCTATGGTGTATAGAGCCTACAAGAGTTCAGTAGCCACAACAGCCATAATCCATACAAGGTTTCTTGCAAGCATAATAGCCGTGCCACGATGATGACTGGGAGGATTCTGCAGGCATGCCATCCATGACAAATGAAAGCAAAGGCAGCACAGCTCATCATCATCATCATCATCATCATCATCATTAGAGCCTTATCCCAATTATTTGGGGTCGGCTACATGAATTCTGTTGGTGGGGGGTATCGAGGGGATGGAGGAATGGGGAGAGGATGGTTGAAAGGGTTTTATAAAGGGATCCGGAATGACAGGATCCGGTTTGGGTTACGACAGGGCCATGGACCTAGAGCGCCAAAGCGGCCACCTTGGGGTGCCTAGACCGCCAAAGTGGCACCTTGGGCCGCTTTTTTAAGGCCCAGCAAGGCATATGACTGCTTTAGGCTGGGAAAAACACCTTCCAGCCTAGGCGGTGCCTACGCGGGCGCCTTGAGAACTATGGACAAACGCTCGGTGCTGGTGCTCCCTTCCCTCCCCTTTGATATGAATGACATTTGGCTAGTGGCTTTCTTGCACAGGAGACTTGAACATATCTCTCCACTCTCCCTCTTGTTCTTGGACAGCCCTCTCTTTCTCCTCTTCATGGACAGCCCCTTTATGAGAGTTGATGCCAATATTAGAGAAGATGTGGATTTGCTGTTGATATTGAGGGGATGTAAGGCAGTGGGTAGGAGGAGGTGGGGGAGATGTTCAGAGGAAGAGTGGGAGAAGTAGGGAGGGAGCTTAACCAGTGAAGCCAATAGGGACTGGATCATGGTCTTTCTGGTTGGTTGATGGCATGGATAGAAACATGCCACGGAGCCCCATAATGCAAAAGTGTTTGGGTTCTTGGGTCATGGTGTATTTTTGTTGGTTGCTGATGAATTCCATGGCGGAAAAGGTCTTAATAAAGAAGTTTCCTTTCTCCATTTTAAAGTTCATGCCTTGGTTAGATTTATCTAGAATGTGACACGACTGAAATGGTCATAAAATTTCAAACACATGGTTCAAAACAGAAAGGTGGGAAGGATGTCTGGAGGAAGGGTAGAAGTAGGATGGCAGTGCGTACAAATATTTAATGCAGGCTAATCATGGATGCAGTTAAGGGTGTAAAATGGTTGGATCCGGTAAGATTCACCCCGGATTTGACTTAGACCCATACCCATAATATAGGATATTGACCTGGATCTGACCTTTTACTTGTTGCACATGGATACCAGTCTGGACCTGATGAAATTTCTGCAGATATCTGCTAGACACAAGCACTGCAATCTGGCATCCAGGTGTCATTAGGGGCATGGAACAACACCAGCAGCAGAGGGATAATGGCAGCACTGCAGTATGGGCAAGCCTAGAATTTCCTTCATTTGTACATTCAAGAAGACACTCGATTGAAATGGGATTACAGAATCTATAATCATTACATCTAGGAACCAGAGTATAGGAACTCTGTTTTATGGCTCCAATGATAGAGGCAGACAGCAGTCATTTGGGTACCCACATAGGTGGGTGTTGCCTCTTTTTGTTTTTTCTCTTGGAGGGGAAAAATCCCATGTATTGGCTTGGGAGCTGGATAACTGCTTATCCCCAAAATCTAATTTTTTAGGCCAGACATGCAAGACGACACTTTCGGGAATAAATCTTTCACTTGAAAATTTTGATCTCTATGAGATTTGAAATAAAGAAGAAACAATGAAATAAAAAACCTAGAAAGTTCCAGCCTTTCTGATTTGCTGGTTCCTGTAAAAAAACCCCAAGAAACTAGAGAAGATAACAGAAAATCTGGTAGAAGATTGCGGAGCAGATGAAGATAATGCACGGTACGTACTGTACCAGACTGGTACGTACCGGAGCAGGCATTGGCCGGTCCGGTTCCGGCCATTGGAGCCCAGTACCGGCCGGTACAGACATTAAAAAATAAAAAAATAAAAACCGGAGGCTGACTCCTCCAGACTCTCATCTCCCTGTTGTGTGTGAGTTGAGAAAGAGAGGGAGGAGGGAAGAGAGGGAAGGAGGGAGAGGGAGAGAACAGGGGCGACCGTGGGACTGAGACAAATGGAGAGAGAGAGATGAGAGAGAGAGAGAGAGAGAGAGAGAGAGAGAGAGGAACCTCGCAGGCTCACAGTAGCGAGCTCAGGCCAGGGCGGCAACAGCAGTCAGGCCCGGTGGCAGCAGGTTCAGGCAAGGATGGTGGCAGGCGGCAGCAGGCTCAGGCAGTAAGGCCAGAGCAGCGGCAAGCAGCAGGCAGGCTAATGAGAGGAGGCCGGCGGCAGCAGGCTGAGGGTGGACGAAGGTCATGAATCTGGCTCGATCTCTTATATAAGCCATTTTTATCGAAATTTTTGAATCAGGGGTGATCTATTCAACCCCCCCTTCTAGCTCACCTTCCGCACGATCTATCAGGGCACACTTCCAGGGGTGCCAAGGCTCAATGGGCTAGAAGAAAGACCAAAGAAATGGGATCAAAAATGCTCAAGGAGGACTCCAAAATAGTGGCAAAATTTGGGACATCACAAAGGATGGATAAGAGAAGTGGCTCGACTTGTAGGCTGAAAATGGGTATCAACACCTCCAACACCTTGATGGAACTATTGAATATGCCCTTGACCTAGACCTTTCGTCTAGAGTCAACAAACAAAATGATTTCTTTGAATTAACCACATCAGCATCTGGAACCTTGTCAGAATTGATGAATATACCCTTGGCCTAGACCTTCTATCTATAGTTAATGAACAAAACGACTCCCTTGCTTTGGCACTAACCCCGTGCCAATGAACAAATCACGTCAGCATCTGACACCTTGTTGGAACTGATGAATATACCATTGGCCTAGACCTACCATCTAAGCCAATGAACAAAATGATCCTTGCTTTGGCACTAACCCCATGCCAATGAATAAATCATGTCAGCATTCGACACCTGTTGACACCTGAAAAATTATATAAAAGAATATAACCAGTCTAAAGCCTGTGAATCCCTAGTCTGGGCTACCTTGAGCTCATGAAGACTATTGGAAGGCCACCAGTTGTGGTGATTTAAATGTCAAATGTTGTGAAGACATATTGATGACTATGTCGAAGCTCTGAAGAGATGATTCCAACTGATATTAGTCTCGCTTTATGACGGGAGGAGTCTACTTCATCACAACATCACACTCGGCCACGCCTTCTCGGCAAAGCCACTATCTGGCAAGTCATCGTTCGTCACAGAAATGATTAGGCTGAACACTCTGTAAAATTGACTATCAAAGATGCAATAATTCTCAGGTGACCAGCCACTTGTTTAAGCTCTGAACAATCTCCCGATCATCAGAAGTGGCTAAAATACAGTCAGAATTATCTTCGAAGAGATGACCTGTCAAAAAAGGCATTGCCACACTCCGGATGGTGCAGATGAAGTATCTGAACGATCGAATACCACTGAAATATGTGAGCAAAGGCTGAGCAAAGAAACAGGTCGAAAGGAATGTTCAAATGGGCTAAAGAAGCATTAAACGGGCTAAAGAAGCTTAAATGGGCCTAAAAGAGCTAAAGTCGGCCAACACAGCCACAATGACCCAACGGCCAAGCGGGATGAGGTGACCAAAAGAGGCGCGCCCCAGGCCGCCGCCTCACCTATCCGCCCCAAGCCACTGTCTCAAGCCCCACTCTCTGCTTGTAAAAACCACCGAGTTTGAACACACATAAAGAAAGAAGAGAGAACAAGGATGGAAGATAGACAAGCGGGCGAAAAAAAAAGAGAAATCGCATACAATAGAGCGGAGAGAAAAAAGAGAAGGTCAAGGAGAGCCGACATTCTTCAAGGTGGGTTGGGTCATAATGTGATGCCTTTGTTTCGGCTATAGTCCCCTTCCCCATTTTCTTTTCTTCTCTGCAAACCTCACTTTCGTAGTGTATCATCATTTGTGATTTTTGATGAAGAAATAGATTGAGCTTGATGTTGCCAATCAACTCCATCTTTATGTTCTCCCTACTCTATAATTAAATGATGGTGTGAATGTTTCTGACTTAGCCTAAATTGCCCCATGGCGCTATAGTGTTGAGGGTTTTGCCCCAACAATCGCCTTGGTTACTGGGGTACGTGAGTGTGCATCGTAGTATACTCCTACCCACTTTCCCATGATTTCTTTTCCAAAGCATTATCTAAATCACACTAATGGCCACTAGGAGCTCATCTTCTCCCAGATGTGGCTTTTGTGTGTCCCTCTGAGTGGGTATATGGTGGTTTTGAGCCTATCTTTCGCATGGTTTCACATCGCTATCAACTTCGTTTCGATTCATTCCTGGGGAGTTCTGCAATCGATCATTGCCTCAAGAGAAGGCTAGAGACCCGTCAGTCTATGACATGGCCTCTGGTCCTTCTGCAGATGAGCGAGGTATAGTAAACCCCAAATTCCTCTACTTCAAAGCATTTTTCAAAGCTCTACGTACGCCCTGAAATTCAGTTTCTCGGCGTCCAATAATGTCTCCGAGTATGAGGCTCTCATCTCTGGAGCTAGGATGGTGCAACACTTGGGAGCCAAGCGAGTCAGGATCTATATCTACTCCCAAGTGGTTGTCAGTCAAGTCAATGGGGACTACGAAGCTCGGGAAATGCAATTGATCAATACCTCCAGTTGGTGAAGTAAATAGCCCAACTATTCGAGAGTTTTCGGATAATCCAGATAGCCCGGGAAGAAAATTCCCGAGCAGATGCCCTCTCTCACTTGGCCTCCTCCATCAGCCCAGAGGGCACCCAGGCGGTCCTCCTTGAGGAACTAGAACAATCGAGTGTGGAAACTGAGCTCGTGGCTTTTGTACGAATATCTCCTGGCGATTGGCAGGCCCCATACGTATCCTGGCTCCGAGACTCCCAAGAGTCCCCCGACCCTCGGGAAGCTTGGAGACTAAAGTATCAAGCTCGATGTTTTGTCCTTCTTGACGAGACCCTATACCGAAGATCCTTTTCTGATCCCCTCCTCAAGTGCCTCGAAGCTCTAGAAGCTCACCAAGTGATTGAAGAAATCCACAAGGCATCTGTGGCGTGCACCAAGGGGGAAGATCTATTGCAAGGATCTTGCTGAGGCAAGGCTATTGGTGGCCTACTCTCCAGCATGATTGCTCAGCTTACGTGTGAAAATGTGATTGATGCCAGCGGTTTGACCATCTAGTCTACCAGCCAACCTTGAAACTCGTGACCCTAATCAAACCTTACCCCTTTGCTTAGTGGGGAATCGACATCCTGGGCCCTTTTCCCGTGGCGCGGGCTCAGAAGAAGTTCTTCAAGTGGATCGAGGTTGAGGCCATTGCCAAAATTACCGAGATAGCCACGGGTGATTGTAAGCGATAACGATCGGCAATTCGATTCCATTTATTTTAAGAATAAATGGCCGACCTACATATTCGCAACAACTTCACTTCGGTAGCCCACCCCTAGGCCAACGGGCTGGTTGAAAATGCCAACAAAATCATCCTCAAAGGCATTAAGATCAGACTCGGGAAGGCCAAGGGTAATTGGCTTGAGGAACTGTCTAGCGTACTATGGTCGTACCGAACTACTCCCAGAGCTGCTACTGGCAAAACCCCTTTCCAACTGGTGTATGGCATGAAAGCCGTGATTTCACTGGAGATCGAAAACCCTTCCCTCCGATTTACTAGCTTCTCGCGTGAGCTGAACGAGCAGAAGTTGTCAGAGAACTTGGACCTAGCAGATGAAGTGCGCGAAGTCATGAGGATCTGAGCCACGGAGTACCAGCGGCGTATGACTCACTATTACAACGCTAAAGTCCGAGACAGATAATTTCAACCGAGAGATTTCATTCTGAGAAAAGTCGAAGCTTCTCGACCACTATAGACAGTGGGGAAACTATCCCCTAACTGGGAAGGCCACGGTTGTACAGGGAGGCATGGACAGCGAACCACCCTTGCTGGAGGGGAGGACTCTCTTTCGGCAATGTCGGGGCCAGAGCATCCCCTCCAGTCATCCCCAACCTAGGAACGACGATGCTCGGCTGGACCCGGATCTACGCCTCGACACCCTCCTCCTTGCCACGCGCCCCGTCAGCGCCAACCAGGATCTCGGAACTGACCTCCTCCCCCTGCACTCTCGTTGGCTCGGAGGAAGTCCCCTCAATCACTGTGGGCACCTCTAGCTCGATCGGTGGAAGGCTCGGGTGATAGTACCCTCAGCTACGAGCTCCTCGGTCGGGTGGGAAGTCTTTATTTTCTTCGACCGCATCTTCTCGGTGGTCAACACCTTCATCGAAGCCATCAGCAGTCGCTCCCCAACATCTTTTCACTTGGACCCCCGACGCTCGGAGGCATCACCCCAGGCAACTTGCTTGCCCTTATCTCGGGTGACAGAAGGACCTTCTGAAGCTTGAAGCATGCTCAGAGTAGTCACCCCCTCCAGCTCAGCGATCTCCCGATCAGCTGGTCGCCCCTCGCCACCATCACTTCTTGCTTCTGCCTAGCGAGAGGCAAGTCAGCAGCAAAGCACTAGACCAACCGAAAACAAGAAAGTGCAAAGGCTAAAGCTTGAGGTCCTTACCACTGGGTGGCAGCACTCGACCAGGATAATCCTTAATATTGGCCAAGGTCCATGGTGGATCGATGATTCTCCTGAAGGATCCTAATCTCCTCCTCCAGTTCCAGGGGGATCACTGGCTTCTTCGGGGAGAATACAGGATGAAAGTTTGGCTGAACAGGGAAACCCCAGTCGGGATTTCCCTTACTAACTTTGACCCAGAAAAATTGAGTCTTCCACCCTTTGTGCGAGGAATCCTGAGGAAAGAGAGTCACACAGCTCATCTTCCTCCTCGCCTGAAGATAGAAGAAGCCCTTCCCGGTGTGGGTCTACTCCTTCAGCTCGAACAAGGCGTGAAAAGGTCCAAAGAAAGGTCGAAACCACACGAGTGACACAGAAAAATGAAAGAGAAGATGAAGGAATACAAATTAGAAACCAGCTGGATAGGAGCCAACTGGTAGAATTGCAACAGTTGAACGGCGAACGGGTGAAGAGGGAGGCAAAAAGGAAGGTGCAAAAGAGGCCCGAATGAGTGTCCAGGCTTGACTCATATGGTTTGGCCAAAGAAAAGAAATAAATCCACGACAGTTCATAGTAGGTCTAGATCCTCTTCATCTCGGCCTCACCTAATTCACTGCCCAAAGGATGGCTAGGCACCGAACCTCCCACACTTTGTTCGGGCATTTGGACCTCAACCACCAGATCATGCTCTTCCATGGAGGGACAAGAAGACCGAGAGGAAGAGGAGGGAACTGTGAAATCAAAAGACTCAAGAGGAGGAGGAGGAAGCTGACGTATCATTGCTACCGTAATCTTTGCTAACTCCGCGAAAGTCTCTGTGATCCTTCGCTCCTTTAAGTCGCTCCCGCGGCGCATGGACTCCCTCAGAATAATGGTGCAACGAAGGGGAAAAGCCCTAGGTAGAGGAAACGTAAGACGCAAGCATACGGGATATTTACATGTCTATCTCGGTAACCCGAGCAGGATGTGTTGTGACGTTTCAAACCCCCAGAAGGGCCTCCCCACGCCGGCTCAAGGGATGCATCATCATCATACTCACGCCCCCAGGACAGCCACATTTAATGGCCCTGTCGGTAGCGATATTCCCCAATTGAGCCACCAGCACTACCCCATAACATACCACTCTCCGAGCCCAAATTTTTGCTCGAGAGTAGGAGGGGCAAGTGGAGAGGGATAAATTCGTAGCCCAGATATATGCGCGGATCGAGACGGCCAAATCAGGTCTAGATTGGCCCAACCAGGCCCATTTCGACCCAACCAGGCCCAGTGACAGCCCCACGAATAGGCCCACTTATTTCGAAGCCTAAACACATTGGGATCAAATCTTCCTAGGTGGCGCCCTCGGCCCAGAAGTCTGAGTAACGATCGCTCGAAAGAGCCTAATTGGCGTCAGAGCATAATCATCACAGCGCTGCCCTCCACGCTCGCTCGAATCCCCAATAGACAAGGCATATCTCCCGGCGAGAATCTCACTATCACTCAGAGAAGGGAAATTCAAAGGGACAGGGAAGAAGAAAGAGTCCCCCTCTGGGACATAACGTCCCCTGGTCCCTCCTAGTGTCCTGTCTCCAGCCACGAGGGCTAGCAGCTATATAAACTCCAAGGAAACCCTCCGGGAAGGTAAGGTAATTCTGAGCACTCAACACCACACTCATTGGTAGAGAGCGATCTCGTGCCCCACACTCTTTCTCCTACTCTCGTTCCACCTACGCTCTGCTAGTTTGCTGACTTAAGCATCGGAGGGTTTTTCTCAGGATTCCAACCCTGGGCTCCTCTGATTTGTTTCTTGCCTTGTAGATCTCTCATTCGTGGTGATGACAACTAGATCGGATGGCTCAGGACCTAGCGCGGGATCTCCCCTCTTCAAATGCATATATAAAATTTCAAGTTGCTACATCCTCCTCCACTTAAAAAGAATTAGAGAAGTGCTAACAATACTAACCTGAAAATAATTCTGGATACTTCTTCTTAATTGCATCCTATTCCCAAGTGGCTTCTTCTTGTCCACGACGGCTCCATTGAATTTTAACTATTGGTATTTCTCTATTCCTTAGTTGATGTATTTTTCGATCTAATATCTTGATGTATTTCTCTTCATAAGATAAATCTTTTTGTAGTACCAGATCATCATGTTGGATCACATGTGAAGGATCATAGACATACCTCTTTAGCATTGACATATGAAAAATATCATGCACTCTTGTCAGTTTCGGGGGTAATGCTAACCTGTATGCCACTTCTCCAACTCTATCAAGGATCTCAAAAGAACTAATAAATCTCAGACTTAACCTTCCTTTAACTCTGAATCTTTGGATTCCTCGAGTAGGTGATACCTTCAAGAAGATAAGGTCACCAATTTAAAATTACAGATCTCTTCTTCTATTGTCAGCATAACTCTTTTGTCAGAAGTGGGTAATTTTTAGTCGGTCCTTAATCATCTGGATATTTCGAGTAGTATCTTGAATCATGTCAGGACCTACTAATTGCTTCTCCCTAATCTCATCCCAACATATGAGTGATGTACAACTTCTACCATATAAAACTTTAAAAGATGCTATTTGAATACTTGATTGGTACCTATTATTATAGGAGAACTCAATCAATGGTAAATGTTCATGCCAAGTACCACCAAAATCTATCATGCATGCTCTAAGCATGTCCTCCTTTCACCTTCAATCGGTCGGTCGATGAAGGGGGTTTTTACTTTGATTACCCTTAAAAAAATAACAAAGACAAGATAAAATAATGGATTATAAACCAACGTGTGTAGTATCAATGCTCAATGAAAATAGAAATATGCAAACTAAACATGAACACACCTTGTGTATTTTGGTTTTAAACCCCTTAGGATTAATGGGTGGATGGTACGATGCTAATGCAAATAGTGATAAAAATCTAGCAAAGGGCTGCTAGATGAATATGAACGTATGATGCAAACTAAATATGAGAGAATAGAAAATAAAGAGAGGGAGGGATGGGAACGCAGGTTGGCCCTCCAAACTTCAAGAGTAGCAGGCAAGATGAGCAGGAATGGCCTCTCCTCAATGTCAAGGAGCAAGGAGAGCGAATGGGGCACGAGCCTTTCTTCCAAGACGAACAACACGTTTATAAACTCAAAGCAAAGCCCAAGGCAATCATGAATTCTCTTGCTATTTTTAGGCTCCGAACAACCCTTGCATGAAACCTTTGCAAGCTCCTTCGTAATTGTACCATTCCAGTTACAGAATCCACTGTAAGACTCAAGGGGGGTATTTATAGAGCCAAAAATCCTACTTTCCATGGGTTTCAAAGAGGGAAATGATCTCACGACATGGATCTCCCTTCCATGGAAGGAAATGGATCCAAATCAAGCAAGGAATGCCATGCAAAGGAAGCTACAGTTGAACAGGAAACGGACAGGAATTGGCATCTAGTTGCACTGTCATCAATTAAATTGGCGTCCAGTGCGGATGATGCGGATTCCTAAGCACAATATGGAAATAAAAGACTTTCTATAATAAAAATAAGAATAGGCATCAGTTTAAAGAGGCGTCAATTAATTGACATCTTCCCAAACAGGTGCTAAGTGTTCAAATTAAAATTTGATCAAAAATGTGAAAAACCAGGAATGGGCGTCTGTTTAGGAAGTCACCAATTCTTCTGAGTCGACGCAATAGAAGCATGAGTCGACCTGTGGCTCACGAATTGGCGTCACTTTAGGAAGTTGCCATTTCAATAATTGGCATCCTTTTTAACAGACGCTAATTCCAAAAACATCTGAAAAAAATGGAAAACCTTCTTATCAAGCCAATAATGAAGTCCACTTTGGGGCATTATGCTGTGACATAAAATTTACTCATCTTAGCATCGATTTTGGCGGGTCTATAGCTGCCCCGCCTTGGCGTCTGCTTTGTAGGGGAGTGAGATGGAATGAAGTGAAGTGAAATGAAAATGGAGTGTTGATGTAACGAAGCAAAATGAAGTGAGAACGGACTGCAAAGTAGATGCTAAATTGTGATGTGACATGTCTCCAACAGTAAGTGTTGAAAATCTTTCTATGGTTCAGAATGAAACAATCTCGGATGATTACAAGAAAGCAGTAATTGCCTGGATGAGAACTAAACTAAAAACGTGTGTGCGGGCACGAAAGGAGAAGCAAAGACACACTGCTGGAGGGCGGTTACCATCCAATGTGGACGTGTTGCAACCAAGGTGAATTTGAAGGAAAATAAAAGGAATCGGGATAGGTATCCAATCAATGGTGCTTTCAAGGAATTAGCCTCAATGGCTTCAAAGAGAACATAGTACTTGACTTTTGAAATGGAATATCTCATGCCAGCTTGAACCAAGAGCTTAGTGGCCCTCATTATTAACTTAATATGAGGGATTTTTATCGTTAAAGCTCAAAATCCTACATGACGCATGCTAGGCTAAAAGAAAAATTAAAATAAAATAAAATAAAAAATAATCAAGGATAATATTGCTAAGCTATCCAAACCAGGTTAGGAATCCAATTTTCCAAGCTAACACTAAGCCGAAGCCCGTTTGTCCACGCATCAACTTTGAAAGTGGAACCGTCGTTCCAAGCCTTAGACAACTCAATGGCCTATTCATGTGGCCAAGACTTCCCTAGAATTATCACTATTTTTGTTAAAGGGAAACTCAAATTTCAGGCTTATCAAAGCCACAAGATCCTTGATATGTTCTAATAAGGTAGATAACATATAGTAAAAATACATATAGGAGGGGATACAGAAATGAAATGTCACCCTAGAGGAACTCAAAATGCTTTGATAATTCTGGGTTCCCGGGAGTGAATTGTCCCTCTATGGTCAGTGGAGGCGGGTTTTTGGCTTGGTCGTTAGAGGGGTGCCCGTCAAAGAGAGTGAGGGCATGAGTTCCCTCTCTCGGACTGCCGGTGCCTTCCCTTTTTCGTTGGTGTTTCTCCTACTGGAACTTCTTCAGACCATATTGCCTCTTTGTTCGTTTCCCACAGACGGTGCCAGATGAAGAGGGGAGATCTCATGCGGGGTCCTGAGCTATCCGATCTAGTTGTCATCACCACGAATGAAAGATCTATAAGGCAAGAAAACGGATCAGAGGAGCCCAGGGTTGGAACCATGGAGAAAACTCTCTGATGCTTAAGTTAGCAAACTGGTAGAGCGTAGGTGGAACGGGAGTAGGAGAAAGAGCGTGGGGCACGAGATCGCTCTCCACCAATGAGTGTGGTGTTGGGTGCTCAGGACTACCTTTTTGGAGGTTTCCCTTGGTTTATATAGTGTTTTCCTCTGTAGGGAGCTTTGGAGAAGAAGGAGAGTTTTGGGGGCGTTACTCGGCCGTTTCGGGCCTGGTTGTTTGGCCTCTCCTTCCATCGACTCCCGATCTTCCCCCATTCAGTTACATTTGGGCACCGCTTGGGCTTTCCCCGCTCGACGATTGCTCAGACTCCCGAGCCTGGAGGCTACCTAGGAAGTATTGAGCCGAGCAATTTTGGGCTTCAAGGTAAGTGGGCCCGTTATTGGGGCTGTCACTTGGGGAGCTCAACCTGTTTGGGTCGGGTTGGACCGGGTTGGGCCACTCCTGATTGTATGTTCGTTAGGCTACTAATTTACCCCTCTCCAAGTAGGTTGGAATTGAAATGTGTAATAAATAAATGTAACAAGGACAAGAATGACTGGAAATAATAATTGAGAATGAACGCACGTAATAAGCAATATATCAAGTGATTGGCCATCTCACATAACAAGCTAGTATATCAGGCACTCAAGTCATGTAAATTCAAGCATTTCATATAAGAGATGAATGTCATAGATTAATTTAGCAAGTCATGCACTTTGGTGCAATGCCACACCATGGTCAATCAACTTCCATGGACACAAGTACTTTTAGGTGCTCCTCTTAAGACCAGATCGGGCCCTTTAGTTGGCGCAATACATTGAGGTCATGGATCTTATATCCCACGTATATGTCTAGACATTCATATTTAATGGCCAAACAATAATAATTATAAGCTCATGTAGCCAAGGAGATCAAGAGTTGGAACAGGATATTCATAAAAGATTTCCAACAATTAGGCTCATAAGACCAATGTAGTAAGTCATTAGAGAATGACTTTTGGAATGAAAATCAAAGGTGTATGAGCTCATTGAATCAGCATATTCTATTTCATAACCCCAAGAAGAGTTGAAGGTGGCAAGGAAAATAGCCATGGAAGGCTAAAATTTGAAATGAAATGTATAAATTTCACTTTGCAAAGGCTAAAATGGTATTTCGAGAAACTAGGTTGAGCGTGGTCAATTCCAAGGCTACATTTATACTGAACATAGTTAGTAGCAAAGCCATGTTGAATAGAGAGTTCGGCCAACCCAAAGATAGTCGGAGTTTGCCAAAACGTAGTTGGGATGTCCACCACAATCGTCATTAAATAGGTCAGGGTTATGGTCGCATTCAAATCAGGTCATCTACTTTCTCCAAACAGAACCTGAACACAATTTTTGTATAAGCCACATTCAGAATAATCACAGCAGAACTCAGACAAAACCACGTTTTGCCATTCTAAAGGCTAGTTCAATCCATCTTACTACAGTAGGACGTTATTCGAAGGTTTTTCATGGTTTTTAGGGTACAACAAGCTAAGTGTCCTTGTAGGAATCCATGACTTGCCAAGACTATACGGAGGCCTCGATGGAGAAGTTCCACACCGACAAGAGGAGTACTCATCAGAGGGTCCTACCGTCCACCAAGAATTTGGTTGGAATAAGAATCAGAAACCAGTAGTAGCAGTAAATCTAAGCCATCAGAATGACCCGACTCTGAAATAGAAACAATTATATAATCTATTCAATTATATCATCGATCATATATATCATGGTTGGCATGGTAAGGAAATATCATTTTAGCAAATGCACAATTCACCATATTTTTTCTTATTAACGCGGCTTCGTTCATCCATTGACCAAAAAAAAAAAAAACAAGAGCAATTAATGCGAGCTCTGCTTCACAGTTCCTCAGATATCGTAGTGTTCGTTGGCGACGGAAAAATACAAAAAGAGAAACGTAGGATTCTCCAGATTTGTCGTTTCCCTTTCAGATAGGCCTGGGATTTACAAGCTTGGGGCTGCGCTCCATGGAAAATCCACATCCGGTTCAAATGTCATTTCTTCTCCTCTTACATGAGGCTGGTTTCATCTATAGACCCCACATTAGCTCCACCAGCAAAGCTGCAACAAAACAACAAGGGCTGCCTCCCTTCCATCCAACTTATCATCTGCAGCAATTGTGACAGATAACATATGACAAAAGGCTACACTTTCAAGTTTATCATACTAGCATTTTCTGATGATCAATCGCAGTGCAGCAATCTAAGACTGCTCTCGATTAAGACATCATTCATCTCAAATAGGCCCAAGGAAATCACCCGCTATCGTGGCCAACACTTGGAACTCTCTGTCAATTTCCATCCACTTGAAGCCCAACACCTTAAATCGGACCATGCACCCCTTCTCTAGCTTCGGATGCTTCTCACTCAAGAACATTGGATTTTCGCCTGCAACGTACTCATAATCCCTCATAACTTGTGCGGAAAGAAATATGCCCTCTAGTGGCCCACATTTCAGCACGATTCCATGCCGAAGGACCTTGTCCACGGTGCCTACTAGAATCTCACCCTTCTGGGGCTTGAAGGTGATACACTTGAAGACAACAGGAAAAAGGACATCCCCTGTGAGCTCCCGCACCTTTCCATCCCCAATCTCCTCCAATGTAGTAACCGCGACAAAGTATCCATACTCCTTCGATGCTTTTCTGTTTGAGAAGTCCTCAAGAATGTGTAGAATGATGGACGTCTGCAGCTTCAGCCGTTCCGCGTAGAGATTATGTGGGTTAATCAACACATTCCATGACAGTTCGACCTCAGAAAACACCATATTTGAAGTTCTATGCCAGGAAGAATAAAATAGAGTTAGTTCAACTGTTATTCATTCAAATGTACCACCAAACTGTGGTGGATGCTTCAACAAACTAAATTAATATGATTACGCAGCCAATGTATAGGCCTTCTATACATGAAGCCCAAGTGAGAGATGTTGACGCACGATTTCATGAATAAAAACATCTGACTGGTAATCAGCAGCACTTGGCTAAGTGAAGTGTAATTAAAGTCTCCATTTGAAGCATTATTGACATGCAAATAGATATGGTTAAGTACAATTAAATGCATATAAATGGAGATCAATAACACCAAGTTGAGAAAAAGACCCAAAATAAGTCCCACTTTGGATCCATATTTCAGAAACTACCACAATGAGCTTAATGGCCATAGAGCTAGGCAATATTGCATGAAATTAAATACAAATGCATATAATTGGCATTCTGTTGACCCCCAATCGAGGTTCCAATTTAAAAGGTAAGCCTAATCATAGTCTGATTTCATAGTGAATAGAAGTAGGTTATTGAGTAGTCTTTTAACTGTCTGCAAGCTCCTGGCTGGCAGAGAGGATACTGGATAGAGCAAGCAGTTTAAATTGACAATATCACGATAAGTATCAGATGTGCTACTAACAAAAGTGATTAATGGAGTGCTAGGTCAAAGGTGAGAGCCGACAGATGAAGAAGAAACAAAAGAGATTTGAAGTTTCCAAGAAAAACATGGGGACCTTCATACGAAAGGCTCAGCACAGTTTCAAGAAACCGTAGAGTCGCATATTGACGTTGGTGATGTGATGACAAGGATGAGACATGTAGAGTCAGTTCGGAGGAATGCATGCACAAGGCTTAAAGAAAGGAGTACAGCACTGTGGTATAAGGGCATCAATGTCGAATAGCAGTCACAAAGCTCTCCTAAGATCCATGCCTAAAGAGGTCACAGAAGAAATATATTATTTAAATTATTATATGCATTCTCATCCAAACAATTATTGTAGGTGAGCATGAGAGAAACTTGGTTACCTTAGAACTCTCCCACACTTCAAGAACTCTAAATGTCGAATGGCTTGAGAAATTGGTCTACATCACCCCAACATGAGGCTACCTTCCCTTCTTCTTAGCCTCTGTGACCATCCTAGCTATAGAGGCGACCGTCATTGTTGGTGGTTTTGAACAAGGAGAAGGTGGCTCGGCGGCTGCTATCCCGGCTGAGGGGAACTTGCCTTCGCCTACCCCCAGCCATGAGAGTGAAGGTAACTCATCTTTATTCTTGAAATCCCCCTATGGATTATTTATTCTAATTGACTTGCATCATTGGGCTGGGGTCACTCCCGTGATTCCCACTGAAGCACCACTGACTGCCTCTCCTGTTTGGGGTGCATTGACCACCCAACATTCCTCAGAACGGTTAGCCACTCTTACTGTGAAGAAAAGCTCCTCAAAAGTGACACAAGATAGCTCAGCGCGTTTACAGGGGCTGGCCACAGAAGTAGCAGGCTCGTCAGATAGTTCCTCTTTTGAGGAACTAGTAGATTACGGGACCTCTAGTGATGAGGAACCCATGGAGGCAAGGTCGGGAGAAGCCACTCCCTCAGTTTCTTATGGGAGTGATCTCCCAGCATTCAGCCCAGCACGACTCCTGTCGGGCTCTCTTAATGCTCCAAGTCTCCCTTTAGAGGAAGGTGAGGTTACTTCAGACTTGACATACCCGTCGATGGAGGCCCCTGAAGTGGCCTAGCTGGGCCTTGTGCCTGTTGAGGTAAATCTGCTATATCATTTAGTTTCTTTGTTATCGCCCATGGCCTGTGATGTGGACTTTGAAAACCCTTCCTTTCTTTGGCTTATACACTCTATGAAGGATCCCATTGTCTCCATGAAGCCAGCTCCATCGTCGGTGAGTGTGGCAGCGTCGCTCCGTGCTCTTTAGCTGGGGACCTTGATGTTCCCTCCTCGTGGAGGTGCAGTCCTTGTGTTAAGACCAATTGCACTGCGATTCCCGAGTGGGTACCTCCAGATGGCGAGCGTTGACAAACTTGTAAGAATTCCTTAGCTCGATCGTGTAATGGAGAAGCTAGAGCCTCCACCTCTAGCCATTAAACAAGGGCCGGCTGGCGATGTAGTTGGTGCCGACGTGAAGCAGACAGAGCATCAAGAGAGAATAGCTGGCGAGATAGCTATGTTGGCAATTACTGCTGGGGTAGAGCTTGAAGAAACTGCTCAGGCTGAGGAGCACAAGGAAACCCCTCCTGTGATCATAGAGTGAGCTTCCAGCTCTATACTTGAAATTTCTAGCTTTGTGCCTGAAGCCAGGGGTGAGCCTGCAGCTATTACTTTTACCCCACCTGCACCCATCGAGGAGACTGGGGAGGGGATGGTGAAAGCTTCAAGTCTATTGATGACACTACCATCATCTTCATCGGAGCCGTTTGATGCCATCTGGGCTGAAGTCAATAGCAGGGTAGAGTTCCACCTCCTTGAAGTAGCGCCCCTTAGCTTATCTTCTTCAGACGATATGGTGTGGCAGAACCTTGACATGCTGTGACATACTGTGTTGACATGCAAAGGTCTAACTTATTTGCAATTGAGGGGCATAGCAGAGCATGTCACTTTAGTGCTTCAAGCCTATGGGTGCCCCTTAGAAGAATGGACATAGTGGGTGCTCTTACTGCTAAAGTATATGAATGAAAGGGAATACCTCGACCACATCTTAGTGGACTAGGTGACGACTTTAAAGCTCCAGCGGGCTGAATGTCAGGCTGCCCTCCAGTCATCTGAAGAAGTTGAGTAGCAACAAAGGGAAAATGCCAAGGGTGCTACTCACCACATTGATTCCTTGCAGAAGTGGGCGGCAGAGCTTCGAGCTAAACTTGTCCATGTTGAGGAGGAGCTGAAGTGTTCTGAGCAGTTTTGAATGTAGAGCCTAAACGAAGCCACACTGGCGGAGGGACAAGCTGCTTCCTTTGGAGAGGAGTTAATGAGGCTCCAGGTCGAGAAATCCCATTTGCAAGAACTGGCCAGATATCCATCTCTAGGGATCCTCGAGTTTGACGACATTTTTCACCGTCCTCAGGCCTAATAATTCTTCATGTCTCTTTTGCATGCAACCCGGGGCCATGCTCTCTGAAAATTATGTACCCCCTTTTTGTAATGAAATCTTCTAAGTTTTTATCCTTTCATACTTGTCGATGAATCATAGCTTTTCTTCTTTCCTTTCTCCGTATGACCAATATTACCTCACAGCGTTTGAGATATTTTCTGGGACCCCTTTTTTTCGAGGAAAGATGCAGAGTGCACCACCAAATATCCCCCAATGTCTAGTTAATCCAAATAAATAAGATGAATCATGATTCATGCACCCACATCCTTCCTGCCATTTCTGAGCATGCAATAGTATAAAGCCTATTCAGCAACGAACACATTAATAAAGATTAAAAAAAGCAGATTTTGCAACCTCCTGCCGAAACCAATCTGTAAGCCCCATTCTATCACCAAACAAAATCCACAAACCCAAATATGTCAAACCTAAAAAAAGTAACACACATCACTCCTAAAGCCACTTAGCCAAGTGCTTGTCCAGTTAAGCTAGAAGACAGCAATATTAGAAGTTTACCTGATATGGCATAAATCAAGTCAATAACCTAGGACATGTTTTTTTTAAAGTGGGTGATACCACTGATTGTATAAAAGAAAGTAAAGTGTACAAGTGTAAGTATAAACTCCAAAAAAGAGACCCAATACAAAACCACACCAAGGCGGTGTGGGGACATTTACCCTCCCAACAAAGTAAAACCTCCTAACAAAGTAACAAGAGATGAGTTGAGGGCGTTCACATTACAAGACAACTCCGCCCATTCCCTCACTCTAGTACAAATGAAAGAAATAAGACAGTCTTCCACTCTATCCTCCCTTCTAAAGATTATGTTGTTCCTTTCACACCAAAGGGAGCAAAGAGCGACATGCAAAAATAAGCCACCAAATAACACGATCACCTCTAATTGGCCAACTCCTGCCCCGCGACCTGAAGAAGCACCGCAGCTCCAACTAAAGGCCACAGACACACCGGGCTCTCGAAGCCTTCCCCTCCCACACAATCTGAGAGTACTGACCACCAACGAAGAGATGGTCTACCAACTCATCTTCTAGGCCACATAAACTGCAAGTAGGCTAGATGTCTGGTAGGAAGCGCGCGAGTCTGTCTCTAGTGAGAAGCCTCCCATGCGAAATCCTACTGATGAGAAGCTTCACCTTCAATGGACTATTTGCTCTCCAAATGAAGGGAGTGAAGTCATGGCGCAGCCCGCTATCTGAAATGACGATGTAAGCCGACTTAATAGAGAAGATCCCCCCTATCCCACCTCCACGTCCACGCATCTTCCCAGAGGGGGCGTGGGGCGAAGTCGAGGAGGAGGGTAAGGAGGTCCTGAAGCTAGTCCACCTTGGCACCATTAAAGTCTCTCCTGAACGTTGGCGCCCAGGTGCCCCCAAAAAGGTGGGGGTCAAAAGCCCGGTCAACCGACGCAAGAAGATCTGTCGAGATCGCAAACAGGCTAGGGAAAGAGTCCTCTAAAATACAGTCACCACACTATGTGTCCTTCCAGAAAAGGCATTGGTTATCTTTCCCTAGACGGACACGGACCCCGGAAGAGATGAAGTCCCTGTAAGAGAAGATGCCACGCCAAATAGGAGACGTTTGGGCTAGAGTTCGAAAACTCAGTTCCCAAACTCTCCTCCTCCCGAAGTACCTTTGCTTGATGAGTTGCACCTAAAGACCCTCACCTTCTGCTCCCAGCCTCCAAATCCACTTACTAAGAAGAGTCAGATTGAAGTCCCCCACATACTTGATACAAATGCCCCCAACCTCCTTAGTAATAGCCACCCTCTCTCACGCAATGTCATGCCAACCCCTATACCTCCCTCCACTACAGCGCCAAAAAAACCTTCCCTGAATAGTTTCAAATTTCTTCAACACCGTCTTAAGAATGCGGAACACCGAGGGATAATAGGTAGGTAAACTATCCAGCATTGAACTACACACGACTAGTCTACCCCCATAAAAAGAAAAGTCTCGTCTTCTAGCCCGCCAGTCTAGCCCCACACCTCTGAATAACAGAAAGTGAATCTACACACCTAAGAGCACCCGAGGTGAGGGGGAGCCCTAGATAGAAAATAGGGAAAGTCTTTATCTGACAACTGAGAAACCTAGAGGCCCTGTAAAGTTGCTTGTCATCCAAATTAACCCCAACAGCCACACTCTTGCTGAAATTCACCTTCAAGCCAGTAGTGACCTCCAGCAGAGCCCCCGCCACATACAACTGCCTCTCATCCTCTGCCCGTCCGGGAAGTCCGAGAGGTTACGAACGTACCGGGTAGCATACAGCTCCGCGAGGAACTGTTCCTTTAGGGTGTTCGACCAAAGTTCTGCACGGATGAGGTGGTCCGTGTTGGTCGTCATAAAACCAGACATTATTTGCCTTTATTAGTTTTGATAGAAGGATGGACCCTGCCTCAGTGCCTCCTGTGCCATCTCGACCTGAACCTCCGGGGAATTAAACCGGCGGTTATCCTCGCGCATCATCTTCTGATAATAGGCGAAGTTCTTGCCTCCGCTCGGGACCCTGTTCGGTTGCGCAGCCGAGGACGGGGGAGCGAAGTTGTCAGGCTGGCGATTGCTCGGCTGGCCGACAAGATCAAGAAGGACCTGAGGTGACTCTACAGCCAGCCGGTCAAGGTACTCCGGGGAGACACCAAGCTGCTGGGCACGAGCCCTGAGGTGGTTACTATAACCGGCACCAAAACGCTTCGTTAGTTCGTCCTTGACGACCTGAGCGTTCTTGCGACGGGTGGCCTCTTCTGCCTTCGCTTGGAGCTGCTTCGCGACAAGCTGCTCAACCTGCTCTGGAGTGAGACCCTGGGTGGGCTGGGCATCCCTCACACCGGCGTCCTGCGGAGTCTGCATTTCACCGGGTTTATTTGCTGCGGTGATACGGTCCATCACCTCGTCCAGCGTTGCCCGCTTGCGGATTTCCTCACGGAGAGTGGCGTTCTCACGCTCAAGACGAGCAATGTGAGCGTCCTTATGGACAGCACCCTTAGCGAGGGCTCCGAAATCTTTGTACTTCTTCCCTTCCCCGACTAGCTCTTCCGCCCAATCCTTGGTTTCATCAATCGGCTCGGGTTCGTTGTTATTGCTGTCGTCGAAAAGGGTAACTTGGTCAGTCATATTTTACCTTTGGTCAAGGAAGGAAAGAGAGCAGTTCGCGTAGTTCACGCAGGGCCTGCTTTCGCCCGTTGAAGTGGGCCTGTTTGTAAGCCCACTCCGTGTTATCGTAGACGGTGTCCTTAACTTCTGCCGTCTCGATTGCATCCAATTTTTCTTGGATGATCTGTCGAAGGATCGAGAGAGGAACTGTTGCGGCTCGAATTGCCTGTTCGATATTAGGCTTGTCCGCTGGCAGCGCCCCCTTCGTCCAGAGAGTCGCTAGCTTTTTCGTTGTCACTCTTCGGTCCTCTATGTTCTAGGTATTCGGGGAGCAAATCTTCGAAAATGCTCTGGTAGAGGTATGCTCCAAACTCAGCACTAGGTTCTTTCTCCCCAATCCCCTCTAAAATCCCCTGCCAGACATGCATGCATTCGTGAGCGAGAGCGCCCATTTGTATCACCATGTCTTCCTCATCCAACTCGGGGTGCAACGTTACAGCAAGCAGGCGACCATTAATGGTGTCCCCTTCCCAAGTTGTCGTAGTAGCCCACTTCCCCACTGAAGGCGGGTAATCCCCTTCCAGATCGTATCGTTTGAGAAGAAGCTTCCATTGCTCTTCATTCGCGATGAAGCAGTACAGGACAGGCAGAAGGTGCGATCGGTCCTTATCCGACCGACCGAATAGCTTAGGCCGTTTGGCCATGTTTACTCCCTAGATTGTAGAAGGTTTACTGAGGTAACTCAGCGGGTGGAGCACCTTGCAAATCTTCCGGATTAATTCCACCCTCGGCCTGCAAACCCATGAGAGTGTCTTCTTCAAGCTGATGCGAGAACTGCTGTGCCTCAGCCTGTTCCGAAAGCTGCACGTAAGGAGTGACCAGACGGTACTGCTCAAGTTCGAGCAAGTCTTCGGTCAACCTAGCCAGCCCGATGGTCGAATAGTGCGGTGCCACAGCTTGCCATAGCGGACTATTCGTCAGGTTAGTGATATTCTGGATACGCTCTGCCTTCTCGGCAAAGTGTCTCGCAGCAATGGGCCGGATACGACCAGAGCCAGTAATGTCTTCTGGCGTGATCTGCATGAACGTGGCAATCTGCAACTCGTCATCGAGAACGCGGACTGTAGTCTCGTCCATGTACCGGCGGGCCATCTCTAGCATTGCATTCAAGAGCGGCTCCAGAATTTGCTCTTCGAATTGAGCAATCTTGGATTGGAAGATACGAGAGGCAGCATTCTCTAGCCTCAGGGGTGAGAGACGCATGAGGTGGAGAGAGAGGGTGAAAGAGAGAAAGTGAGGGAGAGAGAGAGGCGTGCGTGTGTTATATATATATATATATATATAATCAATATATCTATTAAACACAGCACAAACTCCCTTTAATGCCAGAAAAATACCAGGAAATTCCTAAAAAATCCAGAAAAATCACTGGTAATTCTAGAATAATAAATCGCACAAGATCCATTAAGGATCCACTAAGGTACGGGTCTTACATCAGCTCTGCAACCCGAGGCAGATTAGTGGTAAAAGTTTAATCAACCAGCCGACGGATGATGACAAATGCAAAGATCTCTACCATTGGGAGGCAGTGCGCAGTGCATATAATACTCAATATTGGCTGGAGTTATCAGCTCCATGGTCGACCATTGGTTGCTCTAAAGGATTTTGATTCCCTCTTCATTCTCTGGGGAAATCACTGGATGCTTCGGAGGGAACACTGGGTGGTAATTCAGGTTGATAGGAAAATTTCAGCTAGTAGCACCCTTGTTAGACCCTACCCAGAAGAATTGGGTTTTCCACCCCTTGTGTGAAGAGTCTCGGGGGGAGAGGGCAACACAATTCATTCTCCTCTTTACCTGAAGGAAGAAGAAGCCCTTCCCGACCTGAGAATGCTCCTTCAACTCATAGAAGGCATGAAAGAGCTCAAGAGACGCAACAACACTGCATAAACGACAAAGAATGATGAAAGTATAATTGAAGGTGTATGAATTAGAGACCAACTGAACAGGAGCCAGCTGATAGAAATCCAGCAACCTAGCAACGAAAGGGTGGAGAGGAAGACAAAAGTCACACTTCCAAGCCAAAAGAAAAACACAAAAAAGGCTTGAATGGGTACAAAGGCTAGACTCATGAGATTTAGCAAGAGAAAAGAAATATCACCAAGGAAGCCAGAAGCGAATCTCAAGCTCTTTCACTTCCAGCTTGGTCAACTCATTGCGGAGATGATGGCTAGGTACAGGCTCTGAGCCTCCTACCCCTTGCTCGATTTCTTAGATATCGACTTTGACATTGTGCTCCGCCATGGAAAAAGGAGAGGGAGAAGAAGGAATGCTGGAATCCGAAGAGCTAGCAGGAGGAGGAAGCTAACGGATCACCTCTGCAGTGATCTCTACCAACTCGGCAAAAGATTTTGCTATCTCTCGCTCCCCCTACTCGTTCGCCCGGCGCATGAACCTCGTCTTGAACTCACAGAGACGATGAAGGGAGGAAAGCCCTAAAATGAAAGAAACTTGGAATGCAAGCATGAAGGGTATTTATAAGTCCTAGGTGGCCCAAGGAAGGAACCGCCACGACGACGTCTCAAATTCCAAGAGGGGCTCCTCTAAATCAAAGCAACACATCATCATATTCGCTCAAGCCCCCAAACACTAAGATAGCCTCATTAAAAGGCCCCTAAACTTTGAAACTAGGATAGCTCGCAACAGCCATTCCCCATCCGAGCCACAAATACAACCTGAATATGCTCTACTCTCCTAGCCCATTCCTTGGCTCGGGAATAGGGGGGCAAGTAGAGAGGGGTAAAATAGTGGCCCAAAATATATATGGCCCAGGAAGGCCCAATTGGACCCGCCGGACCCAACATGGCCCACTCTACAAGTGACAGTCCCACTACTGGGCCCACTCGTCAAGAAGCCCAATTTGATTCAGACCATCATGACCTAGGCTACCTCCGGGCCCGGGAACATCCGAGTAACGGTCACTCGGGAAAGCCCAAGCGGCAGTCAAGAATAACCGGCCAAGGGAAGCTCGAGGGTCAAAAGATAAAAAGGGTAAGAGCCCTAGGAAGGGAGAAAGCCCGCTGATGCAGGACGGGTGTGACTCGGATGGACAATGCAACCTTGGACTCGCTACGGTGACTCAACTCGCTTGGGACAGACACAACCAGCAAGACACGTACAATAAGAACACCTCGACGTGGAATTAAGGAGCTCCAGAAGAGGAGAAATGTCCTCAATAAGAAGCACAAACTCATGACTCGTCCCTAGTGATAGAAGCATGTGGATCCGCACAGTTGAGAAACTGGCGTTGAGTCAAGGGTGGTCTACACTCCTCCGTGCCCAGATCGGGTCATGGGATGGGGGACATATTTTAAGCTTTCAAAATAAACCAAGAAAGTTAAACCAGCCCCACAACATACAGTCTAGCCATAGCCCATATATCAATCAGCCATAACAGGCTGAAGATAAAACACAGAAATCCAGGAAAACTCCTAAAATATGAATTCTACTTTCGACTCAGTTTCCATCTTGATTTCAGAACCGATTGCAATCATGGAGATAAGGGTATAAGCCCCAAAATATACCCTCGCATGGTGAGCATGTTAAGACCAAACACAAAAGGTCAGGAATGAAGTAAACTCCTACATCATGAATCCTACTTAAGTTCCCATATTGGTTTCAGAAGTTTTTACATTAATGGAGATATGAATATTAGTTATTGAGCCCCAAGCCCAACTGTATGTAGGAGTGGTTAGCAAGATAAGAAGGGGTGATCCTACACGCAAGGGACTATTTCTAGGTTTAAATCGGGGACACCCCCCAGGATATTACATGCTGTAAAATAAACCTCTTCCCCAACATGTATTCTTTAAGAACCCAACCCAAAGAAAGCCAAAGTAAAAACCAACATGGGGAGAGATCAACTAGACATGCAAAGAAATAAGGGGCAGAAGAAGTATCATCCTACCTCACAACTCATAAGCCCTAGAACAGCCTACTTAAAGATCAAACCAGCAGCTGTAGCCAACGAAGAAGGTCCCCTTCACATCACCAGTGCTTTTGAAAACTACTTTCCAGGGTTGAAGCCCGAAAGGGAGCAGGTGGAGGAGTTTCCTCTCTCTCTCTCTCTCTCTCTCTCTCTCTAATATACTTGGTCGATCAACCTAGAGTGGACAAATGAGGTGCCATGAACTTTTGTAAGCGCTTTTGTAAGGGGGTCCATGCTGCATTAAGAACCACCCATCTTGGCTCACTAAGTGCCCAAGCAACTGGCCCATTGAAACTTGAAAGCCCACTAAAAACAAACCAGTAATGACTTCCACAATGAAAGTGTATTAATTCTCATAAAATTGCAGGTAGACCACCAAGGAAAGCCGCATTTTAAGTTCTTCAATTTACTTATCAAATTTCTGCTTTAAAATGGTAAAAAGATTGAGAAAAAATAGGAAGAATTACACCAGCAATGACAGAGACTAACCACAATGTAGCAGTTTCTTCGAACAACTCCCCAAGATGAAGGTTAGCCTCACTGAAGCACAAAGAAGAGTACAACAAACTGCAGCAAAGAATGAATATCCCAAAGCCTACCAGACAACGCTGTCAATAGTGCCAATTAAAGCTTGAAAATCATGACCTTCCAAGAGAAGAAGGGTATAAAACGAATGATTTGCTGGCGGCATAATTTGCTAGGCAATCAGCCATCTCAGCAGTTCTGTTTGAGTTTTTCTTCAGGGTACTTTCCGCACTTGTAGGAGTGTGAGAAAGATTTTCTTCGTGTGAGCTGGAAAGGGGACACTTTTTTTTAAAGTGGTTAGTACCACGATATTAAACTAAAAATGTGAGGGATGTACAGGTATATTCACACTGCTCCATAAACTTCCCTATACAAAAAATTCCCCACACCAAGAAGGTGTGCCTTCTCCCAGCAACATCAAAAAGGATGAGTTGTGAAGGCCCACATTACACGTAACCGAAGCCCACTCTCTCACTTGCTCCAAGATAAAAGAGACAGTCCTGTCAGACTCTAGCTTCCCTTTTGAAGACTATTGTTCCTTTCACCCCATAAGGTCCAAAGAGTTGCATGGAGGATGAGCCTCCAAACGAGTTTGTCGTCCTTGAGTGTCCATCTTCTGTGCCACCTTCCTATCAACAGTTGCACATTGTTCGCTAAAAAAAACTTGACTAGATTTCTACTCAAAAGTTGTCCACACCTCCTTAGAGAAGGAGCATCCTGCAGAAAGATGATCAAGGATCTCCTCCGCACCACATATAGAACTTAGAGTCAAAATGCTATGTAGGAAATGTGTCAACATCTCACATGTCGGCAAGCGTCTGAGTGAAATTCTCCATATAAACAGCTTCACTTTCAAGGGGCTTCTAGGGTTCCAAATCTGCGATGCCAAAGCATGTCTCACTGCATCTGCAATCAGGTTATATATTGATCTAACTGAGAACCTTTCATTCTTGTCCCACCTCCTTGATAGATCAAATAAACCCCAAGAAACTTAATTAACTCAACAAACTCAATAAACTCAACAAAATAAGCCCAATAAACCCAATAAACTTAATAAACCTAATAAAACATAAATAAATAAATAAACAACTCAATAAACTCAATAAACCTAATGAACTTGAATAAATAAATCAACAAAAGATTTGTTCACTTTGTCTTAGACCTTCTGTCTGAGCAAGGTTTGTTGATCCTAACATCTCCAAGGGTCAACGTCCATATTCTATTCTGGCTTAGACCCTACGTCTTTGTCAAGTTGGTCAACTTCGACATGATGTCGGGTTGACATCTTCATCAACACATTCTACCCTTGTCTCAGACCTTCCATCTAAGCGAGGTTGGTTGACTATGACATTTCGTCGGGTTGACATTGATATTTAGCCCTGGGTCTGGGCCTCTTATACATCTACATTCTAGTCTACCCTCACCCCAAACCTTCTATCGGGGCAGGGCCCGTTGGCTTCGACATGATGTCGAGTCAACACTTTTTTCATATTCTACCATTGGTTTAGGCCTCACGCCTTTACCAAGTTCATTGGCTTCGAAATGACGTCGAGTCAACACTTATCCTATATTCTACCTTTGGCTCTGGTCTCATGCCTTTGCCAAGTTCGTGACTTCGATAAGACGTTGAGTCAACACTTATCCCATATTCTGCCCTTGGCTCAGGCCTATGCCTTTGCCAAGCTCGTTGGCTTCGACATGACGTCTAGTCAACACTTATTCTGCCTTTGGCTCAAGTCTCACGCCTCTACCAAGTTCATTGGTCGTTGGCTCCGACATGACGTCGAGTCAACACTCACAACTATATTCTACCCTTGGCTTAGGCCTCACGCCTTTGTCAAGTTTGTTGGCTTTGACAGGATGTCGAGTCAACACTTACCTTATATTCTACCCTTGGCTTAGGCCTCATGCCTCTGCCAAGTTCATTGGCTTTGACAAGATGTCGAGTCAACACTCATTCTATACTTTACCCTTGACTTAGGCCTCATGTCTCTACCAAGTTCGTTGGCTTCGACAGGACGTCGAGTCAACACTTATCCTATATTCTACACTTGACTTAGGCCTCACGCCTGTACCAAGTTTGTTGGCTTTGACAGGACGTCGAGTCAACACTTATCATGTATTCCACCCTTGGCTTAGGCCTCACGTCTCTACCAAGTTTGTTGGCTTCGACAAGATATTGAGTCGACATCTATTCTATATTCTGCCCTTGACTTAGGCCTCACGCCTCTGCCCAGTTCGTTGGCTCCAACATGTCATTAGGTCAGCATCCATATCCTATATTCCTCCCTTGGCCTAGGCCTTACGCCTTTTCTAAGTTGCTTGACTTTGGCAAGTCTGTTAAGTGAACAACCATATTCTGCCCTGGCCCAGACCCTTTGTCTCCTCTAGGTTGGTCATTTTCGATATGGCGTCAAGATGAGAACAGTGTTTTATGTCTGCCCTTGTCTTGGACATACCGTCTAAGCGAGGTTTGTTGGCTCTGGCATCCCGTTGGGTCAACGTCCATATTTCACCTTTGCTTCGGACCTTCCGTCTGACCAGTCAACAAAAAGATCATTTTACCTTTGGTTCGGACCTTCCGTCTGACCAGTCAATAAAAAGATCATTCTACCTTTGGCTCAGACCTTCTGTCTGACCAGTCAACAAAAAGACCCCCTCATTTTTGGCTCAGATCTTTTGTCTAGCTAGTCAACAAAAAGACCCTCTCATTTTTGGCTCAGATCTTTCATCTAGCCAGTCAACAAAAAGATCCTCTCATTTTTGGCTCGGACCTTTCGTCAAGTCAGTCAACAAAAAGACCCTTTCACCATTGGTTCGAACCCTTTTGTTCGACCAGACAATAAAAATACCCTTCTACCTCCGGCTCAGACCTGTCGTCCAGTTAGTCAACAAAAAGACCCTTTCACATTTGGTTCAGACCTTTCGTCTGACTAGACAACAAAAAGACCCTTCTACCTCTAGCTCAGACCTTTCATCTAGTCAGTCAGCCAAAAGACCCTTTCGCCTTTGGTTCGGACCTTCCATCTGACCCCATCACAAAAAGACCCCTTGACATTTGGTTCGAACCTTTTTGCTCGGTTCCAGTGCCAGTTGCCAGTCTAGGAGTCTAGCCATAGCACATCCGTGAGCCAGTCACCCAGACCCAGTACCGGTGTCCAGCTCCGGCCTTTTGACTACAATCCCTTCACGGGTCAGTCAGCCAGTCCCAGTCACTAATCCCCAACCGTTGGCTATCATAACCCCTAGGGTCATCTGACCGTCATGGCCCCAGCTTCTCAACCTAGTATGAATTACAATTTCGGCTAACAACATGAAGACAACTAGTACCCTGGCATCGATTCATAACCGACGCGTTCTAGAACCAATCCCCATCCCTAACCCCGTGGTTCACCGTATCCTAACGGAGTACATATTAGGGAAGAATCAAGCAGACTAGCAGTAAGTGGTCGCCAGTCCCTACATTCAACACCATTCCATAGAACAAAAAGTGGAACAAGTCGGCAAACAATAATACCCAAATCTGGAATTTGTCATTAACACTCCCTAAAAGGGAGCCCAAGACATGCCCTTGGGGTAACAAAAAGTTGTACAATTTGGATAACAAAAAGAGGAAGGGGAAGTGATACGATCACGGTCTAGCCTCGCTCCCCTCCAACTCCGCCAGGCGAGACTCCATAGCCACCAACTCCGCCTCCAAGGTCGATGCAAGCTGGATGCTGGCCTCAACTCTGGTGTCGATAGCCCGCCACTCAACCTCAGCAAGCTCCATGGCTTGCCACTGCTCCTCTAAGGCCTTTTGCAAGGCCTCAGCTCTACTCGTCACCTCGCATAGCCACCTGGCATGGTCCTGAGCAAGAGATATGACTGCGTTGGTAAGCCTCCTCTGCTCGGCCACCGCTGACACGAGCTGAACATGCTGCTCCTGCACCTCCTGGATGGCCGCCAGTCGTTGTGCCCACTGCTCCTGAGCCTCCAGAAGCCACAGGTACTCCGCCCAAATGCCAGCCAAGCCAGACATCCAAAGCTCACGAGGGAATCCAAGGCCGTGGTAGCTGTGTATGCACTCCCTCAACTGCTGCCCAAGCTCCTCCGGAGAAGGTAGGGGATCACCAACTACGTAGCCCCGGGCTCGCTGGAGCAAGGCTGCACCCACACTAGCATCCAGCAGTGGCTCTAATGGTGAAACAGACGTAGGCCACTCGATCCCTAGCTCTAGGGAGGAGTGACCCACCTCAGCCAGCACACCGGAAGAACCTGCACAACCCCACCAAACACAAAATGGGTCAGCAACATTTAGGACTTCCCTATGACAAGACAAGGTGAAAAACTTGAGAAAGGTTCTAACTCTCACCTGGTGTGGCTCCCGCTGCGCCTGCAACTTCCCCGCTCAGGGTCTGTGAGGGTAACCTCTCCTCCACCTCGACAGTATCCCCTGCTGGAGTCGGAGAGGGTAGAGGCTCCCCTGTAATCCGGTCATCCTCAGTAGCCATGGGGGAGACGAAGGGCTCTCCCTAATCCTCCTCGACAGGAGCCAGCACATGCTCCTCCTCAGACTCCAGTTCTGGACATAACGCAAAATGTCAGCACTCTGCCATAAACTTTGCATCGAAGCCAATGAGGAGGAGAGAAGGAGCAGTATATACCTTCCAATGCCACCTCCATCTCGACGTCCCCAGCAGAAGAGGCCTTGGAGGAAGAAGAGCTCAAGCTTGAGCTCTCGTCGGTCTCTGTTGTTGCACTACCACTACCTGAAGAACTAGGCGAGGTCGCTGGTGAACCCCCTACCGCGGGTAAATCAGAGGCACCTGCACATCGAGAGGCTAAGTTAGACTACTATCAAGCCTAGTCTCGCATAAAGATAGCTCCCTAGCCAAAGGTGCTAGGCAAGAAGCTCACTAGTTGGGGCGTCCCCCTCGGAAGCCCCCTCAATGTCGACGAACTCCTCGTCGCCCCCAGTACCAGATGTAACGGGAGGCTCGTCTCCTGACAACTGGGCCATGTCCCGAGGAAGCTCTCCCTCCTCCAGAGGGGAAGAGGTACCTGTAATTGATCCCAGTTAGAACTCATTATGGGTGGGCAAAGCAAAGTAATCTGCCCTAAAAGAATCAAGTGTTCAATTACATACCTGATGGTCCCACACTGGAAGACTCCACTAGCCCCACCATGCAGGCCGACACCACAGTCCGCAAAGGTCGGAGAGGCAACTTTTTCAATAGCTGCGGTAGTCTACCCAGCATGTCCTCAAAAGTGGGTGGGGGCACGAAAGTCACCAGTCCAGACTCATCCTCAAAAGATGGTAGGGCCACTGACCGCCCGGCATCCACCAATTCCCGGATCATCTCCAGGGTAGCCGCCGCATCCTCACCTGCCAAACTAGCAACTCAAATCAAGTCAATAATTCTAGCTTGCAAAAAAGAGTTCAACAACAATAGGAAGATCCCCTCAATGGCAGTCGGGCACTTACCCTGACAACCACTGGCCACCGTGGGCCCTAGTTCGCCAGCATGGCCAGGCACTTCACCCTATGCCCCAGTAGGGGGCTCGGTCCCTGATGCCTCTGCCTCCCCTGCATAATCCTGATAGTCATAACAAATAACTAGAAGCAAACCAGAGCCATGGGAAACGCCCAAGGTTAGAGGCTCTTACTGGCATGGGCTCCTCCCGTAGCTTCCCACGACTCAAAGTCGGGGAAGTCCTCCATGTTACTAAGGGGTTCGCTCATTAGGCTCATGAGCTCCTCCATGTCAACCTCCCCTCTGATTCCCCGTTCATGTGGGGAGTCCACCTCCCGAGGGGGCGAGAAGGTCGCCTCCACACCAGCCGCCAGTGGAGATGTAAAATACAAATAGATCCAGTAAAATAGAATTAGTCAATCACCTTGGCTAAACCAAACAAGGTCAAAGGGGTCGGGGTGACACTTACTCAAGGCCGTCTCCTCCTCAACTTGCTCTCCGGTCTCAGGTCCCTCAGACGACCCACCAGTCTCGACCGTTGCATCCTCTACACGAGGGCATTTCCTCCTAAGCTGCAAGCTTCCATCCTCACCCCCTGAGGAAGCTTCCGTGGAGGGCTGATCCCCCTCTATCGTAGAACCTACCGACAAACATAGCATTGTACAATACCTCAGTTTCGTACCCAAAAACTAAAAAATCAAAGGGACGGGGAACGCTAAAGGAGGAAACCCTAAACTGGAACCCTAAAAGGGGTCGATGGTAAAGGCACCAGCTGCACCAACCCCAATGCCAGCGCCCAGGCCGCCATCGCAATGGCCTCCAAAATATCCCATAAAGTGTTTGCACACTTGACTCAGGACACGAACTCTACAGGTTCAGCTGACCCAATCGCATGAGCGACGTGCCATCTCTAGTCATTGACCGCAGTATCGGCAAAGCTCCCGTGTGGGAGCTCCCGGTCCAGCGACCCTTTGCTCCGGAGGCCACAATCGGCCAAGAACTGAGCTCACCAGGCACTGGGTGCCCTCAGTCAAGACAGCTTCACTCCAGCCACTGCTGTCGACGCCTGCCTCCGGGGCTTCAGTGACCCTCCATTGCTTCGGGTCCCAGAAGATGAACCCCGGCCACTCCGGGGCCACCGCTATACAACTCGCTCGATCTCTCAGTGGATCCGAGAAACACGGGTCCTCAGATACCCCTCGTCCAGCGTAATAGGAGGCAGATCCTCCCTCAGCAAGTGACTCTCCACTGACTTCCTGATCGCAGAGGCCTTCTGTCGGTAGAGGTGGCTGTGCTTGAACCGCCATCTGGCATAGTGCATGTCAAATCACCCCCGACGTCCCTATCCCAGCATCGGGAACCATTTTGCCTCCCGATGACAGTAAAAGTCCCACCAGGCTGCTGCGAGTAGGTGGCTGTCCCTGTCCCTGTACTGCCTGCCCGTCAGAGGGAACTCCTTATTCTGTGGGATCCCCTCATCATACCCAAAGTTGATGGCAAATCGATACAGGTAGTACGGCTCCAAGGAAGTCATCGCCAACCAGTGCCACGGCAACACTGTCGACTGGGTGCTCACTATTCAATCAGTCTGTGGCCCTGCATTGGGTGCTCCCTGATCGGAGTGGGCGCTGGCTGCCCCTCCACCTGAAGCCCCCAGAAAGAGGCCAGAGTCCCTCACGACGCTGTCGAAGGGCAGTCCCTCCTCACCTCGGGTGGGCAAGTAACAAAGGGCCCTTCAGGCTCCCTCAAGTTGCTCCTCTGCATCCTTGTCAGGCTGGCTAGTGAAGCTAAACAGAAGTGGTGCCGTCGGGTTTGCCATGGTCCATTACATCACCGGCCCCGGGAATAGCAACCCGGCCCACACACTGAGGTAGTGGGTCAGCAGGAGTATACTCCTCTCCCTCAGCACTGAGTGTGCTGCCAGAACTCTGAGTCCCTAGTAGATGTTGGCCAGTGCAGCGGGAGCTAAGGCCAATTGTCTCCCCTCGGCCAACAAGCAAGTTGGCCACAACAACTCAGCTCTCAGCAGCCCACCCTCTCCATGGGGAACTACAAAAGTCGCCAGCCAATACGCTTGGCAGTGGCAAGATGTGTCACATCTGGCAGACCTTGGGGATTCCACCCCTCCTGTGGTGCATAAACTTATCTACAGTATAGCTAGAAGTGAAGCTCCACCTCGATGTACTCCTCCCATGGAGTCTGATCCCTGGCGAACTCCTAGTAGAAACAAAATGGCCCGTTGTAGAAGTGGCAGACCCATACATTCAGTGGCACTCAGGGAGTCTATGTAGCTCTCTCTCTCCCTGCCAGGGCTAAATCTCTCCAGGTCTTCATGAGGTACCGATAACTGTAAGGCACTCGGTATCTTCCCAGTCCATCGGTAACCAACTCTCCCTAAACCCTACTACCCCCCTCTCTCATCCCCTCCTAGCCCATCACCAGCACCGCCCTCCCCTCTTCCTCCCTTGGTTCTTCTCCCATCCTAGCCCCCTCCCAGCATCGCCCTCCCTCTCTGTCCCTACTGTAGCACCCTTCCATCTCCCCTCGCGCCATACACATCTACGTGAAGGAGAGAGCAAGCCGGCCTGCACGCTGCACCAGCGCCTCCCAGGCTCAGCCCGGCTCCCTCAGCGTGCAAACTCCACTAGCGTGACTCCAGCGATCCCTGGAGACCTGTCTGCTTGGTGGATCCCTTGTCTGTCGCCTACGAACGCCCTCGTCTAGTCCAATGTATAGCTACCCAATTGGTCTGCCCGTCTTGAGGACAAACCCTGGTTGGCGTGTCCTCGGGTGGCCCGTCTCTGCCTTCCCGTCCCAACAAGTCCCCGACGTTCACTCAGTGTTGCAGAGTTCCTCCTGCAGGTTAGTACACAAGCCGCCCTTGGCCACAGCACCCCCACACATAGAGCATTCTCCCGACGGCGATCTGCACACCACCCAGTTCCCTCTGCGCCCAGCACTACTCTACACCCAACCACGTCGTGCTCTTGGGACTTGCGGCCTCGTCGAATCATTGCTGGTCAAGAGGACGTCCCACTGCTCACCTTTGCACATTGGCCTGACCGCAGTGGCCTTCGTCACTGCCCAGAATCGCGTTGTCCTTCATTGGCCCCTGGTGTGCCTACCTCCCAGATCCGCGCAATAGAGAGACCATCAAGTCCATCCCCTCCCCGTGCTCACCCCTCCTGCGAGAGGGTAGTCTTTACGTCCCGCCCCCTTGCTCCCCCTCCCTGCGTGGAGGTTTCATGTTGGTTGTAAAATAGGGATTGATTAAAGTTATGTCGGCGCAGCGTGTTGCCGGGAGCGAACGCTTCCCAGCTCGCCCTCGTCTCCAATCGGCGCCTGTCACTTTGACTAGCTAGGTACGTGTCGTGGCCACTCCCTATGTTGGTTTGCTCATTTGGTATTCTGACTCTCTCGCGCCGATGGTGAGGGATTGCCCATACCCACTTCCACTGCATGAGTGAGTCGCTGCCTAGCAAAAGGAAGAGAGGTGCGTACCCCACCCCTTGGTCGGCCTTCCCATCGACCTCCTCGCGATGCCGATCGTGCTGGTCTGCCAGCGAGCTCTCAGCCCGTTTCCCCTCGTCACCGGGTCACGCCCGGCCTATGCGAATCAGCAAAGTTGACTTGGTACCAAGGACCGGTTCGTTCCGGCTTGCTTGCTGTCCCATAGGTCCCAGGTCGCTTCGTGGTCTCGCATCAATTTTTGGTATCAGGGTAAGTTTTTGGCTTGCTCTCGCAAGCCCAGTCTCGGGCCTTGTGCGCCTCGCTCTGTGGCATCTCGGTCAGTCACCTTTGGACTGTTCTGGTTGGGTCCACCCAACCTGTCCAAACCCCCTATCCACCTAGCCCTTTTCCCTATTACGCGTCTGGCCGCCTGCCTACCCGAGGAGCGAATTCCCCTCCTTTGCCATGGCCACCCACAGCGAGCCTCCTACCAGCAAGCGGGTCAGCCCTTTATCCCCAATCAAGCCCCCACCGCCGCCCCAGCCCACCCGGGTCAGGCTGAGTCCCTTGTCGGCCAGTAACCCAACCCTGCAAGCTCTTCGTCCCAGGACCCTCTTCTAGTTGAGATACTCTGGCAACTTAATGTCATCCATGGGAAGATAGATCAGCATAATGCTCGACTAAACCGGGTCGAGGAAAGGAACCCTATGAACTTGGGCGATCACCAAGAGCACCCACCCTGGCTTTTCCACCACTCTGCCAATACTAGCCCCACGACCCCGCCCGACCACACTACTTTGAGGATGAAGAGAGGGATGGCCACCCTCGCGCCGAGTGTGGGGAGTACTGCCCTCAAGAGCGGGAGGATAGACGGCCCCATGCACACATGGACGATCCCCGACACCGGCTCATTAAGCTAGATGCTCCATCCTTCGAAGGATCCCACAACCCCCAAGATTATTGCTATGGATCAATATTTCGAATGGTATTCTATGGGGGAAGACTGGTGTCACATCCCGAGCTTTTAATACAGCGGAAGGAACCTCCAAACTTATTTGCCGCTACGAGCGAGAGAGTGAAACCTGCCTCGTGCCCCGATCCGGGCACGTGAGAGAGCCCTTGACTCATCACCGGTTTCTCAACCACGCAGTCCACACACTTCCCTCGCTAGGGACGTCCGCGAGCTTGCGTTGAGTTCACTGTTCATCCCGCATCACACACTCTTAACTGGTATATAAAAAGGTGTATTCATACACTTTGTGTGAGGAGGGTTTCTGGACCCGAACCTCCGCCAAGTGTCAGTTTGGTTGGCTTTCCTTCTGTGACTCATTTTATGTTCTCTATCATTAGATACACTCTTTAGGAACTACCAAAAGAATAGATCTCTTCTAGCTTCTATTAGATCTGTGAGCAATCTAAGCATCTCCATTATTTCTAATTGATTATTTGTGAGCTGCCTATGTTCGTCAATTTTAATTGCCCAAGGATCTATTCACCCCCCTCTAGATCCTCCATTCCGTATTCTAACACACAATAGTAGGAAACTAGGGTTGCTACACTCGAGTGACAAGAGCACTACCCACTAGAGTAAAGTCGGATGCATCCACTGATGACTTAGTCTATAACCTCAGGTCTCTCACAAATCACCCTAGGTGGAAACTGAGAGGTCGTACATAGTAACACAAGATAAGGGTCTAGTCGGCATTGTGCTCGTTAGCATGCATCCGTAGTCTCCGACCATGTGTGCATACACTGACTGACTACTCTATATTAAGCCCTCTAGCTAGTTTTCCATCTAGCTCGAACTTGACCCACCATAAAGGGAGGCCCAACGAAAACTTGCCCCAAATCATCTCTCTTGGGTCTAGCTCTCCACCATCTCAGGTGTGTTGGCACCCGCTTGCCCAAGTATGCTACGACTCGTGGGAAAAGGTCACTTAAGGCAAGAACCCACAATGAAACCACTGACATGTCACTGGTCATAAACACACACGCATCACACAGAACACTAGTCTTAATTCATAAGGCATAAGGCCACCAAGGTTACTATGTTAGAAACCATAAACCAATCACAATTACCCACCATAGGGTGTGCCCACATGCTTTAAACTAAGTCATCGGGTATCCCACCATGAGACAGCCCTTACAGGGCTTACATAGCTAATTTTTTATTTATTTTATTCATAAATACTTTAATTTAAGTTTTGAGGTGAAAATCTAAATTTTTTGGGCCAAATAGGCCATTTTTACAATGGGTCGATCGACCTTTACCAGGGGTCGATTGACCTACAGGGAGCACCAATTGACCTGCTCGAAGGGGATCGGTCGACTGAATTTTCCAGAAAGATTCTGAATTGGAATCAACCGATTGTTCCCCATGGTCGGTCGACCATTCCTCCAGGTCGGTCGACTGAAATGCATGTTTAGTCGACTAAACCCACCTGTGCACCCTTCCGTTCTGCTGCCAGGAACTGGCCGACTGAATCTGCATATTGGTCGATTGATTCAGGCGATGGTCGAACGAGAGGACCCTTTATGGCCTCGTTCCACACCCGACTCGCCCCATTGCAAGCGGGAAGCTAGGGGAATGAATCCCCGACACCCAGCACACCCATTCACGCCAAATGGACCACAAATTGCCGATCAAATTCATGAAATCATCGCTCAGCTCGAAGCATGCAATTTTCCCAAATTAAGAACGAAACTCGCTCATTCTTATCCAGATTTACACGAATCGATGGGAAAACACACAGGGAGGTTGAAGGGTCTGTCCCCATACTTGAGACGTCACTTTACCACTTAAAATTGCCCTGATCGTTGTCGATCTACGTCAAAAATTGGTGAGTCTCAAAAACTGCAACCCACCGGCACGAACCTCCTCATTCACATCCTCACGAGCCACCTTCCGCTACTACCATAGCCCAGCCGCGACTCCTGGCCACCTGCCTTCTGTAGCTGGAGGGAGAGAGGAAGGAATCGGAGGTGAAACAGAAGAGGAGGGAGGAGAATCGGTAAGGAATAAGGGGACACACGAGGAGTTAAATTTTAGGTTTTTGGGTTGTCCAAAACCCTCCAAAGAAGTAAAATCATCAATATGCCCATTCTTCATCAAATTAATTAAATAATCTCTAGAATTTCAATAATAATTTAATAATTCATTAGATTCAGAGGAGGGGATAGAGGGGTTCTCAAACCCTGGAAGAAGAAGAACCAGAGGGGAAGAGAGAGGATAGGGGCACCCTTGGGCTGCTCTTGGCAAATACTTCTTTCAAATGTTCATTAATTCCAACAAAATGAAAAATACAAGCTTATATAGCCAATTACAAAACTCAATCTCCACCCTTAGATCTAGGGCTTGCTTAATGGATGGAGATCTGTCATGTGGTGAAAAAAAACACAATAAATAAAATACTCTAATGGAGGGGGCGCCCCTTTGAATCTCTCCTTGGGTTAAGGGAGACTTTTGACTTTGGTGATAAGTATCTTAGACATTTTAAACCCTTTGTCCCCCATGTGTCTATTTGACGACATTCAAACCTTCTAGATGGCCACCTAGGATGGTTGACCAACCCCACATAACTTAGGTGGACCAATGGAAAAGAAGGGAGGGCCCCGTAGCTAGACCTACTACACATTTACACAAAAACCCACACAATCCTAGGGAATGACACATTGGCTTATGGAGCCTTACAATTACGCTGATACTTTTCCAAGGATATAAAAATAAATAAAAGGACATAAATGTAAAAAAAATACTAATGACTAGAGTCGAATCCCATCAGTCCGCGCGGTGGTAGCTCGAGAATGGATTGGTGTTGGCACGGACGAATTTGAAGGAATATTGTCCAATGGCTAGAGGTGTAGCGGCCTTCGAGCCTGGCGTTTTGATGGATTTTCATTACTCCCCGGTAAGCGTTTTGGCGTGTTATTAGTTTTGAGGTAGACAGGCGTAAGTGAGGAGTGTGTGGCAGTGGCTAGCTCAACCGTTGTGGCAAGTGTGTGGCTGGGTGTGAGAAGCAATGCCCATTCCCTGGTGCGTAAGAGTGTTGGCGTGTTTCGGAAGGATGAGTGCCAGTTGGGCGGTGTTCGTGAGAACTCGTGGCTGGTGATGTGTTTTCTGACGTATCGTGGATTGGAGCTTGCGAAGTTGCATAGGGTGAGTTGAGCATCAGAGGATTGGTTCCTCGGTGTGAGATTATCTCGGGTTACGTAAGACGTGTCGTTGTCGTGCCGTTGCTGGAGGCATTGTGGGTTGTGGCACTGGCTGGATGGAGAGTTGGGGAAATATGCTGACGAGGTTGCCGCATGAGTGCCCTATCCTTATGTTGGAAGTTGTGTCTCTGGATGAGATCGTGTTCTGAAGAAGTTATCTCTGGCAGATTATGGGTCCTGGTTGGTGGCCGTGAGCGGCTGGTCATGTTGACTGAGCGGTCGACCGTGGTAAAATGTGTATTGTCTAGGGACCCGTATGCATTGGTCGCGTCATCATCCACCAACTTACTGTGGTAGCAAGCGGCACTTATCGGTTCTGGAGATGTGTGCCATGAATTGTTCATTGGGTATCCCGAGGCTCTATGGTAAGAGCGGAACCAGATTTGGTAGGCGTCCATTTAGAGTAATTGAGATGAGATGGGATTCGATTGGATAATGGATGGTGCCTGTGTATGGAGGTCTCTGAAGAGACGTTGGCATTGGCAATGGTGATCCCTGGTCTGTGACCAGCATGATTTCCCTGTAAGCCTGAGTCAAGTGATGTAAGGATCGAGGATTGAGAAATCTTGTCATGTAGTTTTGTCGTGCTCCCCTGAGAGGGTAGAGTTGGCGTGAGGTTCGAGATCGAATGCGGTGACCGAGCGAGATTTGGCTTGAGATGCGATAATGGTGTGTGGAGGGTCAGCGGATGGCCTATCGCGATTTGGGTTGCGCCTACTAGGTCGGGGTAGGTTTCCCATTGAGGAATGTCTGGTGACCGGTGGATGGTCTTTCACAGATAGAAGATGCTGGTTCTTGGGGCTCGAGAATGGCGAGAGCCGTATGCCAGCGAGGCCTTGGGTGGCCAATCATGAGGTGTGCTTTTTCTCAGAATTGGATCTGGGATTTGCTGAGAGTTTATCTTCTGGCAGAGTTGGCCGTGTTGCTGAGGGTGTTCGGCTTGCCAGGTGTGAGCTGTTGAGCAGTGGATGGGGGATCTAGAGGGGAGGGGTGAATAGATCTGCCTCTCTTTTCGCAATGCAACCCTCTTTAAAACTAGTTAAAATGAATTACAGCGGAATAAAGCAAGTAGAGGTCTTCTGGATGACTGTTTCTATCAAGTTGTGGTCTCCTAGAAGACTGCAACTATAGTGGCAGCCCTGTGATGGCCGCTACAGGTATGTGGCGGCCTCAGAGAGGACCGCAACCACCTAACAGATCCGAGAACACCCAGAATAGCATGAAAATGGAGAAAATACTACCTAAACATGCACATACAGACACCCAACTTACAAGAGAGCATGAATAACGTGATGGGCACTAGCTATCCCACTGTGATCGCCAAAAATTAATGTTGTAGATGATTGTTCTACCCGCCCCCAAACTAGTAAACATATATATAATATGCATGAAGAACAAAGGAAAGGGGCGATAAGAGATAGGGACGTACTGTGATTGCCACCCAAGGATTAGCAAGAGGAAGAGATGGTACAATGAATAAAGACTTGTTGCATACCTTGGGAAAGGAAGGAGAAAATCGGGGCCAAAGATGACCGCTACAACGTGATCATGCTTGACAACAGGGTGCAGGGAACGGCGTGGATTACACCTCCTCTCCTTCCAACCGGCTAGAGGAAGAGGGCCTCACGTTCTATGCATCCTCTCCTGCTAAACAAAGCTAAAGCCAAAGGTAAAAACCCATTAGAAACCATAAGCATAGTATCTATCCCGAAGTGATAAAGTAAGCATGAAAAATTGAGGGAAGAATACACTGGGGAGATTTTTAACCCCTATAAAAAGGACAAAACAATAGGTGTGTGTGTTGTGATGAGAATGAAACAAGTAGGGAGGAAAGACACGTAGTATAACTACGGTAATCATGCATGCAAAATAGAGAAAAATGCTGGTGCAGTAGAGAAGTGCAAACTAAGATGATTTTGAAAAAGAGGAGGGGAACAACTAAGAGATGGATGAATGAAATCAAGCCCTTAAGCATGAAAAACAAAGCTGATACTTCCCTTTGCAAGACAGGGTTGAAGAGATGAGATGACATCACAGTATGGCTTCACCCTAAATCGAAGAAGAGCCCCCCTCATGCACTGTGAACTAGGTGCTTTATATAGAAGTGCAAGAAACCTAGAAGGTTCTCCCACAAATTTAGGAGATAATGCTTCAAAATAAGAGTCCCAGTTTGATAAAACATGGAGATAATAGTGGGATAAAGGCCCCAAGAAGGATAGAACTCGATCTAAGATGATTACCTCAGAGAAAATGGCCAAAACAAGGACTCTCGGATGCTCTCGGGTGAAGAAATCAGAGTTCAGGAGGTTCTGGACTCTGTTCCGAAGAAATGATCTTTCGTAAGGCCGCAACTTGAAGAAATAGTCATGGGATGACTGCCATTTGGATAAAAATAGTCATATGGGTGACTGCCAGGGGACTGGGGTGAGACGGGTGATTCTGTCATAAAAATGGAGGTAGGGATCTTGAGGAGACAGCTACCTTCAGGTAGCGGTCTTCCCAAGACCGCTATCTCAAGATTTTTATTTTTATTTTCATATTTTTTAAAAACCCAAGTGGAGGTCAAAGGTTAACCACCACCCTCAAGGTAGTGGTCAACCCTTGACCGATACCTCAGGTAGTGGTCAAGTGTTGACCGCTATCTGAGGAGGCTGCGCAGCTTGCTTCCGGTCGACCGTTTACACTCCGTACTCGCTCGAAATGGGCCCAAAAGTGAGGGAATAAAAGATAAAAGCATCCAAAGCTCAATGGGCTTGAAAAATGATCAAGAAATGAGCTCTAAATAGGCTCAAAGAAAACTCCTAAATAATGGTTAATTTAGGGCATCATAGAAGGTGAATAAGAGAAATGAGTCGACTTGTAGGCTGAAAAATGGGTGTCAACAGATGCCCCTCCTTGATGACCGCTTTGTAAAGGAACGAGCAAAAGTGACGCGGAGACAGAATGGAAAGGAGATGAAGCGAAAGCATCAGCGACAAGAAATGGAGATGAAGCAGAGATAAAGCAGAGTGAACTGAAAAGTGGGCATCAAGATAAAAGACACCCATCATAACCAACAAGCGACAGGAATTCTCTCAAAAACACCAAACCAATCACAAGGAATGAATGACAAGGATGAGACATGTCTGGAGAACTAACTAAAGGTGGAAAAGGAAACATGACCAACCTCATTGGGGCTTCCATTACTTTTTTGAGCTGAAGGAGGATCTCCCGGCAGGCAAGGGCTTCTATTTTGTTCAGACGAGGCGGAATAGGAGTTACGTGTCACTATCCCAGAAGGACTCTTCCCACAAGGGGTGGAAGAGCCAGTACTTCTGGGTGGGCACCTTGTCAATGGAAGCGCACTGGAATTTCCCGGTGGTGCCCAACTTTCACCCGAATATCCCTTTGAAGCCAGCTGAGATATCGTCGGAGGTGGAGCAAGAGGCTGCGATCCTCCTGGAGCATCGCTGGTCGACGGACAAGCTAGTGACTCCAGCCAATATCGAACGATGTCTTCTCGAGCGACTACTGTCGACGGGTAGGAGCATCAGGAATCAAATTCTCCCCTTATCTGAGGAAATGCTCTTCTTTTCTTGACCCTGTCTCTTTTACGTAGACGCCAGGCGGTCGGTTGAGGAGGAGGCAATCCCGACCAAGCCAGAGGTAATTGTGGTGGATGACTCGCCGGTCGCTGTTGAGTCACGGGCTCCCGAGGACTCTTCCCGAGCCCAGGACAAAGGCAAGCGGGTGGCCCAGGAAGGGGCTCCTAAGCGGCAGGGGACCAAGCACAAGGATCTCATGGAGAAGATGCTACAGGATTTTATGAAGGCTCAGTCCACAGAGAAGAAGCAAGCGAAGAGGGCTGGGGCCACCTGCTCGGTCGAGGATGATGCTCACTCAGCTCTCCCCTCCGCCGAGCTAGAAGGGACCGAGCTTGTTCAGTCGGCTCCCCCTTACGCCGAGCGAGAGGGGGCCGATGAGGTCGTGGAGGTCACAGCGGGGGTGGGCGACTCTCGGGCAGTGGTGGCCGATGCTGGATCGTCGAGTGAAGCCGGAGGGGTGTAGAGTAGAGGCGTCGCAGCCGAGGTGGTTGAGGTCGGGGGGCCGCAAGGAGACTTGACTAAACCCCGACCGTCCGAGGCAGGAGAGGCACAAGGCAAGGCGGCACAGTCCGAGCCAGCCGGTGGGGCTCCCGAGGGAGCATCGCTCGGAGGGGGAGCCCACATTCCAACTGCTCTGGAGGGGACTGGCCCTCTTTCTGGCATCCGGGGTCCCCTATATCGGAGGTGTCATAACATAGCCTCGGGGTTAGTGCAAGGAGGAGATAGGCACCGTCCTCCATCTGTGGTCCTTGAGATGATCATGGAGGGCAGTTTGTTTATGGCCCAGATTGGGGCCAACATAGTCGTGCCTATACTCGGGTAGAGTCGGAGCGATCGACTTTTTCTTGGGCCATCGGCGCGTCCGATAGGAAGATCGCTCAGCTCATTGCCGATCTCAAGGAGCTTCGGCAGGAGGTCACCCTGCTTCGGGAACATGCAAAGTAGAGCCAGGCGGAGGCTCGGGCATCCGCTGAGGAGCTGGCTCAGGCCCGTGCCTCTCTCGAGCTTAAGAGCAAGCTTCTAGAGCAGGAGCGCGTGGCTCAGACTGAGTACAATGGTCAGTGGGAGTCTGATCATGTGGAGCTCGGGGGCCAAGCCGAGGATGCCGAGTGACTTCGGATGGATGCTGAGGCTGCGCGGGCCGAGGCGGAGAAGAGGTTGGCCGAGGCGGAGCAGAGGTTGACCGAGACAGAGTGGAAGCCTACTGAGCTCGCGAGTAGGGTGGAGTCGATAGGAGTGGAGGAGCTCGGGTAGTATAAGCACTCAGAGGCCTATCAGGTCGACCGCCAAAAGGTTGCCCTCCCCTACTACGAGTCGGGCTTTCGTCGAGGCATCTGGAAGGGATTTGCCCAGGGCTATGACCGAGCCATCTTTTGGGCTGAGGGGCAGGCGCCAGGGGCAGTCACTTTTCCATCGGGGCAGTGCTATGACTCAGATGTTGCGTCCTCTCACTCTCCTAGCTCGGCGCCGAGCGAGAGTGCCAGTCAAGGGGGTTCTTCCGCATCCGAGGGATCGCCAACTCCAGCTGCCTTGGGAGGGCGCATGACCAAGGCAGTTCCCATGCCGGTGGGGTCAGTGCCTAGGTCGGCCGTCTCCGAGGGTGCCAGGGGCAGATCACCTGGTGCCGAGTGTAGACACGCCAAAATTGACGCTAAGTTGGTCAAATTTCATGTCACTATGTTGACGCCCCAAAGTGAACTTCAATAACAGGATAGAAAGAGGAGGGCACTTTCCTTCGCTCACTTGAGGGCTCTTTGGGCATTTGCACGTCACTCCATCTGTGCTACGCACCACCACCGACAACAGCGAGAAGATGATGGCAGACATCACATACGGCCCCCAGGTCATCGCCAACCATGCTAGGTTCGGATACCTAGTGACTCCGCTAATCTTTGGTGACTTCCCAGCAGTCGTCGGCTCGCCCTTTTTCTTAGGCATCGTACATGTGGTTGAAGTCAGTTCAGCCACGCCTGTAACAACTACCGGGAGTTTCAGGCCCTCAACTCCAACAACTGGCCAGGTCCGCTGGGTCAACAAGCAAACCGTCTGGGGTGTCAGGCCCTCGGCTCTAGCAACTGGCCGGGTCCGCTCGGTCAACAAAGCAATCGTCGGGGGTGTCAGGCCCTCTGCTCCAGCAGTCGGCCGGCTTCGCCCGGCCAACTCTGCACTGACCAAGGGTGTCAAGCCCTTCATCACAGCAACCGGCCGAGTCCACTCGGCTGCCATGACAACGACCGAAAGTGTCAGGCCTTCGGCCCCAGCAAATGGCCAAATTTTCTCGGTCAATCAAGTTACTATCGACGCCGCCCCCTCTCAACGGGGGCAATGCCGCTGACGCAACGATGCCAACCCCACTGTAGCCACTATTAGAGGAACTACTCCTGCGCAATGGGGCAGCGTCGCCACCGCCACGACACCGTGGCTACTGCAAGCGTCGTCAGCGCCGCTCCTACTCAACGGGGGCAGCGTCATAGCCGCAAGGGTGTAAAGCCTACAACGGCGACATCCCGCTCTGGAAAAACTATAATCGTCGGGGATCTTCACATTCGGCTCGATGGAGGCGAGCCGATTATGCCTCGGGACCGACACGTCCCGACCATCTCCACCTCCAATCGCTTCGAGCTTCTTCGGCAAGCCCGGGAAGACGAAGCGAAATTGAAGAAGCTCGTCGTACCGGAGGCAAACCAAGGTCCAATGCAGCGACCCAAACTACTAGCTCCCCGATCAAAGTCAGGGGGCAACCCAATTGAGGAGCGCCAGGTCCACCTGAAGAAAATATGGGTCACCAAGGAGGAGGCCCGAATCATCAAGCGAGCAAGGGCGGAAGGGCCTTTCCGCATGTCGAATTTGCAATAGATGCAGAGTCCGACGAGCATCGAGACCTCAACATCCTCGAGGCTCGCGACTCAGCCCCCACATGGGCAGAAACGTCTAGGAGCTGGCAAGAAGGTGAGGCCGACCTCTCCGTGGGCCAGTTCAACACACACGGACAAGGATTGCTCGGCCCAGGCCTCCACGTCCAGGGGGTCTATTTTTAACATATTGGGGACGGCATCTAAGCCTAGCAGACAACCACCCAGGAAGAACTGGGTGGTTCAGGTGACCAATGGCACTGCCAAAGTAGTCACCTGTTATACAACCTCCGCCGATAGGCAGCCAGAGGATATCTCGGGGGAACTAAACCAGCCTGCCCAGTCTTTGAGGAGGTCAAGGCCCGTCTCCCGGGTTCTCGCACAAATACAGCAGACGTCGGCCGTCGAAACATCTCAGCCTAAGCCGGCGCGGCAAGAAGAACCCCAAGAAGATGTCCATAGTGTCAATGGGGATAGCAACCCGGACACGAAGAAGATTTGGAAGAGAGGCGTAGACCCTCGCGTTGGAAGAGCTCCGATGCGAAAATCAAGAGCTTAAGAATCTCTTGCAAGTATTATTGCGTGAAAAGGAGATTCATGTTCAACTGCAAGCGGCGCCAATTGGGATGGAACAACAGCCTCCCATTCCAGTAACGGCTAACGCCTCAGTCACTGCTGTAAAATTACCAGTGGTGGTGGAATTAGAAGCGCCGCAATATGAGGCTAATGCGCGGTCCTCTGTCACCTCTGTCGCAGAGAGCCTCATGGCACAAAGGCAGATGATCGAGCGAATTGTGGAGGCAAAATTTGCTCAACATGATGAGGGTGTGGCTACCATTGATTTGTACAGCGTGCCCTATCCCCTTTACCATCAGTTTAAGAAACTTCCGCATGATTGTCCGAAGGCCGCAAAACTCCAAAAGTTCAATGGGCAGGGTTCGCCATATGAACACCTGGCCTATTACATGTGATGAATGACAAAAGAAGTAAACAAAAATGACGATGATGAAATGATCTTGAAGATCATGATGAATGATAAAAAAATGATGATGAAAAAGATGAAAGAATGATAAAGATGATGAGCAAGATCAAAATGAATGATGATAGAAGATCAATGAAGAATGATGAATGCTTAAAAATGGTGATCACAAAAAAAGAGATATTTAACCATCGACATCGACAAATATTCAAAAAATATTCAAGATACCCAAATCGTTGGCGTCTAGGCTGACAAATATTTAAAGATATACAAAGATGTCCAAGATATTAAAAGATGCTTAAAGATGTTCAACCACCAGTGTCAAGGCCGACAGATGTTTAAAAATACTTAAAGATGTCAATGATGTTTAAAGATGTTCGACCATCGACGTCCAGGCTGACAGCTATTCGAGACATTCAAAGATATTCAAGATATTCAACCATCAGCCTCCAAGCCAATAGATGTTCCATGATGTCCAAAGAAGACAATATTCAAAGTATTCAACCATCGATGTTCCTACCGATAGATGTCCCTTGATGTTTAAAGATGATAAAAAATGTTAAGGATACTCAAAATATTCAGCCATTAGCATCCAGGCTGATAGATGTTCCATGATGTTTCAAGATGTTCAAAAATGATGAAGATGTTCAACTATTGGCATTCAGCCCGATAGATGTTCGAAGATGTTCGATGATGATGAAGATATTCACCCTTCGGCACTCACTCTGATAGATGTTTGATGATGATAAAGATGTCCAGTCAACGGCACTCATGCCGACAGATGCTTGATGATGTTAGAGATGTTCAACCATTCGTGTTCGCACCAACAAATGTTCCATTATGTCGATAATGATGAAGATGTTAAACCATTGGCGTCCGTGCCGACAGATGTTCGATGATGATAGAGATGTTCAACCATTGTTGTTTGTGCCAACAGATGTTCCATGATGTCGATGATGATGAAAATGTTAAACCATTGGCATCTGTCCGACATATGTTCGATGATGATAGAGATGTTCAACCATTGGTTTGTGCCAATAGATGTTCCATGATGTAGATGATGATGAAGATGTTAAACCATTGACGTCCACACCGATAGATGTTCGATGATGATGAAGATGTTCAACCATTGGCATCCTCGCCAACTGAAGTTTGATGATGACAAAGAGGTTCAACCATTGGCGCCCGCGCCGACAGATGTTCGATGATGTCAAATATGCTCAAGAGGTTTAACCATTGACGTCCGGGTAGATAGATGATCAAAGATGTTGACAATGTTCAAGATGTCCAACCATCGGTGCCCAGGCCAATACATGTTCCATGATGTTTCAAGATGATTGAAGATATACAAAGATGTTCAAGATGTTCAACCATCGGTAACCGAGCCACCAGATGTCTAAACCATCAGCAGTCATGCCGATAGATGTCAAACGACACCCAAAGATGTTCAACCACCGGTGTCCACGCCAGTAGTTGATCAATGATGCCAGAAGTATTCGACCATCAGCACGCATGGTCTTTCGAGGTCTTAGCCGAGGTGTCCAACCTAGAACTTTCGTCTGTGTCAGAGAAATCTAATCCCCTTGCTTGGTGCAATCCTAGTACCGATGATACACTTGACTCGGTGTCCATGGCCTTCTGGGGTCTTAGCTGAGGGGCATGGCTTAGACCTTCTGTCTAAGCTAGATAAACCTAATTCGCTGTGTTAGCATGAACCCAATCCAATTGGTTCCTAGCTCTCTGTTAGGACCAATCCATCCGCCCCACCCCGATATGCGATACAATTCAACGGCTTAGACCTTTCGTCTAAGACCTGATGAACTGGGTGCCCTTGCAATGACCTATACCCTATGTCGACGATATCATTTGGCTCTCAGTTAGAGGCAATCGATATAACCTCATGGCTTATACCTTTCTATCTAGCACCAGATAGCCCAGATATCCTTACGTCGGCATAGACCCAATGCTGACGATGTCATCATGACTGGTGCCAAAGCTACACTTGGAAGCCCCGCTCCCGCGTCCCTCGTTCGTGACACCTGCGAGTGGGGGGCATTTGTTGATACTAAAAAAAATGGGCGAAAGCTAATAAAAAAATATAATAGCTCTGGCGAAAACCTAAAAGGGCGGTAGGGGTGGTAAAGAAAAAAAAAATAAAATACTTCTCTTTCTCTACTCCTCGCCGACAGGGGCCGTCGATTTCAACATTCTGTCAATGGCTATCTCCAGATCACCCCGCAGCGAGGGCAACTATTACTCCTTTAATGGCCAGACAAGGCCCAGCTCCAGCCCCAATCCTCCAGTCCCAGCCTCGTGGCCTCAATGCCTTCACAGGCCGACCACCCAGCTCTAGTTCCAGTCCTCAGTTCCAGTAATGTGGCTTCAACGCCTTCCCAGGCCGGCCACCCAACTCCAGTTCCAGTCCTCAGTTCCAGTCCCGTGGCTTCAACGCCTTCCCAGACCGGCCACACAGCTCTAGTACTGATTGCCAGTTCCAGCAACGTGGCTTCAACGCCTTCACGGGGTAGCCACCCAGTTCCAGTACCAGCCTCCAGTCCTAGCACCGTGGCTTCAACGCCTTTATAGGCCAGCCCCCCAGTTCCAGTCCCAGCTCCCAATTCCAGTATCATGGCTACAATGCCTCAATAAGCTAGTCACTCAACACCAGTCCCAGTGCCAATTCAGCAATCCAGTCATCATGCTTCCATGAGCCAGTCGCCCAGACCCAACGCCAACATCTAACTTCTGCATTTCAGCTACCATTCTATTCGCGAAGTAGTTGGCCAGTCCCAGCCCCCAGTTCTGGCCTTTGACCATCATGCCTCTCAGGGTCATTCAACCATCACAACCTCAGCTCCTCAGCCTAATGTAAACCACATTTTTGACTAACAACATGAAGACAACCAACACCCCACGCGTCGGCCTATGACCGACGCATCCCAGAACCAGCCCCCAGTCTTCACCTCGTAGGTCACCACATCCCGGCAAACCTATGCTAACCCTATACAACACGGGCTTTTCTCTCCTAGAGACTATCCCCCAGCACTTGGTCTCTTTATAGTACCCAGTCTCCAGTTCCCAGTGTCCAAAGTCCAGTCACACCGTCCCTCAAGCCCAGTTCTCTATGTCAATGCCCCTCAAACTGGGTGAACCTGGCCTGTTGCACCCTGTTCCAGTATGTGGTAGGGAAGAATCAAACAGACCAACAGTAAGTGGTCACTATTCCCTGCATTCAACACTGTTCCATGGAACAAGAAGTGGGACAACTCAGTAAGTAACAATATCAAAATCTAAAATTTGTCATTAGTGCTCTATAAAAGGGGGGCCCAAGACATTCCCTTGGGATAACAAAAATGTACAATCTGGATAACAAAAAAAGGGAGGGGAAATTATACAATCACAGCCCAACCTCACTCCCCTCCAGCTTCGCTAACTGGGACTCCGTGGCAGCCAGCTCTGCCTTTAGGGTCGACACAAGCTGCATGCTCGCCTCAACCCCCGACTCGACAGTCCGCCACTCAACCCTAGCGAGCTCCGCCTCTCACCGCTGCTCCTCCAGGGCCTTCTCCAAGGCCTCAGCTCTGCTCTCCGCATCTCTCAGCCGAGTAGCGCGGTCCTGGGCAAGCGACACAGCCGCATCAACGTGCCTCTCTTGCTCGACGACCGCCAGTGCAAGCCTAGCCCACTGCCCCTCCAGCTCTCGGATGGCCACTAGCCACTGAGCCCTCCGCTCCTGCGCCTCCAGAAGCCGTAGGTACTCCGCCCAGATTCCGGCCAAGCCAGACATCCAAAGCTCACATGGGAACCCAAGGCCATGATAGCCATGGGTGTACTCCCTCAACCGCTATCGGAGCTCCTCTGGAGAAGGCAGGGGGTCACCCCCTGCGTAACCTCGAGCACGCTGGAGCAAAGCCACACCCACGCTAGCATCCATCCCGGCCCGGGCCCGACCCATTGACAGCCCTAGAACTTTCGTCCCCTACCACTCGGTAATGCCGACTCTCAGTACAGGTCTTCCTTTATGGGGCACGACAAATACAATGCTGGCCATGGGTCCTCTATCCCACTCTCCAGTTTTGCCAGCACTAGATGCGGGCTTACAGCCTCGGGTTGCCGGCACCCCAGCACCTCCAGCACTATTGGTTTTCGGTGCAAGAGCGTCACCTCGAGCTTCGGCAACACTTCTTTGGGCACGGGCGAGAGGATACACCCAAGTCGCTCAGCCACCGGCTCCTAATGCAGACATCATGTCCTGGGGGCTGATCCCAGCATTCTCAACTGACGGTCCTATGGCGCCAGCAGCTGCGGGCTGGTTCTTCTCGGTGTACCACCTCGGAGCAGGGTCCTCCTCGACTCCCCAGAAGAAGCATCGCCATGGCTGCGAAGGCAGGCGACCTGCCCCTGCAACCAACAACTCTGGCAAGACCATTCTTGTCGATGTGGGCGTGTAAAATTTCATGTTCGCGGAGCTCCTCAAACAAGTTTAGAACAGACACAACCTCACACGATGTCAAAGCTCATCTAGGCCTCCCAATGAACGGGAGAACTTCGAGAGAAAGTTTTGTGGATCGTCCCCGAACTAACTTCACATCCGAAGACATCTTACGCCCGACGGGGAGCATTAAACCACAGGGAGCTGGGCAGCCCCGAATCAACACATTGTCATGATTTCACCCCATGACTGTGATAACGAAAAGCACACCTGGGGAGTTCGAGAGCCTCGAGTCTATGAATGAGATCAACAAGTATGGGCAACAACATGCACATTAACCCACACTCAGACGGGCGAATCAAACCCTTGACCAGAAAGGGGAATGTCTTTGAAGGTCCTCCAAGAGCAAGAGGCCAATTAAACTTGAAACCCCCAAGGCCAAATGAGCTAGGGCTTTAAGCCAACTCGACGGTGATCCGGTGGGGGCCTGTTGGCGTGATCCGGTGGCTCCCCACCCACCTGAACCGGTGATGGCTAAATCCACTTGATCTGGTGGCTCCTCTCTGGCTCGCGATCCGGTGGTGCCCAAACACTTGAACCGGTGGTGCCTTAGCTTGCGCCATCCGGTGGCTCCCCTGGCTTCACGATCTGGTGGCGCCCAGGAGTGGGGTCCGGTGGCTCGCTCGGCCATGCGATCCGGTGGTTCCTCAATGTCCCCCACCCGATAGCACCCCAGTGCTTCATGGTCTGGTGGCCATGCTCCGCCAGGCATCCCTATCCAGTGGCCCCCCTTTGGGCTTGTGAACCGGTGGCGCCAATTCCATTTGATCCGGTGGCACAACCAGTTTTGTTATTCGGTGGCTTCGGTGGGAATTAAATGGAAGAGGTGATCCTACCTTTTTGCATATCCAACGGTCATTACCTTGGCCCAGGGGTCCCTGACTTGGCGCACAATGGCCTCAGATCGAGCTATCACGATCTGGGCAACCTTCCATGGCATCCTCATCTGGCTATCGACCCTCTGCAGACCCTAAATTTGGGAACCAGGCGCAGGTGCAGCAGAGAGAAGAGACGGGAGGGAAGGTTCAACGGTCTCCCGTTGACTCCCCCTGCACTGCCAGCAAGGTCATCGTAGGTGAGCCCCTATATAAACAAGACAAAGAGAGAAGATAAAGGGGGGATACACAATGACATAGAGAGAGGGAGAGAGGCTTGAGTCCCTGCAACTCCCGTCCCCGCTCGCTACGGTTCTGGTGGAGGTGAAGGGAAGAATAGGAAGGTAAGAAGAGAAGAAGGAGAATGGGAGAGCCCAGAAGAGAGGAGATGTCGGGGGGGGGGAAGAAGCTTGTGCTCCGTCCCCTCCCCTCCCATTGCATCTCAACCCTATGGTGCATCTTCTTTTATCTTCTTGTTGTATTTCCTCTTGAACTCTTCTTGAATCCTCTGTAGTCTAGCTTTGGCTTTGGTCTTCCTCCTAGGGAGTGTCAGCTCCTGGGCTCTCTCTCTTTTCTTAACGAATAAGAGTTACAAGTTCATTGGCTTGAATGCATGCCTTCTTGTGTTGCTTGCGTCTCATGGAGGGTAGACTAAGAGCCTGTTCAATGCCATGAGCTAGGCTTGAAGCCCAGACCTTGAAGGCTATCCCCCTTTTGCTTCTCGCCACCATTTTCTTCTTCTGACCTCCTCTCTGGAGTAACGATCAGGTGTCTTTTAGCATCTGGGTCCTGCCAACTTGTGACTGAGGTCCAGGCACTCCTGATGTTACAGAGGGATCCCTTACTTAGAACTAACTCCCCAGCCTTCACCTCTGTCGCCGTTCCGGTGGCATATTACCTCGTTCCATCCGGTAGTGTCCCCCTTGCGATCCGGTGGCCTGCTCGCTGGCTGATCTAGTGGTTCGCTGTCCATTTGATCCGGTGGCACCGCCACCCTGTTGATCCGGTGCCCTTCTGCACCTCAGCCTCCTCCCTAGCTAATGCCCCCTCTGCCCTTGATCCGGTGGGGTTGCCTAGCCCTGATTCGGTGGCCTCATACCTCTTCTGTTCCTGTGGCTCCGCCACACTCCCGCCGCTTGATCTAGAGGCTTGCCACCACCTGCCATCCGGTGGCTTAGCCACACCCTAGCCTTATGATTCGGTGGCCTGCCGCTCCCTTGCGATCGGGTGGGTCGCCCATCGCTTGATCTGGTGGCTTGCCATAGCGTGTCATGCGATGGCTCGGCCGCGCTCCCGCCTCTGGATCCAGTGGCGAACCACCGCACCTGATACGGTGGCATCTTTGCCTTTGTGATCCGGTGGCTTAGCACCTGTAACGACCCAGAGCTCCAGGTACCGATAACCTGATAATATCGGATTATCACTACCAAGAACTGGGGATGCCACCCAAGAGGCTGATGAGGCCTCCGAAGGGTTAGTGGAGTTTGTCGAGGAGTTGTCGGCATCGCCGAGTCACCCACGGGTTCGGGGTGAGTGCCGTGTGAGTTGGCCGCCGACTTCGGCCCATTCGGTTCGTTATTGTGCTTGCTTGTGTAGGTCCGAGATTGTGTCACATCAGAGAGTCCTTCCTTAACCAAGAGAGAGATATGTCTCCTAAAAAGTGTAGGAAGAGGAGATCTCCCAAACCGATGCAAATGCCCTATGTGCAAGCTAATGCCAAAGAATATAGAAACACCTGACAGTATGATGCAAAGGTGATGGTATAACAATGTGCAACAAGAATCGTACGATAGAAACAATAGGAATAACATAACAAATATGCTATGAGGGTATGACAAATGCAACAGAAATGATACGACAAAAGTAACCACAAAGATTATGGGAAAATAGTGTAACAATATGAATGCAAAAAAAAATGAAATGAATGCAAGGCTAAACAAGCTACGGTGGCATGCACAGTGAACAGTTCTCAGACAGAACATGAAATGTGACAGGGACTAGCACAAGAGAATGCAATAGCATGTGCAACAGGACATATAACATACAATGGATGCAACAGGGCCATAGAGATAATGCATGTATAACAACCCATTAAAGAGGTGAAGGCACGGTCACAGACCCAAGACAATCAGGATGTAAACTTCCTCAAAACAAAATGGCGTCTGATGCACTTGACATTTATTAAATGGGTGTCCACAGTGGTGGACACCATTTTTTGGATTTTTTTAGTAGGATAATAGAAGTGGAATTTATAAACCTACAAATCAACAATCACTGAGAAATAAGAGGAAACGAGTGCTTGTGGAGCACTAATGAGAGATGCACCGTGGGTGCAAATGGGAGATGGCACACGTGGGTGCTTAATGGAGGAGGGTAATAAAAAAGAAAACGGTAGGATGTCCCACCGTGATCGCCAATTTGTTGATCTATTTAAAATCCACTAAAAAAATAAGAAAGAAAGCATTGCGTAGGATGCTAGGAGGAGGGTGATCGCCAAGGATGCTAGGAGGAGGGTGATTGCCAGAGGATGCGAGGGCCTCAAATGATATAATCAATAAATAAAAGGAGGAGGGATCGCGGAGTACCTGTGGAGCGTGGGAGATGTGAGTTGACTTCCTTCTCCTCCTATCGACCGGCCGATGGAGAGAGCCTTCCTCGTGCTTGATTACCCTTGTAAACAGAGACAAGAACCAAATAGGAATTAGAAACCCAATGTGTAGTATCAATCGCAAATGAAATATACAACGTGAGTAATACGGAGATGAACACACCCGTTGGGGGGTTGACCCTTTAACCCCTATGCGAAGGGTGGGAGTATGAGTGATATGAAATAAAATTAAGAACGTGCAAGTGTTGCACTTGAGGAGCCTCAACCTAGTTGAGAAGGGTATGGAGAGATAACATAAAGAAAATGATGCATGCGTGCACTATATGCAGTGAAACAAAAGGAAAAAACAGAGAAAGATAAAAAGAGCATGGGCTTATTCTCCTTTGGCTACAGCTTTGGATGAGAGACCAGGGGGAAGTCTCCATAGGATGAAGCAATAGACGCGCATGGAGTTCTTCCTCTTGAGCCACGAAACCGACAGCACCTCCCCTTGTAAATCAAAATCACCCCCACTTTTGCCAGAACCGCAGGGCTCCATTTATATAGGGAGAAGTAATTCCCAGAATAATTGGGATGACCATTTACGGAAGGAGATAAACTTGGGGAGAGTCCTACCCAGCTTGGAAAGCCACAAAGATCCCTTCCCCAGTTGAAACGATCCGTAAAACGAGGAAAGGAGGAGCTGTGGGTGAGTTTGGGAAACCTCAGAAAAATGGCGTCAGAACCCGTGGTCGCCCATTAAATAGGCGTCCATTACCTTGGACGTTCATTGGCGTTAAAATATGGAAAGTTTAAAATCTTTCAAAATTAAAAAAGAATTGACGTCCAGAGTACTAGACACTCATTAATGAATAGGCGACCTCCAAAACAGACGCAGATTCAAAAATAATCTGAATTCGACGAAAAATATGACCAAAAGAATTCGCGTCATGGTTGACGTACGCCCATTTAACAATGAGCGTCGTCCAAGGTAGATGCTAATTAAAAATCACCCAAAACCCCCACGCGTTTATTCTGGCGATCGGTGTGGCGCTGCTGCTCATCAATGTCGCGCGCAGCTTGCGACGCGGCGAGATTGCAGGCCCGAATCCCTGGGATGGGCCGACGCTCGAATGGTCCGTGCCGTCGCCGCCGCCGCCTTATAATTTCGCCGTCATTCCGATTGTCGCGAGCCGCCATCCTTTGTGGGAAGACAGGCTCGGCGAAGTGCCGCATCGCTCCTCGCTCAACGATGGCCTGGTGCTTGACGATGGCCGCGAGACGATCGGGACAAGTTCGCTCGATGGCGAAGCCGACATCATCTTGAAGATGCCGGGCGATTCGATTGCGCCCTTCACGCTCTCCGTCGCGCTTTCCGTGTTGTTCACCGGCCTGCTCCTCAGCGTGTGGTGGCTGGCGGGCGTCGGCGCGCTGCCAGGGCTCGAACTGGTTCGGCGCCCAAACCACGGAGGGCACGTCACGGCGCGGCTATGCGGCGTCGGTGCTGCGTGAGCGGCAGCGGCGCATGACGCCGGAGACCATCTATCGCCTGAACCCGAACCGCGAGGACGCCCTCCAGGCGCTGCGGGATCAGGGCTACATCCTGCCGGGCGGGCAGGTGCCGGGCGGTTCGCTGCGCGGCGCCCGCTACGAGGGATACGGCGCCCTGGGCCGCGGCGGCACCCGCAAGGCGGCGTCACAAGCCATCGAGCAGGCGCGCAGGACGGGCGTTCGCGACCCGAACGTGCGCTACACCATGACCGAGGCCGAGCGGCGTCTGTACGACGCTGAGCAGCGCTACCGGTCGGTGCTCGAAGGCCGCAGCCCGTACGTCTCGCCAGCCTTCGGGAACACGGCCGACCCGACGGGAACGCTCCAGGGGTTCGGCCGGTCCTCGGCGAGCGGGCGCACGCGTCCACCGACGCCGCTGGAGGCCGCGACCGCCGAGGCGGACTACCGGTACTGGCTCGCTCGAGGCGGCCAGATCTTCCTTTGACTTCCCTGCCGTGCGATGCGGTCAGGGTCAACACCGAGCGATTCGGAGACACCATGTCGGAGCAGACGGGCGCGCCCACATCGGCCGCGTCAACACCAACCCCGGCCCCCGAGGCACCCGCACCGCAGGGCGACCCTGCCGCGACGGACACGCCACTGGGACCGGGCGGCGAGAAGGCACTCAGGGCGGAGCGTGAAGCACGCGCCGCCGCTGACAGGAAGGCCGCCGAACTGCAGTCCCAGCTGGACAGGATCGCCCAGGCGAACATGTCCGAGCTGGAGAAGGCGCAGAAGGCCGCGCAGGACGCCCAGAACGACGCCGCGACGGCGAAGACCGAGGCCTTGCGCTACCGGATCGCGTCCGATCACGGGGTCTCCACGATCCCCGCAGACGACGGCGGACCGTCGGACGCTGAGCTGTTCCTGACGGGGACGGACGAGGCGTCGATGACTGCCCAGGCGCAGCGGCTCGCCGCACGCGCCACTGCCGCGAATGCTCCGCGCACCCCCGCTCCCGACCCGACGCAGGGCGGCACGGGGGCTCCCCACGCACTGAACTCCGACGCGCTGACCCAGGCGCTCAAGGACAAGCTCGGCATCGTCTAGGCGATGCCACCGACCTAGGAGGGTCACATGGCAGTCACTGCCGCAACCAAGACCACCGACTTCTCGGGGTTCCTCACCCCGGAGCAGTCCGCCCCGATCTTCGACGAGGCCGCCCGGCAGTCCGCCGTGCAGTCCCTTGCCCAGCGCATCCCGCTCGGCATCTCGGGGCAGAACATCCCGCACATCACGTCCAAGCCGACCGCGAACTGGGTCGGTGAGGCTGGGCAGAAGCCCGCCACCAAGGGTGCGCTCGGGCTGATCCCGATGGTGCCGAAGAAGCTGGCCGCCATCTCGATCATGTCCGCGGAGACCGTCCGCGCGAACCCCGGCGGGTACAACGAGACGCTGCGCAACGGGCTGGTCGAGGCGTTCTCGACGGCGTTCGACCTCGCAGCGCTGCACAACACGGGTGGCGACGGCACCGGGTCCGGTCCGTTCGACAACTACATCGACGAGACGACCAAGGCCATCGAGCTCGGCACCGCCACCCAGGCCAACGGCGGCATCTACGCCGACCTGAACGCCGCGCTGGAGCTCCATCCACGGGGAGTCCAGGATGGTCCCTTCAACTGCGGAATGTGCCCAAACGGCAACATCTAGAGTCATACCGACACTGTGTCTCTGAGGGCTAGCCTACTAGGGAATCGAAATCGTTGGGATACTCTGACGGGGTTAAAGGGTCACCGAGTTAATAAAATCGACATTGATTCTTCTTGGGGTTAAAGTGAATGATTAAAAGTTACTATTTACAAATGCCCACATTTTCACCAATATCTGGTCATCCGACTGCCAGAATGACCCCTCCTCTTGGCTAGGTATCAGAGACTGTTGGCTTTAGCCTTGGAACTAACAGATCGGCGATACGAGACCAAACAACGGTCTGACAAAGAGAAGCGATGAATTTGGTGAATAGTGGCAGCAATAAATAAATAATAATAATAAAATAAAATCTTCTACCAACACACTTGGTGCTACAGTGGGCCGATTCATTTTGCAATAGTGTGCCAATCCACTTTGCAATACTGTGTCAGTTCACATCTTCATGGTGTGCCAGATCATTTTGGGATGGGTAGGCCGGATCACTCAATAGGAGTGTGTCAGATTGGCAATGGGTGCGTCAGTTCTCCTACGTAGGAAACAGAGTATCGTAATGCTCCATATACATCCCGTTTTGAGAAGCCATAAAAAGAAAGAAATATAAGAGCTTCAAGGCCCAAATTTTTGGCAATTTTTCCTCCCCACTGGTGGACTGTAGACGGGAAATAAGTGGGGTTAATGGCACCCCAAACATCATTTTCCAGCCGTGCTGGATCACCTATCCATTGCATGCCGGTTCATCTTTCATGAAAATAGAGTGTCGTAAAAGCTCATGGAAACTATATTATGATGGGCCAACGGGGGAGATGATCACATGCACTATTGAAGCTACCTGGCAATTTTCCCTTCCACTGATCGGTGGAGGGGAAGGAAAAGGGATCAATGGCCAATGGGGTTGTGTGTTGAAACTACACAAGATCACTTGGTCGGGGCGTGCCGGTTCATGAAAACAAAAAATACAACGTCGTAGATTGATAGGGAAGGAAGGGATTTCAGATATCTTGCATCCCGAGGTCTTACTCATCTTTTTCGAGCAAACTCCAGGGGCTATCACCTAGGGAGGTGTTGTTGTGGTCGAATAAATAGGGTAGAAATCATCAGTGGTGAAAAAAATGGAAACATTCATTCATATGCATAAACAAACATGGCAGGGAAGACATGAAACATATAGAATATCACAATATCCCAGAATCAAGGCCAGGTGGCCAGTTGTTCCATCACTAGAAAGATAGAAGATACAAGAGGTGTAGCCCCTAATCGGGCATATGAAAAAAAAAACAATCGAACCCACCTACCGTAGATTCACCTAGAGCTTCCTTCTCTCCCTTTCTTTTCTCTCTTCTCCTCTTAGAGCTTTCTTTTTCTCTACAGGCTATCTTTCTCTTCTTCCTTTCCTTTCGATCTCGTTGCTCTCTTTGTTTTCTACTTGTCTTGTTTCTTCACCCCGTCTCCTCTTCTTTTTCTTCTTGGCAGAAGATGGCCTTTTTATTGGCAAAATGGACCTATCGATGATCCGGCGTGGGAATGGATGCGTGCCGGATCACCGGCCTACCTCCTTCTTCTAATGCCAGTTCAAGGTGCTTCAAGGCCACCAACTCACCAGCGTGGAGGCTGCCGATTCAAAGCTCACTAAGGGCCACCGGTTCTCTTTGTGTTGAGGGCCACCAGATGAAGGGCTCTGCATCCTTTTTGTTTTCCTTCTTTCTTTTTTCTTCTTCATCCCTGAAAAATAAGAAAACATCGAAAATGAATTAGTGTCACGGAAGGGGATGCATATCGATAGTTTAACATTTATTTTTTTTAGTGTGTCAACAAATGCCTCCCTACTGGCGGGTGTTGCAAATGAGGGACGAGTGAACGAGGCCTGCGGGTGCAGTCCATTTAAAAGCATTATCAATGTTTGTAGCATCCCTTTTTTTTAACAAGCATGTAGGCATTCACCAAGAACAAGCATAGAGTGGATATGCAGCATAATTCCCCCTTATTGGGAGTGGGATAAGAACAACCCCCATGATTCACAAATGGAGTGTGGTTCACAAAACATAACTAAAGTAGGAAAAAAAAACAAAACCCTAGAACAGTAACGGCCTCCTCAAATCCAAACAAAATTAGATAAAATATATACAACACAATAGATTAGGAGCTAGTGAACTTGGTCACGGCCTTGGTGCCCTCAGAGACGGCGTGCTTCGCGAGTTCGCCGGGCAACACCAGCCAACGATGGTCTGGATCTCCCAGGAGGTGATGGTTGGCTTCTTGTTGTAGCTGGCGAGGCGGGAAGCCTCCTGGGCGAGCTTCTCGAATATGTCGTTGATGAAGCTATTCATGATGCCCATGGCCTTGCTGGAGATGCTGATGTCGGGGTGCATCTGCTTCAGGACCTTGAAGATGTAGATCTTGTAGGTCTCGACGGCCTTCTTCGCACTCTTCTTCTTCTTCTCGGAGGCACCGCCCTCCTTGGGAAGCCTCTTCTCCGCCGGGGCCTTCTCGGCCTTCTTCTCCTCTGCCGCTGTCGCCGACTTCTTCTCCGCCTTGGGGGCCATCGCTGCGCCTAGGAATAGGGACAAAGGAAAGCGAGACGGTAGCAGGTAGATGCCGAAGTCCCGAGAGAGACCTTGAGGAAGCGTAGGAGCACAGTCAGAGGTCGGGCAAGGGAGGTGACGGGGAGAGGACAGCGGCAGAGTGGGTTCGCCATGAGAAGAGCCGCCAAACACCTCGGTGGACGGTGAAGGCAGCACGGCGAGGAGCGCACTCGGAGCAGGGGAAGGTGACCCGCGAGCGGCCGCAACCGAAAACAGAGCAACCGACGGCGTCGAGGCGAGGGAAAGAAAGAGGGCCAGCATCCAGATGGGTGCAAATCGACGGGACAGACACAGAGGCGGAGAGAGGCTCGGGAACAGAGATCAGTGGCATGAGAGACCCGTCAAAGACGTGTCGAGCCGAAGCAGCCGGCGGTACAGCGGAAGGCAATGAGGATTTCGGGTCAGATCCGGATCCGAAAGTTTAAACTCGGATTCAGATTTAGATCCAAAATGACATGTTATTTCATATTTGGATTTTTTTTATCTGATCTAAATCTGGATCACAAAAGATCCGACCCAGATTCGATTGCACTATCGAACGCTTAGTTAGCTATCTCTGGCAGTACTCAGATACCTTCACAGCCGTTAGACAGCAACCCATTAAACATACGAAGAACTCCGGAGTCACTTAGGCTAAATCTGTGCAACATTAAAACGCTCCTAAGCATCTATCTGATGAGAATGAAACAATGGATTCAGAGGGGGGGTGAATGAATCTCTCCTATAAAATGCCTAATTAAAACCTTATAACTAGAATCCAGATGCGGAATCAAGACAGTTAAGCTCTGCAGAATGTGAAGGTCAATGAAGCACTTGAACAACCATTTGGACTACTAGAAGCCAGACTCCTAATCAAGTCAAACCTGTAGACAAAACCAAAGCTAATAAGTGTGTGCCTGAAATCTAATCAGTTAGAACAAATGATGGACCGCTCCTAAGCATTCATCTAGTGCTGAAGGCATAAGGAAACAAACCACTTCACAATAACTTTTAAGGTGGTTCGGTCCTCCAGACCTACATCCACCCCACATTCAAACTAGAGTGTGGATTCCACTACCACACAGCTTGAAAACTGTTGGGCACCACAGCTTGCCTACAAACGCTACCTCACAGCTTGACCAGACGAACAGACTCCTCTCTTCCTCCTACTCGGAGGGAACCCTAGTGATAGCCCGTCACTAGCAACTGGAGACACCAAGTCTCCCTTCCTCCAGACAGGAGGGAACCCCAAGTGACACCAAGTCACCTGCAAACCAGGAGAACAAATCTCCCTTCCTCCAGACCGGAGGGAACCCTAGGTGACACCAGGTCACCTGCAAACCCGACACCAAGTCACCTGCAAACTCGGAGAACAAATCACCCTTCTCCTGAGACTAGAGCAGGAACCCGACCTCAAGACCAGAGGATCGGAAGAACAAGATGGAAAGATGAAAAGAACTAAACAGAAAAACAAAATAAAGCCAAACGGGATATAGCCCCAATGGGTAGATCTGGATTGGAATTGTTCCACGATCCAGGTAGAGCAGATCTTCAATCAACTCCAGGATTTCTACTTCTTCCTTCTTCCTTTTGCTAACAGTTTGCTGCCTTCACAGACCTCATAGCAGAAAAGATGAAGGCAGATGAGGATTTTTCCACCTATGCAGATCGATGGAGGCAGATGGCCTCGCGTGTGCCCAGGAAGATCCGGAGGAAGAGAAAGTAAAATTGTTGATTTCTAATGCTACCCCAACATTCTGAAACATTTTGGCTATAAATGACATTTCAAATATGTACCAGCTGTACAGTCGAGCCTGGTTCATTCAAACACAGTTCAAAGACTCCCCCATCCACTCCTTGTTTGAGGCCCAAAAGCCAAAATCTATTAGGAAATCTCAGGGCCTAGTTACCGAGGGAGTTCAAACTAATGATCAGGTGTAGGCCATTAACCAGTCTGCTCCACCCCGTTTCTAGCAACCTCCACGCAACCCCCAGTTCCCCGCTCCACCAGCTCCCTGACCACCATTTCTAGCGCCTCAGCAGCCACAACAACCACCACCACCACCACAACAGCCCCAGCAGCCACCCAAATACCATAATGTTCGTCCCCCTGCTGGCTATGCACCTACTCGACAAGTCCGAAAAGAGCCCATTATCCTCCATTTCCCGAAACCCTTCCAGACATTTTCTCAGCTCTAATGTACACTGGTGACATTCAGCTCCCTCCGGAATGTCAGAACTGGAATTCGACCGCCGATCAGTCAAGATATTGTATATATCATCGATAGCCCGAGCACACAATTGAAAGATGTTATCAGTTCAATGACTTGGTGTATGATTTGCTCGAGGGGTAAAGGATTGATTGGGCCCAGATGCACAAGTTGATCAAGGACATCAAGGAGAGAAGAAGACAAACAAGGCCGCAGCAACTAGTGCCACAGCAGCAACAGCTTCAGCAACCCCAACCTCAACCTTAACAGTATCAGCAGCAACTTGAACTCGGGATTCACCAAAATCCCATGCCAAACCATCCGCCCGCTCCGCAACAGTAGCCGCTGGCACCGGCACAAGTTAATGTTGTTCACCGCCCAGCCCCTAATGCTGGGTGGTCCTACCACAATGAGACCCCTTGCCCATCTCCTGGCCTTCCATCGTGCATACACTGACTCCCCAGCGCCTTCTGTTCCTTTCATCCTCTGACCCACCACCCTGACCACTACTCCATCTACTATTCCCTCTAGTCCTCTTGTTGCACCCACCGTGTTACCCACCATTCCGCCAACCCTCACACCATCACCCACCATGCCATCCATCATCACCCCTTTGCTTAACCCTTCGCCAATTACCCCTCTACTAGGGCCCGTTAGACCAGCCTCCGCCATCATCACTCCCACTCCTATCCCTTTCACTCACCCCACCAGGTCAATCGGGAGCCCATCCATCGCCGTGCCAGCATAGAATCTAGCCCTCAGGAGCGGGAGTTTGTTTCAGAGAAATTACCCTTCCACTGGTGCACCTGCACCCAAACCCCCAATTCCTTCTTTAGCAGTAGAAACAGAAGAAACTGACCCCTTGCCTGGCACTAGATATGACTTGCTACAACACTTGGACCGGATGTCGGCCAAAATTTCTGTTCTAGAGTTAATCAAGGGGTACACGCTACACCAAGATGCCCTAAAGGCTTTTCTACAAAAAGTCATGGTGAGCGAGGACGTGGCGGTAGACAGCTTGCCATCGGTGTTGGCCACTATAACAAAGGGGCCATCTATTGCCTTCTCTGAGTCAGAGTTAGCACCCCCAGAGGCGCGTCAGATGCCACTATGCATTTCAATTTCATTGAACAAAGTGGCTATTGATTCAGCTCTAGTGGACACGAGAGCGTCTATTAATGTCTGTCCCTTGAGCACGTTGCGTGCCTGCAACATCTCTGAAGATATGCTAAAGTCGACACCGATGACTATTGCAACCTATGACAACTCTAGGAGAGCTTGCCACAGGGTCGTGACAGTTCAGGCCGAGCTAGGGCCTTTGACAATGGCCGTAGAATTTTATGTGTTGGACATAGACCCAATGTTCAAGGCCATTCTGGGTCATCCATGGATTAACAGCTTGAATGCAGTTCCTTCGACCGCTCACCAGTGCCTCAAATTCCCATTTCAGGGGCAAGTGGTCAAGGTAAAAAGTATTTCCACGGTCCAGATAGTTGATGCTATTGCTGACAAAAGGGGGAGGGGCTTACCCAGTTACCCTAAAACATCAGAAAAAGGGAGGGGGGGGTGGAGGATACAATAGAGATGAATTACCATATATCTTGGTCACTGGATATTTTTATTGGTCCCAACTACATGGATCGAGTTGATGTTTGAGGAGGATCACATCTTTTTCCCAACATCAGCCAATCAGGAGGCTTGGTAAGCAACATAATCATCTCATCCTACTCCTAATGTGAACCCTCGGACTAGTTAATTGGATGCTTCAATATTCCAGTCTGCACTGTGAAGGCGGTGTTTCCCTGTGAATCTCCCTCCCCTACCTTCTTTTTCTGGTCTGAGTCGTTGGATATATAGCACGAACCTTTCAGACAACTTCCCAGCCTTCAAACCCATGACTTGGAAACTCCAGCTAGCCTCGTTGAATTCCTCCATCAGTCGTGGATAAATCGTGTGATAATTTCAAGATAGGAATGAGCATTCCAAGCTCAAAATAACTCCAGACTTCTTCCACATAAAAGAACTTGTTCTCTTTAAAAATTTATAGAATGGAACACTTAAATTGGGGACTCTATAGCTTTGGAGCTCCGATTTTTTGGTGGGTTAGAAAACAAACTGTGTCTGCAAATAAAATGTTGTTCGTTGTGGATTGATAAACGCAATTAGTCAACGCAATGTTACTCTATATATGACTTGGGGATTCTCATCCTGAACTGGCGAGGCTTCCATTTTGAAATATATTGGAAGTAATTATTGAATGGAAAAAGGCCTAAACGTCCAAGATGTTGATGCCTGGATCGGTCTTATTCCTCCAATTTTTCTTTGCCTCTTTTTGACTTGACTTTCGTTCAAACAACAGTGAAGACTTTGTCCTCACAACCCGAGAGAGATTGGAGGGCAATCAAAAATGGAGTCATCTCCTCCAGAACCTTGCTAGCTTTGGAGTCTTACCAAACACCAAGCCTCCCACTGTGACCTTGCTAATTTTTTTTTAAAAAAAAGGAAAAGGAAAATAAAAAAAATTCTCTCTTGAGCAGTTCTTCCATGCAGGATACCCACACCACCAACACTGAAAACTGATGTCCACACTGAGATTTACAAAAGAAGAAAAAAAAGTGTAGGAGGAGAAGAAGAGTTGAAGAGAAGACCAAACAAGCGGCCCAAAACTATACATCTCCACCAAGGCAAGCGAAGCGGAGGCGAACTCGGCGGCGTTGGAGTAAATGAACATGGAGTACTCCATGGCCGGGCCCTCGACTGGAAGAAGAAACCCAGCAGAAGCCACTGGGCCGCGCTCCTCACCGGCCGGCGTCGACAGGAGCGCTGTCGCCGTCCAGGGAGACCGACGTCCTCTTGATGAACTCCAAGCAGTCGGCGATGGCCTCCGCGTAGAACGAGTTGGAGCGGCCCAGCGGCTGGCACACGAGACCCCCCCTGCTGTCGCTCTTGCCGCACCGGCGCCCGGCCCTGCTGCTTCCGCTGCTGCTCCGCAGGGCGGCGATCCCCTCCCTGAGCGAGCCCAGGAACCGACCCAGGTGGCCGAGCAGCCCGGCTAGCCTCCTCAGGCGCAGGCGGAGAACGGAAAACCTGGCGCAGTTGAGGCGGAAACCCTTCTGCCGGCGCCATCGCCGGCCCAAGGGGGAGTACCCTGTGTGGCCCATGGCTGGCTTCTTCCAGGAGGATGGCGACGACCGACCCCTTTGCTCTGGGAGAACTCCGCAGCGTCGCCGGTAGTGATATATATAGGAGCCCTTGGTGGGGGAGGAGGGGGTATTATGGGAATATCACTTTTGGTGGGGCCGAGTTTGAAAATGGAATTACGGAGGGCGGATGCGTGGAGAAGAAAAAAAGAGCCGGGGCCTCCCCCAGTTGAGGAGGGAGTTCTAGTTTGGAAAAATGGGTTTGGTCCACAATGTTTTTAGGAATCTATATTACGCAAAATATGCTATTAAGAAGCCAATCCAAGTCAAAGACCCAAAATAATCTCTGGGTGATGTTGAACTCCTACACATCAGGAAGTCACAAAATATCAAATTTATGTGGAAAAGACAGTGTTTGATTGGGCTCCCTTGAAATTAGTCCTCAAAGAGCCAAAAATAAAAAACATTTTAAAAAGTTATAAGGAAGCATACTGGCCGGTTCTAGGTGAAAATTGGCTGAACTGTCTAGGCACTGGCCGGTACTGGTACTACGGTTTTGCATACCATGCTCATACGGCGTAAGCCTTAAGACCATGTGGTGTAAGCCTCAATAGTCTAGGAAAATAGTCTTAAATCCATCAAAAGGGTTAAAAACAATATTGATTTTCATGTGTTAATGCTATCTCAACTCAATGATAGATCTATATTATCTCAAAAGTATTGAATCTTGTTTTAAGAATGGGACCAGCCGAGGCCATGAAAGGAGACATACTTTCAGATTTGAGAGATATTGGCTGGTCCAATTTGAGGGAGACTCCTTGCTAGACTTGACAGGTTCTTGGTGTCCATTGACTGGGAGGACCACTTTTCTCAGGTGGAGGGCCCTTGTTTGGCTAGATCGGTCTCTTATCACAAGCCTATCATCTTGAGGACCAGTCGAGGCCATGAGAGGAGATAAAGCTTTCAGATTTGAGAGATTTTGGCTTAGATTGGCTGACTTCTTGGACACAGTCCAAAGGGCGTAGTCTTATCCAAGGCCACAGAGATCTTGCATCTCTATTTTCATTGCTAAAGTGAAGCATTTGGCTCAGGTGCTTACTAGATGGGATGCAAGTAGGCGTCTACCAAGCAGCTAGGCAAAGGAGAGGATTCTTCATCAGATAGATGCTATGGATCATCTAGAGGAGGCATGTCTGATGGATGATGCGGATAGGAGGAATAGAGATTCCCTTTGAGCAAAGTACGATGAGGTCCTTATCAGGGAAGAAATTTATTGCAAGTAGAGATCTAGGGAAAATCAGTTAAGGAAGGAGACATGAATACCACTTATTTTCATAAAGTAGCTTCAGACAGGAGAAGGATGAATCATATTGCTTCCATCAAGATAGATGACAAGACTGCGCATGGAGGTAGACTTTAGAAGACATGCCGAGAAGTATTTTGCCAAGCAATTCACTGAGGAGCAGATGGGCAGACTGGATTTTGTCGATGACTTGCTTCCACACCTTTCCTCAGGGGAGAGTGTGCTACTCTGTAGTCCTTTTTAGGAGGAGATTAGATAGGCGGTGTTATCTCTGACAGGAGACAATGCCCCAAGACCAGTGGCTTTCCTATGGTCTTTTTTCAGCATTGCTAGGACATCATCAAGGAGGACCTCATTGGTGCTATCACAGAATTTCAAGAAGGTAGAGTTCATTTGAGGGGTATAAACAAAACTTTCTTGGTGTTGATCCCTCAGCGGAAGACTTGAGACCCATTAGCTTGTTGAACAACACTTATAAAATCATTACAAAGGTCTTTGCAAGGAGACTTGTTATGGTGATGGACGACATGGTGAGTATCAGGAGGATTTCATTAGGGGAAGCCACATTTAGGTGAATTTTCTTGTGGCTCATGAGTCTCTTCATTCCATGAACTTCAAAGTAAAAGAGGCGTGGTTCTCAAATTAGACTTGTAGAAAACATATGACAGGGTTAATTGGAGCTGCCTTCTTCAGGTGCTAGTGAAGATGGTTTTAACCGGAGATGGGTTTCATGGATACAGGAGTGCATCTCTTTTGCTTCCTTTGCTGTGCTCATTAATGGGCGGCCCTCTTCCTACTTAGTGGGAGAGGGCTCAGGCAAGGAGATCCACTTTCCCCACTCTTGTTTGTTCTGGTGGCTCACATCTTGAGTAGATTATGGTTGAAAGCTGAAGCGGCAGAGGTCATTAGAGGCTTCTAGGTAGGCCGGCTTGGTAGCAGTATCACACATATGCAATATGCCGATGAGACTATCCTTTTTCTTGCCGAGGAGGAGTAGTTGGTTGATGCCAGGTTGTTACTAGGGATTGTGCAAGGTATCAGCGAGCTGAAGGTGAACTACATCAAAAGTCTTTTGGCAGGGGTCAACATGGAGGAATTAGATGTTAGGAGGGCAGCTAGTATTTTTGGGTGCCAAACTGGGGAGTTCCCCTTCTCTTATCTGGGCCTCCTTTTGTCACTTGGGCCTCTCCATTGTAGGGATTGGCAGGGGGTGGTGCAGAGATACGAGTCCGGACTTGCAAGATTGAAGGCTAGGCTTCTATCTTATGGAGGACGCCTGGTCCTACGCAGATCTATGTCTTCAAAACCATATATCGGCCTCTGGGCCACTATTGATAGTGAAGTCACTTTTGAAGTGGCTCTGGCGACTTCTCTCGGCCTCACTTCATCAGAAGATTTTGTCTGGCAGAACTTGGAGATGTTACGTCGGGTAGTGGAATCTCAACCGGCATTAACTTATTTGCAACTGAAGGAGGTGACTGAGCGCCTAACAGTTGGCTTGCAAGCACTGGGTTGTCCCCTGGAAGTATGGACCCAGCATGTGCTGTTGTTGCTGAAATTTGTAAATCGCTGGGACTTCTTGGGGCGTGTTGTAAATGATAGATTGGCGGCCCTTAAGCTACAGCGAGCTGACTGTCAGTCCGAGATGGAAGAGCTGAATTCAAGCCTTCAAGGGCATAGAACCAGCTTGGAGGCCTCATCTACTCGGCCACAATTCGTGCGTAGTCGGATAGATGAATTGCGGACAGAATTAAGTGCTCTCGAGGCTGAACTGTCGATGGTAGAGATGAACCAATCCCAGAGTGCTGAGGAGATAGCCTTGTTGGAGGGACAAGTAGCGTCACTGCGGGATGAATCAGTTCACCTCCAGGAGGAAGAAGCCCACCTTCGTGAACTAGGAGCAGCTCCGTATGTCAAAATTCTTGATTTCAAGGACATCTTCCGATGGCCTTAGCTGCCCCATATCTCGTAATTCACCCCTCTTGAGGGCTCCAATTGTATCATCATCTTTTGGAATGAAAAAGCATCCTCTTATCACTATTCTGAGCACATGTCTTCATCATCATTTTTGTTTTGTACTGGTTTGGTAGTGGTCTGGGTTCTCCCATGTAGATATACCCGTGTCTGCATCGCCAGAGAGCGCCCACCCTTTCAGGGAAAGGAAGGGGGAATCGCTCCACCGCTAGACGGGGTTTTGAAAGTTTCCAAACCGGACTGTTGCCATTGGTAGGTGTCTTAGCGGCCATATGTGCTGGAAGCAGGAGTGTTTATGGATGTATGGCTCGTCGAAACAGACGTAAGGTCTATTCCGGGTAGGTTTCATCGTTGATCGGGCGATGCACCAAACGATCAGTGGTAGGTTTTATCATCGATATTAGGTTTATATCGATGCAAGAAAATTTCATAAGTTTCATTAGAATAGACGTAAGGTCTACCTCGGATAGGTTTCATCAGTGATCGGGCGATGTGCCAAACCATCAATAGCAGGTTTCATCATCGATATTGGGTTTATATCGATGCAAGGAAGTAGATTAGTTTCATCAGAACAGACGTAAGGTCTATCTCGGATGGGTTTCACCATTGATCGGGCAATGCGCCAAACGATCAGTGGGAGTTTCATCATTGGTGGGACATGAGGGAATATGTGGGTTTCATCAGAATAGACGTAAAGTCTAATCTGGATAAGTTTCATCATCGATCGAGTGATGTGCCAATCGACCAATAGTAGGTTTCGTCATCGATTATTGGGTTTATACCGACGCAAGGAATTTCATAAGTTTCATCAGAATAGACGTAAGGTCTACCCTGGATAGGTTTCACCGACGCAAGGAATTTCATAAGTTTCATCAGAATAGACGTAAGGTCTACCCTGGGTAGGTTTCATCAGTGATCGAGCGATGTGCCAAACAATCAATGGTAGGTTTCATCATTGATATTGGGTTTATACTGACACAAGAAATTTCATAAGTTTCATCAGAATAGACGTAAGGTCTACCCAGGGTAGGTTTCATCAGTGATCGGGCGATGTGCCAAATGATCAATAGCAGGTTTCATCATCGATATTGGGTTTATACCGACGCAAGGAATTTCATAAGTTTCATCAGAATAGACGTAAGGTCTACCCTGGATAGGTTTTATCGTTGATCAGGCGATGTGCCAATCGATCAAGAGCGAGTTTCATCATCGATATTGGGTTTATATCGACGCAAGAAATTTCATAAGTTTCATCAGAATAGACGTAGGGTCTACCCTGGATAGGCTTCATTGTTGATCGGGCGATGTGCCAATCGATCAATAGCAGATTTCATCATCGATATTGGGTTTATATCGACGTAAGGAGTTTCATAAGTTTCATCAGAATAGACGTAATGTCTACTCTGGATAGGTTTCATTGTTGATCGGGCGATGTGCAAAAACCATTTCTTGCCATCCACTGAACAAGATCTACAAATGGACAAATTGTAAACTGCTGCTTTTATCCCAAATGGCTTGGATCCTGTAGATCCATGCATTTTTTTTACTGTAAGTAAACCTCTATAGGAGAATATGCAACCACAGACGAGAAAAGATCATGAATTGAACAACCTTAGCTTGCGAATGACAGTTCCCAGAGTAAGCAAGCTGCGGTTTATGTGGCAGCCTTCTTTCAGCCTTGTGCCAGCTGACAGTGCCTGAGATGCACGCTCACTCCCTGCCAGGTCAACAAAGTTCTGGGTCCAAAAGGATAGCCAACTAAGTATACATTGACCTGTCAATGTAAGGATATTAAGCAACAACTGATCCATAAGAAATTATACCACACTGGCGGCAAGAGCACTTGAGTTTTCCTTGCCCAGAAACTCACAGGCAGAGCTCTCAATTGTCTGCAGAAAACCATCATTATAGAAAACAACATGAACATTAAAAAGGAAATATGCTTGTAGATGCTCGAGCCTCGAGTCAAGTAACCTCACCAGCCTGAGGATTTGATGAGATCTAGAGCTTGTCTCGTTCAAGGAGGTCTCCCCAATCTGCCTTTGAACTGTGGTAGTAACCAAAAGCCATCTATTAAGTTGCAAACACAAAACAGGGTGAAAGAAACAGCATCCCGTAAACATGTATGACCTTCACATATGGACAGAAGCTGCTTCATATGGTACCAGTCCCTAAGTGTTTCCTCTGTAAGCTTCTCTACAATAGTTCCTCTCTGCCAAAATATAAGACATGAACAGGGAATCTTACATCAAACTCAAAGCAAGAGTTATCCTTTCACGTGGATGAAAATCATTAGGTCGTGAAAAAGATAATCCATTCAGCTTCCCGTTAAAAAAAGGCTGCTCACCTCAGGATCATCAAGAAGCCTGAGCGGGGGGCTTTCTGGGCTAAGTAGATCCCTGACAGCTTCATTGTATATCTCCATAGCTGAGAATTTTAGCACAAATGCTCTCTCTTTGTGCTGAGTGTAAGATAAAGTACTACCCTTTAGAGACACGGAAATTGTGAATGGAAACTAGAAAAGCTCTGCGTTTTACTGTGATCCAAAGACAACAAAGACAAGAGATAGAACAAATACCCTATCTATGTATTCATAAATATCAGTCACAGCATACTCTGTTATCCCAGTCATAGTGTACGTCTTCCCACTGCTTGTTTGTCCATATGCAAAAATGCTTGCTGGCAAAGCAGGTTTTCATGAAATTAACCTCAATGAGAAGAGAACAGCTCATACAGAGATAAAAGAGAGAAAAGACAGTAGAGAGAATATACACACACCATTTATGCCGCTGACAACTGAGAGAGCAACTTCTTTCGCTCCCTCCTCATACACTTGCCTGGTGGTACTATCAAATGGAAATACTCTGTCTATGATCCAAAATTCAGATGGAGACAAGATGAAGAGACAAAGAAGGAAAAAAATCAGATGTGCTCCCTGCATAGAATGACCATGGAAGTACAAGTGCACACAGTTCGCCACGCAGTGGGATACCGAAAGATGGCACATGCCAGATTGATCAACTTTGGAGTTAAAAATTGAAGGACAAACAAATAAACAGCAAATTTCCAGGAAAGTTGCCCAATCTTAAACAAGCTCAGCAAAGGTCCAATGTCAAACAATGAAAAAGCATTCATATTGTGGTGTACACACAAAAATATGGGACAAAATATGTACTCTTGCATCAACCCTTACCAAAAGTGTAGGCAGTGGGGAACATGGACCGCTCTGGCATGCTGCTCCTGAAGATGATGGTGGTCTCATTGATGCACTCCCAGTCCAAGAGGTCGTTCCTCGCCAGCTCCCTGGCGTTCAGCGGTCTCAGCCTCACCGACACCCGTATCCTCTCCTCCTTGCCGCCGCCACCGACGGTCGCTCCCCCACCACTGTTGCCTCCCCTGGCAATGCCATCGTTGGGGCCGTTGACAACTCCTCCCCCTCCGCCACTGCCAAATCCATCTGCAATGCTGCCGTGCCCACGTCCGAGGCAGCTACCACTACCCTCCTCCTGGGCGTTCTCCCACCGGATCAGCTCGTCCCCCGCAATGGCCCCGTCAATTAGCATTCAAACCTTCTAGATGGCCACCTAGGATGGTTGACTAGCCCCACATGGATGACATGGACCAATGGAAAGGGGCTGATGGCCCCCTAGCCGGACCTACTACACTTTTATATAAAACCCACACAATCCATGGGAATGACTTAGTGGCTTATAAAGCCTTACAATTGCGTACATACTTTCCCAGGGATAAAATTACAAACTATAAGGACATAAATGTAATAAATACTAAGACTCAAGGGGGAGTCTCCAGACTGTCTCCGAGCCAAATAGATGCTGCTGGCGCTCGGGTGGTGCTCCGTGTACGGTACCGGTGGCTCGCTGACCCGGACCGCTCGTGTGCTCAGGTGTCCGCACCAGGTGAACATAAAATCCCAAGAAGACAATCCAACAAGCAATTCACAGGACATCTCAGAAGTTGACTCCTCGATACATGCAATGAAATCCTCAGAAATAAAAGAGTGAGAAGCACCAGAATCAAATAAGACACGAGCTGCATGGCCATAAATCATGATCGTACCTTCTACGAGATTAGATGCCACGGCTTCAGCACGAGTGATGCGAGAAACCTTACCTTTCTGCTTTTTACTAGTGGCAGAAGACTGGTGGGAAGACGCCATTGAAGCTTGAGGGAAAAATTGTTGAGATGGTGGTGGTGGAGGAGGTCAAAACTGAGACTACTGTGGGTGAGAAAACTGTGAGAATTGCACCGGCTTCGACCGCAATAGATAGTCTCAAACTATGTGACCTGACTGGTCACATCGTAAACAAACCACCGGCAAGGAACATGGCTTGCCTGGGTGGCTACCACCATACCTCAGACATTGCCTCGGCAGACCCATCACTGGTCTCTACTGCTGCTGAAAAGACAAAGGCGCTGACTGCTGAACAGTGCCTGAAGATACCTGCTGATCGAACTTCTTCTTAGACTTCTTAAATTTCTTGAACTTGGGCTTAGAAGAAAAAGAGACACCACTGGCAGCAGGCACAGAAGAGGGAACTCCTACCACAGATGGCTAGTAAACCTGTTGAAATTGCACAGTCGGCTATTGAACTGAGCCAACCTGTGGATGCCCTTGGGATCTCGCCATGTCAAGCTCGAGAGCTGCAGTTGCCTGATACGCCACATCCATCTCTGACACACGAGTAGCAATCAAATGCTACCTTAAATCTGGTCTCAACCCGTGCAAAAATTGTTCAGTTTTTAAAGCTTCATCAGCAAGCACATAGGGCGCATAACGACCCAATTCCATAAATTTGTTATGATACTCCAGCACAGACAAATGGCCTTGAGCCAGTTCCATGAATTGGTGCATCTTATCCATTCGGAGATATGCAGGACTGTAGGTACGTTCAAAGGTAGCAACGAACTCAGCCCACGTAATCTGACAAAGTGGACGAGAACGAAAAGCAACCTCCCACTCGGTGGTCGACTACACGAGCGCTGCTCTCTGAAACTAGAATGTAGCAAGCATGACTTTTTTGTCCTCTGCACACTCCATTGAGCGGAATACACGTTCGGTCGCGTCAAGCCACACTCTAGCTACATCCAGATCTGCCTTTCCTACATATGTTGGTGGGTGGAACAACAAGAATTCTTTTAGAGCTCTGCCACGGCCACCAGGCGGCAAATCATCTACAGGAGCAGGAACAGGAATTGCTTGAGGAGTATCAACTTGAGCTGGAATCGGAGAAGTGCCACTTTCTTCTTGGGGAACAAGGCCTCTTCTACGATGAGGCGACATCTTTAATCTAGGAAACACACACACAATGGCCAAGAAGCAATCAGTAATCACGGAAAATAGACGACTCAAATGGACTTGTTCTGGACTTACACAATTTCAATTCCTTATACAAATCCTCAACATTGCTCTGACACCGATTGTAACGACCTGGAGATCCGGATACCGATATACCGATAACATCGATATATCGATACCAAGAACTGGGGAAGCCACCCAAGAGGCTGATGAGGCCCCGTAAGGGTTGGAGGAGTTTATCGAGGGGATGCATAACGAATTACAATTACACACGTGCAATATTAAATAGAATGACAAATTAAATTTTTATGTAGAAGTAAATTAAACATATCAGAGTGGTAAACAGTAGCCCATGAAGCGGTGGTGGATTGTGGAACGAAGAGGGTCTACTTTCAGCTTCCCCATAGACCCGCCTTCTACTTCCAAGGTATCCGATCTACCTCTCATCATTTCCTCATTTCTGCTATTAGAGCCCGTATGTTGCTTGACGCCGATTGTCCAGGTTTTCTTGCTTCTGTGGTCTCGGTGGACTAGCAGTGTCTGGATGTGGAGGACATTCCAGTGGTGTGTGAGTTTTCTGATGTTTTTCCCGAGGATTTACCTGGATTACCTCCCCAACGGGAGATTGATTTTGTTATCGAGGTTGTGCCTAGTACAGGACCCTTGTTGAAGGCTTCTTATCGCATGGATCCCACTGAGTTGAGGGAGTTGAGGGCACAATTGCAGAAGTTGCTCGCCAAGGGGTACATTCATCCTAGTTTTTCCCCTTGGGGTGCGCTGGTATTGTTCGTGAATAAGAAGGATGGTAGTCTGAGGTTGTGTATTGACTACCGTTAGCCGAATGAGGTGACCATTAAGAACAAGTATCCGCTGCCATGGATTGATGATTTGTTCGACCAGCTCTAGTCTGCTCGAGTGTTCTTACAGATTGATCTGCGATCCGGTTATTATCAGCTACGAATTCATGAGTCTGATGTGGAGAAGACTGCATTCAGTACAAGGTACAAACATTATGAGTTCTTGGTGATGCCGTTTGGGCTGACCAATGTCCCCGCAGCCTTCATGAACTTAATGCATAGGGTGTTTTGTCTCTACTTGGATCAGTTTGTGGTCGTGTTTATGGACGACATCTTTATTTATTCGCGGTCTGCGGAGGAGCACGCGTACCGTTTGAGGGTTGTGTTGCAGACTTTGTGAGATCACCAGTTGTATGCGAAGCTCAGCAAGTGCAAGTTTTGGCTTCGTGAGGTGCACTTTTTGGGGCACGTGATTTCTGGCGATGGTATTTTCGTGGATCCCACCAAGGTCGAGGCTGTGATGCAGTGGCCGAGGCCGAGGTCCGTGACGGAGATTAAGAGTTTCTTGGGACTTGCAGGCTATTATCGGAGGTTCATCCAAGATTTTGCTTGCATTGCGGCCCCTATGGCCACACTCATGAGGAAGGATGTGCCTTTCGTCTGGACCGATGCGTGTGAGTAGAGCTTTATGGAGCTGAAGAGATTGCTCACTTCGACACCGGTGTTGGTTTTGCCTTATGGATCAAGAGGTTTCATGGTGTGCACAGATGCTTCCAGGGTCGATTTGGGTCCTGTGCTGATGCAGCATGGTAGAGTGTTGGCATATGCTTCGCGACAGTTAAAGCCACATGAGGAGAACTACCCAACCCATGATCTTGAGTTGGCAGCGGTGATCTTCACGTTGAAGATTTGGAGGCATTATCTATACGGCGAGAAGTTCGAGGTATTCATTGACCATCAGAGTTTAAGGTATGTGTTCACTCAGAAGGACCTTAACCTCAGGCAGAGGCGTTGGGTGGAGTATATGAAGGATTATGACTTCACCCTGTCTTATCATCCGGGCAGGATGAATGTCGTTGTCGATGCCTTGAGCAGGAAGGTCGTGATCAATGCGATGATGTTGAGGGAATGGAGGCTCTGGGAACAAGTGCCAGAGGTGACATTTAGGCTTAAGGTTCCCCGAGAGCCAGGGTTCGTCATGCTTGCGAGCTTGACTGTCACACCCGCCATCCGTCGTCAGGTGACGGAGGCTCAATACGTAGACCCTAAATTGCCTTGGATTTTGGCTATGACTGATGTGGAGCTCGGAGAGGATGGAGCTGTGAGATTTCGAGGTAGGCTATACGTCCTGGCCGAGGAGCAGGTGAGGCGTATGTGTTGCTAGAGGCTCATGGGAGTAGGTGCACTGTACATCCAGGTGCAACAAAGATGTATCGGAACTTAAGGAGATAATTCTGGTGGCCTAGTATGAAGAGAGATATTACTGAGTTCGTGGCCAGGTGCCTGACCTGTCAGTAGGTGAAGGCGGAGCACCAGCGACCGGGTGGTACGCTTCAGCCCTTGGAGGTTTCCACGTGGAAATGGGACCATGTGACCACAGATTTTGTGGTGGGATTGCCGAGGACTCTGAGTGGACATGATAATATTTGGTTGCTAGTGGATAGATCCTATGAATAAAAAATCCTTTGGTAACAAGTTACATACCTCCTTTGTCCTTGGCTCACATGAAGCCAGTATATCTAGTGTCCCCCCCAAAATAGTCTAATGTTTAGAAAAATCAAAATCAAAACAAAACTCAGAAAAAGAAAAGCTTCAAATAAAAATAGAAAAATAATTTTATTAGTACTGATGTGCATGCTAGGAAACTCAATGCTAAACACCATGTTTCCCATAAAATGAATGTTCAGTATTTCTATTGTGGTACGCATGGTCATGTTGTGCATAACTGCTTTATCTTGAAATATGATGAATTAAGAGCAGGCCAAAACAGAAGGAAGATTGCGAAAGACAATGGCAAGGGATAGGTTGATGATGGGATAAAGCGCACTCCGCGCGCTCATTCAAAGGCCTAGGGATGATCCAGCACATCGACGCACCCCTCAAGATAGGTCGATGCACCCTAAGGCCGCCAGAAGAAATCTTCCTCTTTGTTGCTCCCATTGTGGAAAAAGTGGCCGTACAGTCAAGGACTGTTGGCATCTAAAAGGTAGGACTCACTCTCCTGCTCAACATGGTGGCATCCATGCTCACCCACAAAGGTTCAATGCACAAGCACATAGAAAGAATGTAAAATTAAGTGTGTGTTGGTTTTGTTGTAGTGAATATAGACACATGTTTGATGATTGCCATTGGATGAGAAGTGATGAACTGAATGCAGAAAGAAAAAGAAATTGGCATGCTAGACATGCAGCTAACCATCAAGGACCCAAGAGAACTTGGGTACCTAAAAATTCCAAATGAGATTTTTGGGTGCAAGGTGCCTTGGAGCTGAACAAAGGATCAACATGTGATGAAAGCTCAAGGCATAGGTCTGTAAATAAAACCTTCAATCTTTGTTAGTGTTACAGGCTAGGTTTTCCTTTCAGTTATTACAGTTAAGTCCTTTTGTTGTTTTCAATAAGTCCTGCAAGCATGAAACCTCCCCTCTAATTTGATGAAATTCCCCATTGTGAAATCTGAACATCTGAATGTCTTAACTGAATATTTGATTAACACTTGGTTTGAGTTTCTAGTATATCAAATGGTGATGGGCAGAAAGACAGATTACATCTGTCCGGAACTCTCATTATGCATGAGTTGGATCTTCGGATCAATATCTTCTCCTTGTACCAGAGATTAGAAATCTTCAGATGCTTAATTCATGAGTAACATGTCATGCTAATGGGATTGCTATGATGATGAATTGTCGTTAATGACCTGCAAGTTTGCAGTCAGTCTATTGCTACTCCATCTTTTAACAACCATATGTAATTCTTGCTTATCATGTTGAACATTTAGTTTTCTCTGTCATGGCTGCATATAATTCAACTCATCATGCATATGGACATCTAATCTTCTAACTTTCATAAGCATTGGACTAAGGGGGAGTTTGTGAGTCTGCACTTTCGTTCAGTCTGCATGTGTTATGGAAGTTGAGCATTATCTTGTGGTCTAATGCACTCCTATGAATATCATGCTAAGGGACCCAACACTTGCTTCTTGCTTTGCATGCTAGTATGTGCTGCATTTCATTGCAATGAACACTTGGTATATAGAATGGTGACTTGTGGAAAGTTGGATTAAGTCCAATTGAAAGCATTCACTATGCATGAGGACGTATCTCTGCCCAGTACCATGGGTCCATTGCTCATAGGTCATAGGCTACACACCCCTTTGGTTAGTCTCACTAAGGCATGTTGAAATTCATGCACAAGTTGAGTGGGAGTCTTCATGAAATTTTAGTTGGCATGCATGCATATCGTCCACTGAAATTCTTGATTTGATTGTACATCCTAAGGGGGAGAATTCACTGTCCATTTTCACTCTCTTCCCAACTGCATTCTTTGTATAAACCAGCTCTTTCCATCATGTTGCTGTGTTCTACTTTCGAGCTGAAATATTGAAATCTAAATCTCCTTGATATTCCTAAAAATTTGTCATCTGCGTCTTCATGCGTGGCTACCTGTTTCCAAAATTTCTTAAATGCCTTGAACTCTTTGGATGAATTTCTATCTGTTGTTGAGTTCATTTATCAAATTAAATCTTCAAGAGGAATCTTCTTTTATAGAGTTCTATGATTGGTATGCCTTCATAAGGTACCAGTAGGAGTAGCCGAGTGAATAGAAGCTATCCCCGTTGGTCTCGTCTTTGAAAAGGCCGGGGAGGCACACCTCTTCATAGGGCTCCCCATCAATGGGTAGGTCGCTCAGTTGATTAAGGCTCCATAAATCTAGCAAGGTCTCACCTTCTACGGTGTAAAAAGTGTTCAGCTTGACGTTGAAGACCTCGATCATCCCACAACAGAGGCCTTTAGAGATGGGGTAGTTGTACTGGGAAGCGTAGACGCTGTGGTAGACACCGGCCCAAATGAGCAGCGGAGCGTAGTTGAACAGTGCATACTCTGTAAACTCCACTGCTCCTTCCCGAAAGGTGTATGCATCTTGGAGTTTAAGTTCTGCGAACCAACCCTCAGCTAGCTCGTGCTTGAAGCGAATGACCAAGCAGTCCAAAAGGAAGGGCTCTTTTTGATACCCCCACTTCAGTGGAGACAGGAACATGCCAAAGCGGTGTTACTCCTTGTGGACCCACCCAGCAGATATGTCCCAATGGGCCGGAGTGAAGTCGGGAGCCCGTACCAACTTCTCCTCTGTGGGCAGCAGCGCCTCCAACCCCAACACGGGCTTCCATTCTCTTGCCTCTCCCACCAAGTACATAGGGATGCACCTGGGGACACTGTATAACAGGCTGTCCCGGGACTGTAAAATTGCATGCTCAGCATCCCTCGCGGCTCGGGGGTCCCTCCTGTCCCAGTAACGGAAGTGCTTCAAGAAGTGGATGAGGTGTTTGTCCTTGGGATAGTCCTTCCGATAATCTCCAGCCCGATCAAAGGTGAAGCTGTTGCCAGTCCAGGCAACCCGGCTAAATTCCATGGTGCTGGTCTCAGAGTCTGACGACTCAGCCAATAAAGCCACTTCAGCATGCTCACGATCCAAGTCTTCAACATTGTGCCATGTGACTGTAGGCACGACTGGTCGGGGAGCGGATCCAGCACTGGTGGCAACAGAAGCAGAAGAACCATTTGGAGCAGCCATTTATCTGCAAGGTGCAAAAGATTTAAAGTCAGAACAAGTCCCAAGCAAAGACAAGGGAAAGAAAACTATGAAGGGGCTATACTACAATTAAAATAGATAGGACGTAGAGGCGTAAGGAGAAGACACGGGTGCTCGTCCACAAGGAGTGACGGCCCCAACAAAAATCACAATGTGCCTAATAGGCAGCACCGGATGTCCTTCGAGTTGGCTTCCCTCTAATGTGCCCCCCTACGGGCTCCACTGGCACACTCGCAAAGCCCAGCGGCCGGCACACTATGCGTCGCCCTCACCTGACACGCTCACAATGGCCCTTACGCGGCACGCCCCTCATGTGCCTCACCCGGCACGCTCGCGAAGGCCCTGCCCGGCACACCCTAGCAACCCTCACCACTGGCACACTCTGTGCCCCGCACCATCGGTGCACTCTGTGCCTCTCGCCATCGGCACACTCTGTGCCTCCCGCCTCCGGCACACCCCGTGCCTCTTGTCTCCGGCACACACCATGCCCCTTACCCGGCACGCCCCGTGCCTCATGTCTCTGGCACACCCAGCCTCCCTCACTGGCACACCCTGTGCCCCAACCCGGTGGCATCGGCGGTGCCCGACAGCTCCCTAAGGCGCCAGAGAAGGAGAAGAAGAGAAGAAGAAGAAGAGAATAAGGAGAAAGAGGAGAAGAAGGGAGAGTGAGTGAAGGGAGCCTAGGGCTCCGTCGTCCTCGAGCGGAAGAGAAAAAGAGAAGAAAGGAAAAGAGGAGAAGAGAAGGGAAGAGAAGAAGAGGAGGGGAAGAGAGGAAGAGAGAATAGGGGGGGCCCCTCGCGGCGGCCTCCTCACCCCAGCAAGGAGGACGGCGACGACAACGACGCTCGGCGGTTGTGTCATTTGGTGGCAAAGAAGAAGAGAGAAGAGAGAGGGGGAGACGGTTCATCCACCGAAGGAGGGAGAGAGGGGGAGTTTGAAAGAGAGAGGGGGTGGCTCGCCCGTGCCACCCCCGCCCCTTTTATAGGGGTCTTAAAAAGAAGCAAAAAATAAAAAAGAAAATAAAAGAAGAAATAAAAAAAAGAGAAAGAGAAAAAAAGAGGGAAGAAAAAAGAAAAAAAGAAAAAGTATTCAGTCTTCCTCTTCCCGCTTGTTTATTTCGGCTATTAGGGCTCATCGATTACTTGATGCGGGTTGTCAGGGTTTTCTCGCTTCTGTGGTTTTGGTCAATCGATAGTGTTCGGATGCGGAGGACATCCCGATTGTGTGCGAGTTTCTCGATGTTTATCCCGAGGAGTTGCCAGGGTTACCACCGCAGCAGGAGATTGACATTGCGATTGAGGTGATACCAAGTATGGCACCTATGTCGAAGGCCCCTTATCGTATGGCACCTGCATAGTTGTGAGAGTTAAAGGCGCAATTGCAAGAGCTGATCGCCAAGGGGTACATTCGTCCTAGTCATTCCAGGTGGGGTGCGCCGGTGTTGTTTGTGAAGAAGAAGGACGGTAGTTTGAGGCTGTGCATCGATTACCGACAGTTGAACCAGATGACTGTTAAGAACAAGTATCCGTTACCTAGGATTGATGACTTGTTTGATCAGCTTCAGTTAGCCCAGGTGTTTTCAAGGATTGATTTGAGATCGGGCTATTATCAACTGCGGATTCGAGGGTCTGATGTGGAGAAGACGGCCTTTCGATCGAGGTATGGGCATTATGAGTTCTTGGCGATGCCGTTTGGGCTCACCAATGCTCCCGTAGCATTTATGGATTTGATGCATAGGGTGTTCCGTCTGTACTTGGACCAGTTCTTGGTCGTGTTCGTGGACGACATCCTTGTGTATTCGCGGTCTGCTGAGGAGCATGTGCATCATTTGAGAGTGGTATTACAGACCCTGCGCGATCACCAGTTGTATGCTAAGTTCAACAAGTGCGAGTTCTGGCTCCGAGAGGTGCACTTCCTAGGGCACGTGATTTCTGGTGATGGTGTTTCTGTGGACCCGACTAAGTTCGAGGTAGTGGTGCAGTGGCCGAGGTCGAGTTCGGTCACGGAGATTCGGAGCATTTTGGGGCTTGCAGGCTACTATCGGTGATTTATCCAAGATTTTACTCGTATTGCAGCCTCGATGACCAGACTTACGCGGAAGGATGGGCCGTTCATCTGGATGGGAGAGTGTCAGCAGAGCTTCATGGAGCTAAAGAGATTGCTCACTACTGCTCCAATGTTGGTGTTGCCATCTGGATCGGGAGATTTCGTGGTGTGTACGGATGCTTCTGGGGTAGGTCTCAGTGCTGTGCTGATGCAACATGGGAGAGTTGTGGCGTATGTATCTCGACAGTTGAAGCCACATGAGGTTAACTATCCTGTTCATGATCTTGAGTTGGCGGAGGTGATTTTCGCCCTAAAGATCTGGAGGCATTATCTCCACGGCGAGAAGTTCAAGCTTTTTACTGACCATCAGAGTTTGAGGTATGTGTTCACGCAGAAGGACCTTAACCTCAGGCAGAGGCGATGGATGGAGTACATGAAAGATTATAATGTTACTCTGTCTTATCAGACTGGCAGGATGAATGTCATGGTTGATGCTCTGAGTAGGAGGGTAACGGTCAGTCAGATGTTATTGAGGAAGTGGAGGCTTTGGGAGCAGGTTTCAGCCATGACTTTTAGGCTCAAGATCCCACAGGATCAGGGTTTGGCTGTCCTTATGAATTTGACTGTCACGTCTGCGGTGCGTCGACAGGTGACTGAGGCTCAGCGAGCGGACCCCGCGCTACCTCGTATTTTGTCGATGGCTGAGGTGGAGTTTGGCGAGGATAGAGCTGTGAGGTTCAGAGATAGGTTGTATGTCCCGGCCGAGGAGCAAGTGAGGCATACGGTGCTGCGTGAGGCTCATGGGAGTCGGTATGCCGTGCACCCCGATTCGGCCAAGATGTACCAGAACCTGAAGAGGCAGTTTTGGTGGCCTGACATGAAGAGAGATGTGGCGAAGTTTGTGGCTAGATGTTTGACCTGTCAGCAGGTGAAGGCTGAGCACTAGCGACCAGGAGACACACTTCAGCCCTTGGAGATACCCGCATCGAAGTGGGACCATGTGACCACTGATTTCATAGTTGGGTTACCAAGGACGTCCAGTGGGCATGATTGTATTTGGTTACTGGTGGATCAATTGACGAAGACGGCTAGGTTGCTGCCGATCAAAGTCAGTTGGAGCATGCAGAGATTGGCCCATTCGTATGTGGAGCAGATTGTTCCGTTGCATGGAGTCCCTATCTCCATTGTGTCTGATCATGATCCGCGCTTCACATCAAGATACTGGAGGAGTTTCCAGTGAGCTCTAGGCACCGAGATGGTATTCAGCTTGGCCTATCATCTTCAATCGGATGGTCAGTCTGAGCGAACCATCCAGACTTTGGAGGACATGTTGAGATCGTGTTGCCTGGAATGGCGGGGGAGTTGGACCCACCATTTACCATTCATGGAGTTTGCTTACAACAACAGCTATCACTCGAGCATTGGTATGGCTCCTTATGAGGCATTGTATGGGCGACCTTGTCAGACTCCGCTTGCTTGGTTCGTGGTCGGCGAGCGTATCCTGTCAGGACCGAATTTGGTGCAGTAGTGTGTTGAGGTGGTGCATCTCGTTTGGCAGAAGATGTTGGGAGCTCAGAGCCGACAGAAGAGCTATGCCGATCGGAGGAGGTGACCTCTCAGCTTTGCTATGGGAGATCGAGTTTTCCTAAAAGTTTCTCCCATGAAAGGTGTAATGTGCTTCGGCAAGCGTGGGAAGCTGAGTCCCCGCTATATTGGTCCTTTCCTCATTGTTGCGCGTGTTGGGGAAGTTGCCTATCGGTTGTAGTTACCTCCGGAGCTATCTGCTGTGCATGATGTGTTTCACGTGTCAATGCTTCGGAAGTACATGCCCGATGATTCCCATGTCCTAGAGGATGCCGTTTGGCCCGAGGTGACCCCAGATCTGTCCCTTCCGGAGTACCCTGTCCGCATTGAGGAACGGCGAGAGCAGTACCTGCGGAACAAGGTTATCCCTCTAGTTAAGGTGGTCTGGCAGCGTCAATCTGGTGGTGAGGCGTCTTGGGAGCATGAGGATGAGATGCAGCAGCTGTATCCTTATTTGTTTGCGTGAGTCTTTCCTTGATCCTGTGCTTTCGTTCTTAAATTTTGAGAATAAAATTTATTTAAGGGGGAAGGGCTGTGATGTCCCGGACCCTTTCAGATCCTTACTTTCGGGTCTCGGATCTATTTTCTCAGAGTGTTCGACTTCCTTGTGTATGAAATTACATTTCAGACATCTTTCGTGTCTGGATCGGCGCGATCCGGAGCTATTTCGGAGGCTCGGAGGCGTTCCGTGACTTTTTCTGCACATTTTTCCGATTTCTACGTACGGGTTTCGACAAACCCTGCGGAACTCCGTTGCGAGTGAACCGGGTCGCTCACCCAGGCGAGAGTGGTACCGTTGCGATCAGTGCGTTCCGAGGATCGTGGAAACGTGATTTTCTATTTTTTGAAAAAAAAAATCAGATTTTCTATATAACCCACATTTCTTTTTCTTTTTTTCTTCTTCTTCTTCCATCTTCTTCTTCCTCCCCATGCCGTGACCGCGCCCCCCTCTTCCTCTCTCTCTCTCGTTCGACCACGATGAGCTCCCTTCCGGCTGCAGACGACGGTGGGGCAACGGTGTGACGATGTAGGTGACGGTGAGGCGATCGTGCGGGCGTGCGGCGTTCGTGGGAAGCGTGGCGAACGGAGGTTCTTAACAACGTTCTTCGCGGATTGAGCTCGGATCGGCGAGCCTCGATACGGAACGGAGGTAGGGTGACGTTCCCTAGCTCATCGTCTTCCTTTCCCGTGATTTTTAGCCTGAGGTGAGGCCGAGAGACGGGGTTTTTCATGCCAGGAGGGAAAACCATGCTTTAGGGAGTGGCCGCCTGATCCATCGTTTTAGCCCGCAATTCCACGTTTTAGGGGCGTAGAATCATGCTAGGGGGCATGGGGGTTGATTTCCCTTTGTTTCCCCCTCTGTGGGGCTTGTTTGGGGCCGAAAATGGCGAATTCTGGCGAGTTCACAGTTTTCACGCCGGTGAGGGATAAACAGACGAACCAGGGCCCGTTTATCCCCACGCGCGGCCCATTTGTGACCGCCCTTTGGCTCGGAGCGCAGTGGGGGATGTGCGGCCAGTTGTGTGGCCACACATCCCTATGAGCGGCCAGAGGCCAACCATTCATCTTGTGGGTTTTCGACCGTTGGCTTCTTACCGTTGCACAGTGTTCGGGGTCAGTGGCTAAGGGATAGCCGTGTGTCCTCATGAGCGGCCACGTGCTGGCTGTTTGTCCCATCATACCGTTGGTGGATGAGTGGCCCAGGTGGGTCCGCCCATGACCTTGAATGGCGAGGTTGTAGCCGCCCTTCCTCTGAGCGGCTAGGGTCTGGCCGTTCGTGTTTCTTACTATTGGGTGGATGAACGGCCAGGTTGGACCGTCCATCTCCCACGCACGGCTAAGGGTTAGCCGTTTAGCTTTTGAACGGCTTGGGACCAGCCGTGGTGCTGCCCGTTCTTCTCAGGGGTAGAACGGTCTGTCTTTGATCGTTCAACCCTGGAGCGGCCCGTGCCTAGCCGTGCGTCCTTGAGCGGCCAATGATGGACCGTTCATTATCTGGGGCCTAGTCGGTGGTTTCTTCCGTGTCGATTCGAGTCTCGGGTGAGTGGACCTCGATCCACGTGCTGATCCACCGTCTGACTGATGCTAGGCATCATGTGGGGACCATGTGTGGGGTGTCGTGGGGGTCCCGGGATGTGGTGTCTTCGGCTTACGTCACCATGAGTCGGTGTTGTACGAGGAGTGATCCTTATACTTGTCTACCTCCGGAGTCATTTTAGAGGGTGAAGGCTGGAGGCCGGCTTGTTGTTATGTGTCGACCTGTGCCGTTGAAGGCTGGAGGTCGACCCATGAGGGTGTGTTGGACTATGTTACTGAAGACTGAAAGCTGGAGACCAACTCATGAGGGTATGTTGGCCTACGTGATTAAGGCTACTGGGGTGATCCTGGAGTGTGTCGGCCATAGACCGAATGGCGGTGTACCAACTGTTGACATGTTGTTAGCCAGAAATGTGATTCACATTAGCTTGGGAAACTAGTGCTGGGCTGGCCAAATGGCCTCGGAAGGCATGATGACCAGGAACTGAGACTAGGACAGGAATTGGATATTAAAGTTGGGTCTGAGATTAGGACTGGTATTGGAACTGGGATTACAACTGGTGCTGGGGACTGGAACTAGAGTTGGCTGATTGGACTTCGAAGGTGTCGTAGCCGGACTACTGGGATCGGTGCTGGAACTAAAACTGGAGCTAGACTGGGCAGCTGGCCTTTAAAGGCATTGTAGCTAAAATACTGAGACTGGAACTGGGCGGTTGGCCTTTGAAGGCATTGTAGACGAAATACTGGCACTGGCATTTGGCGGCTGGCCTTTGAAGGCGTTGTAGCCAGAATACTAGAGCTGGAAACTGAGTGGCTGACCTTTGAAGGTAGTGTAGCCAAGAGTTGGAATTGAAGACTAGAGCTGGCTGGCTGACCTATGAAGGTGTTGTAGCCGGAAGCTATAACTGGAGACAGGAGCTGGCCGGCTGGCCTGTGAAGGCATTGCAACCGGAGACTGGAACTGGAGGCTGGAGCTAGCCAGCTAGCCTGTGAAGGTGTTGTATCCGAAAGCTAGGATTGGAGGTTGGAGCTGGTCGACTGGCCTGTGAAGGCGTTGTAGCTGAAAGCTAGAACTGGAGACTGGAGCTGGCCGGTTGACCTGCAAATGCACTATAGCTGGACTGTTGAACTGGCGACTGGCACTGGATCTGAGCGACTAGCCCACGGGAGTGTTGTAGCCGCAGCGTTGGAGCTGACGACCGGTATTGGAACTGAGCGGCTGGCCTGCAGAGGCATTGTAGCCGTGATGCTGGAGCTGGCAATTGGTATTGGGACTGAGCGGCTGGCTTGGGGAGGCATTGTAGCCACGATGCTGGAGCTGGTGACTGGTACTGGGATTGGGTGGCTAGCCTGTAAAGGTGTTGAAGCAATGATACTGGAGCTGGGGACTGGTACTGGGGTTGGGTGGCTAGCCTGTGAAGGCATTGAAACCACGATACTAGGACTGGGAGCTGGTACTGGGACTAGGTGGCTAGCCTGTGAAGGCATTGAAGCCATGATACTAGGAATGGAAGCTGGTACTGGGACTGGGAGGCTCACCAGTGAAGGCGTTGAAGCCACAATACTAGGACTGGAAGCTGGTATTAGGACTGGGAGCTGGTAGTGTAACTGGGTGGCTGGCCTGTAGAGGCGTTGACGCTGCGATGCTGGGACTGAGAGTTGGTACTGGAACTGGTGTGGCTAGCCTGTAGAGGCGTTGAAGCCACGATGCTGGGACTGGGAGCTGGTATTGGAACTGACATGGCTGGCCTGTAGAGGTGTTGAAGCCACGATGCTGGGACAGGCAACTGGTGCTGGAACTGAGCAGCTGGCCTGTGAAGGCGTTGTAGCCATGATACTGGGACTGGTCAGCCAGCCGCGGAGGCAGGTAGCCGAACGTTCGATGATGGAGGCTGGAATTGGAGTTGGGCGGCTAGCTACTCATGCATAGCAACCGAAAGGCTGGAGCTGATCGGCTAATTATTGAGGCGCGTAGCCGAGTACTGGAGCAAGGATTGGCGATGGCTGACCTTTAGGGGTGTAGTGGCCACCCTCGTTGTGGACTGATGCTGAGGTTGCCGTCGGTGAGATGTCACGGTTGACAGCTTTCATCAGTGAGGAGTAGAGAGGGAGAGAGATTTTTTTTAGTTTTCTCCTTACCAGCTCTACCGCCCTTGTGGGTTTTTTCCAGAGCTGGCCCCCTTTTACTTTTTCTGATGCGCCCTTATGGGTTTTCACATCGAGGGGTCACCCGATTTTGTCTGAGGCGCCCTCGCGGGTTTTCACCTCAGCTGGGTTGACGGTAATTTTTGCCCATTCTACCATCTGGGCAAGCACATTTTTAGGGAAATGAGTCTAGAATACACATTAAACTGACTGAAGATAAGTTATTTTCTCGGTAAATAAATGACACAAGAAAAAGTAGAAATATTAGAGATCATTCTATTTAATTTCTTTGGGCCATGATGAACTGGCCATTTCCATCTTTCTACCTACCTCTTCTATTTTGAAGGTGAAATATGTCCCTTGAAACCTATGTTGTTACATGGGTAGTCATACATTCGTCTTAGCCTCAAAACAGATGGGTGAGTGCCAATGCACTTGGGGTTGCATTTTTTTGAAAATCATCATAGAAGGAAGAAAGGATAGGAGGAACAAGAAAACAAAATGGACACCTCAAAGCAAGGACTCTGGGGATTATAGAAACTTGGGGTCTAAATGGTAATTTTTTTAATTAAATTACCTCATAGGGGAGCAGGACAGCGCTCACCCCCTCAGAGAGGAAGTAAGTTAATCACTCCACCACTACACACCTAAGAGGTGAAAATTTTATTAATAAAAGTTAAAAGTACATGAACTACGGGGCATTCCCCTGAAAAGACCCACAGGCCTAGCAACCATCTACACTCTTAGCAACACTAAACCTAATCGGTCTGTGATAAGAGGACCAAATCTACTTCTAGGAAGATCTTTGGAAGAACACAACACCTTATTTTCCCTAACAAGACAGGCATAAGGAGATAAACTATCAGCAAGCTTATTGGCTTCACGATACACATGGGAAACAATAACCCTTGAAGCACCCAAGAACTCAAACACCTCTTGCCACCAGCACAAACACCTCCATGAAGGAACAACCCCTGACAGGAAAGATTTAGCCAGTACCGCAGAGTCTGTAGAGATGCCAATAATCACAAAGCCATGCTCCTTAGCTAACCACACACCATAACACATAGCACGGGTTTTAGTGACCACACTATTGCCATAGCCATAGAAATGCACAAACCCCAGCAAAAAGTTGCCTCCACTGTCCCTGACACAGCCACCTCCGCCGCATAACCCCGGGTTCCCTTTACATGTGCAATCCACATTTAGAACCAGCCCTTGAAGGGGCGGTATCCACCTAACCAGTTTCACCTTCACCTGAGAGTAGCGAATGATGAATCCGTAGTTCGAGATGTCCAGTTGCTACTGCCTCGAAGGAAAGTAATGAAACGAAGTCTTCTCTAATGTAGCACATATATTAAAACGAATGGAATGTTTGATTGAGGACGTGCTAACAGACACACCCTCATAACGCTTGGTACACCTGGCCTTCCATACTTCCCAAACAATAAGCAATGAGGAGTATAGAGTAATAAACCCTAAGGGAGAATGAGGACTACAATGCGCCCAGATATCCCACAGCCGGGATGTGATCTGATTCTGAACACCAATACCGAGCTCAATGAAGGGAGAGATCCAAGTCCAGAGCACTGATGCAACGTCACACTCTATAAAGAGATGGTTAAGATCTTCAACATGAGGATCCTGGCAGCAGTTACAGCAAGAAGCAAGGAAAATACCACACTCAGCGATGCGCATATCCACTGGAACCGCACGCTTGAAAAGACGCTAGGCAAACAGGGAAGCTCGGTGAACAAAAAGATGATTCCAGATATTAATCAAAGGTGGTCTGTGAACACCAACCGGATGGAGTAGATCATAAACACTCTTGGTAGAGAACTCCCCCGAGGAGGTTAAAGACCACTTGCATTGGTCAGCATGAGTAGAAAGGCGAATGCCATCCAAACAACTCGCATTAGGCAATAGCGACCGCAACGGATGAGAATAATTAAGTATAACATCACGAACAGAAGCATTGATCAGTGGCCCTTGGTAAGGCTGTAATAAAGAAAGACGTAAGGGTCCACCTCCAGCCTAGACATCATCCAGGAATCTGGCCCTCCGACCATCACCTAGAACCCATCAGACATTGGACCGAACCACTTCACAGGCAAAATGAAAAATCTTCTTGGGAACGCCTAATGGACAGAAATGAAAGCTAAAGCACCTACAGTCAAATTGAAAATGCTGCCTAGCATAATCGGCCCAAAAAGTGCCAGCATGGGAAATTTGCCAAACCATCTTCACAGCCAAAGAGAGTTGACTGCAGCTAAATCCCTCGCTTGCACATTGCATTGCATATTGGTCAGTCTAGGCATTTGCATAATCATAAAGCATTTTTTAGAAAAAGTTTGGTGTCTTACCCGCTCTGCGAGGGTAGCCTCGGCCTCCTCGGCTCGGGCTACGGCCCGGGTAAACTCTGAGTCCCACTCAGCCCGTCCCCCGACTGGCTGAGTAGAGGAGGACGACGCATCCGGTCCAGTCCTGTGGGCTCCCTCGGCCCGCTGCATTTTAGAAGGTCAGTTAGTTTGCATAAGCATTTCAGTCTTAAGTCTAGGAAAGCTCACCAGAAGCTCTAAGGCTGCTCGGTACTCGTCCCGCTGCTGCACCGTAGCATGGAGGAGTCCCTCGAGTTCGGCTATGCGCCCTTGTGGGTCTACCTGCATTTAGAAAACAAGTGTCGTGCACAGCAGTCATTTATTCATTCATATAGGAAAGATTGAGTTCAGCATTTCATACCGGTCGTCGGGTACCACGGTAGACCTGGCTACCACACCGGCGGGTGAAGGCTTTTAAATATGCCTCATCGCTATCCGCCCGTTCTGTCACGGCCTTGCCTTTATGTTTCCAGTCATGAACGTACTTTCTGGCTCGGCCGCTCCTGTCAATGTCACTGCCAATCCCTTTGGCAGATTTGCCCGAGCGTTCATCGTGTCGGTGCGGGAACCTCACCGCCGGCTGGTGCACTGCCCTCATCCTCATGATCAGTCGATAGTGCAGGGGCTCGATTACATTGATGCAATGAAGCCAGATATCCCATCCCCGGTAGGCTAGGGAGGCCTCAACCCATGGCTGCTCCGTGGGTCCTCATCCCGATACGGTGTCCAACGCACCTGAAAGGGCCAAACATTCACAGCATTTGTCAGCATTTGTTAGCATTTATCAGCATATAGCATTCATGTCAGCATGTCAGCACTTAAAAAAAAGCGTATAGAAGCATATAGAGCATGTAGCGAGTCGGGCTATTTACCGATGCATGCGGGAATGAGTCCAAGTCCTCTTAGATCACCCGAGTCGACCGCTGAATCGACCCCGCACTCCGGGCAACATTCCACCGCCTCGCGATGGGAAACCGACCCAGGTGTAGCTCAACGCCTCGGCCAATCCCCGACAGATACAGAAAAGCCCAAAACTACATTTATTAGAAATATCAGCATTTCAGCATATTAGGAGCATAATAGAAACATAATAGAGGCATTCATGCGTTTTACCTGTAGAAAAGGCGAGAAGCCGCCTAGCATGGTCACCCGATCAGTCGCGCTGAGCGAGTGGAACAGGAAGGCCAGCACTGCTGCTCCCCACGCATACTTCCTCACTCGGCTTAGATCTGATAGCAGAGGGAGGAGCCGACAGGTGATCACATCGGCCTGCATCACAAACAAGAGCTTCCCGAACAATAGCATTAGGAAGCGTCTAAGGACTATATCTCCTTCTGGCCCCGGCTCCGCCACCACGCTCGGACGCGCCTGCTCAACTACCCTATCAATATGCTACTCCGGGAGTTCACCTACTACTGCGGCTGCTCTCCGGAGTCCCAAGCTTTCTTGGAGCACCGACCACGATAGTTGAGACGATGGACACCCCGGCCTCATCAAATCTAGCCCGAGTAGCTCCTGAGCAAGCTCCCGGTAGTCGACGTATGCCCACCCGGTCACAGCTTTGCCGTGCACCCGTAAGCCACTGATCCGGGCCATGTCTTCCAAGGTCGATATCATATGCCCCCACGGGAATATGAAAGCTTGGCTGACCGAGTCCCATCTCTCGTGCAAGGCCAGTAGGAGTGCTGTGTCCACTCTAGCCACCTCGATGCTTAGGACTTCCCTGAAGCCCATGGCAGCCAATCTTTCCCGTTGATACTCCGACAACGCGAGATAGACCGCCCGGACTTGTAGCCATGTAATCCATGTCCGTCTCTTCCCCTGCACAATTAAGTCATAGGGTTAGTCATAGAGTCATATGGTTTAATGGCATTGCATTTATAATAATTAAAACAACAACAAAATCAGAAATCAGAAAACTCAAAAAAATGGATTTCCTGTTCTGTTACGCTTAACGCACCCACCCAGATGCGTTAAGAGCATAACGGCTCTACCCTACAAATGGCATAGCCAAAACTGAATTCTTCTTTCCCGGCTCTTGGAAATCAACTTTGGCACATGCACTTATAGCAACACACCTACTCCGTGGAGGCGGATGAGATGGAGGTGGCAGTCTTAATAGATGATGGAGATTTAATGGAAGGCGTTAGAGGAAGTGTAGGTAAAAGTGAAGGTTAAAACACGACGAGCTTCTCCCCTTGCTCAGAAGTAGACAGGGTTGGCTCGCGTACAAAAATAGGTGGGCCCTGCTCAGGTTCGGCCATGGGTTCGGGTAAAGGGTTAAGTGGAGGGTTAAGGATGATTGGTTTTTGGATCTTGGGGATAATGGAGGACCGAAGTGGCAGTAATGGAGGACTAGTTGATTTGGAAAAAGGAGGAGAAGACTTATTGGAAGACTCGGGGGAGGCCGATGGTGTGGAGGTTAATTGTATAGTAGTTGAAGGGGGTATAATGGTGGAAGGCATGGTGCAGAGGAAATGTCTAATTTTAGTGGGGCGAGAGGTTTTGAGGGTAGGGGTACATTCATGATGCATCGATGTGGGTTGTTGAAGTATCGACCAATCATTGTAGCACCATGAGGTTTCATAAATGGGGGTAGGGATAGTGGCTTCATCATGAGCCGAGGGCTCTTTTGGTATTTGAGGGAGAGGAAAGTGAAGGTAACTCGGAGTAGGTGTATCTTCAAGGACTTCATCACGTGTCGTCTCCAATTCTTCATAGTCTGACTCATATGCCTCATGATTGGGTTCAAGTGGACGCCATGGTGGAGGCGTATTGATGAGTGGAGGTGTATGATGATGTGGAGGATTTTGCGTATATGGATGCGGATGCAGAGGTGGAGGCGTAGGGCCATATGAATGAGTGAGATGTATGGGTGGTGGGCGGACGACGTCCACTTGACCATTAAAGCTTGTAAAACCATCTTGCTCACATGTGTTTATGATGTCATTCGTGCCTCTATTCTCCTTCTAGTCTTTCTCCATCTTGGTTATTTACTCTATGAAAGCGTGAAGGGGATTGACTTGAGGAGGAGGAGGAGGAGGACGCTGTGGACTTGTGACCCTCTTCAATTGTTCCTCCATCTTAGCGATTTTATCAATAAGAACTTGTTGTTAGGTCCCAAGGGGTGCAATCGGGTGTAGAAGAGGGGGTTGAGTAGATCCTTTCAAAAACTATGGCCCAATATAAAATCGTAGCTGATTAAAATAGAATCCATTGCTTATAATACAAATGGGATGCTTTAGGCACAATCCACAATAGATCAATAGGAAATAGCTCAAATGGAGACGACAAGGCACAATGCACTTACTGCCTAGGTCGACACCACTATACAGTAAGGTCTACACTCCTTCAACGGATCACAACAATGTAGGGAGTTGAGGTTGACACTGCCAAGCAAGGAGGTCGAGGCACCTAGAGAGATGGTTCAGAACGAGTGAGATCTACTGCACTGGACTGCAGGGATCACACTACACACCAACTAGGTGAAGGTTCTGACTAACTATATGTGTGCTTTTGTGATCAAATAGAATTTCACTCAAGAAGATTGGCTGCTCATTGAGAACCTAGTGTGTGTGTGTGTAGGCAATATATTAATGTGTATGATGGAAATCAAGTAGAATCGAATACGTTGGAACTCATGCAATCCTATGAATGGGGGTAGAAGATATGGAGCAAGCACACAAATAGAAACCCATTGCATAGAGGTTTTTAAGGTGGTTCGGTTGTAACCCTGCAACCTATGTCCACCTCGCACCGAACCTGGTGAGGCTTTTCAACACGCTGCAAATCCAACATGGGGACAAGTCCCCAACACACATGCTAATACACAGCTTATGGGGATGAACCCCACACACACACGAGAACTAGGTTCTTACGAGGACAAGGTCCTCACGCTATAGGACTACAGCACACGGGGATGATGCCACACACACCCACACACACACAAAAGAAAACAAGTAACACACTGCAAGTGCAGTCAAGAACACACGGGGACACAGCCCCAAGCACACACGGCTGGACTCAGCCTAAGACCTACCTCTAGTCTCTAAATAGAGCACCAGACACACTACTGTAAGCACAACAAACCACACAGTTCGAGGATGTGAAAATAAAACACTTAGTAGGAGAAGGATATATAGAGAGAGACGATGATGGGTGTAGGATTTAATAATAAAAAATATATATTAACATGTGTGTGTAGAGAGAGAAAGAGAGAGAACGATGGAGGGAGAGAGAGATTACGAGAAGAGAGAGAAAGAGATAGAGAATGGAGACATGGAGGGTAAGAGAGAGGGGTTGCGTGGGGAGAGAGGAAGGGAGAGAAAGAGAGAACGAGAGAGATGAAGGGGGAGTGGTGGACGCCGGTAGAGAGAGAAGGAGATGAGAGGGCTGAGGGGGAAGAGGAAGAGATCGATAGGCTGGTGTGGCTGGTGTGTGTGTGTGTGTGGTGAGGAGAGGAAGAAGAGGGGGTGAGTGTGAAGGGAGAGGCAGAGAGAGGGAGACGGGGGCCAGTGGCTGGTGTGTCCGTGTGTGCGTGCAGGGCCGCCGGCAGAGGTGAGAGCTTCGACGAGGGGTGTGTGTGAAGTGTGGAGGGAGTGAGAGAGAGACGAGCTGGAGAGAAAGAGAGTGGGGAGAGCGCTGCGGTGTTGCGGTGGGTGCAGGGAGCAGAGAAAGAGAGAAAGAGAGGGTGGCCGCGGTGCTCTGCTACGGCTGTGGGGAGTTAGAGAGAAAAAGGGAGGATGAGGCCGCAGAGGTCTGACTAGGTGTGGGGAGTGTAGTGAGAGGTCTCGCGGTGGTGGTTAGAGAGAGAGGTAGAGAGAGAGCAGAGGTGATAGGGGGCAACCGGTATGTGTGTGTGTCAGTGTTGTGTGAAGGGGAGAGGGACGTGGGAGATGGCCGGTGGCTGGGGATGCAATGTGAAAGAGAGAGGAGAACAGAGAGATCCGACGAAGGGGGCTCAAGTTAGAGAGCGATGGAGGGAGAGGGAAGTGTTGTGCGTGTGTAGGGGGAGATGCCGGTGGTGGGTGTACACATGGAGGAGAGTGAGTGGCTGGCTTCTGTGTGGAGGGAAGGTGTTGTGGTGTGGATGGTAGCGGAGTGCCTGCGGAGGTGTTGTAGGAGAGAGAAGGTGAAAAAGAGAAAAGAGAGAGTGAGTGAGAACCAGAGGGGGAACGGAGGTTGCAACGTGGGGATCGCGGCTAGAGAGAGGATGCCACTGGACTGGTGAGAGGGGTGTGTGTGTGTTGTGTGGCAGTGAGAGGGAGATGCTGTGATGTGTGGGCTAGAGAGAGGAAGAGAGTGGGTGAGAGGGGGACAATTGCGCTGTGATGCAGGTGGGAGAAAGGAGTGACCGTGATGGCTAATGGGGAAGAGGAGGAGGTGGTCCAGCCATGCAGGCACACCAGCGGAGGAGTGGGGTATGGAGAGTGGCAGGGTACCATAGTGAGGATCGCGCTAAAGAGGCCCATGTGAAGAGGAGAGGGTGGAGAGCCACAACGGCGAAGGGCCGGGCGCAGAGTGCAGGAAGCAGAGAGCTGCGGTGAGGGGGTGGTGCGGTTAGACGAGAGTGAGAGAGAAGAGGGAGGGGAGGTTCAGGAGGGGAGCTGGCCGGTGGTGTGTGCGTGTGTGCGGGTCATGCGGAGAGGGAGCATGTGTAGGCAGTAGTGCCGCGGCGAGGGGAGGGGGAGACCAAGGGAGGTGTCGTGCTGGCGATGTGTGTGTGTGTAGTAGGATGTGTGTGTGGGAGAGAGCGGTGGAGAGAGGTGTGTAGGGAGGGGGAGAGACGAGGAGGGTGGTTAGAAGGCTAGAGAGGGAAAGAGAGAGAGAGAGAGACGACATGGAGGGGAGGGGAACGGGTGCCCGCCGAGCTTGTGGGAGGTGAGCAGGGGATGTTAGAACGTGGATGGAAGAGAGATCAAAGAGAGAGATGGGAGGGCTGGGTGAGAGGGAAGAGATAAGTGGAGAGAGTGAGGCCCGCGGCGGTGGTTAGTAGGGTAGAGAGAGAGAGGCTACGTGTGGGAGAGGGTAGTGGAGTGAAGGTGTGAGAGAGAGAAGTGGCTACGCAGGGGGAAGATAGAGAAATCAAGAGGGTGAGACAGATGGCCGCGTGGGTGAGAGAGTGAGAAGAGGGAGAGAGAGAGAGAGGGATCCGACGGGAGTGAGAGAGAGAAGAGGTGAAGAGAAGGAAGGGGAGAGAGGAGGAGAAAGAGATGGGGGGAGGAGAAGTTTGGCATGATGCATGCATTGACAAAGCATGATGATAGATAGCTTGAACTTAAATAGCCCTTTTTACTCAACCTACGGTTGATTATGTTGATCAGCCCCTACCATGGGAGGCGAGGGTTAACTCGAGGATGTGTGAGGAGTTAAAACGGCGTAAAAGGGGGTGTTTCATTCAAAAATGGCATGACTAGGTGTAGGCAAAGCATTCCGTGACGTGGGGTAACATAGGTACAAGGTTAAAACGGCATGGGGGAGGCGAATGGGCTTAACCAGTGCGGTCCGCCCGGTGCGCGCTGAATTAGGCTGCGCTAGGTGGAAGCTATTTAAAATTTGGTGAATTTGAGTGTAGTGTTAAATCGGCATAATGGGGTACCGCACCGTATTAGGGCGCGCCAGATTAAGGCCGCACCAGATTAGTCAAATTTTCACGTATTTTTTAGTTTATTTGAGCCATCAAGCTGTTTGTGGGTGTCTTGAAGTTAATTGAGTTAATTGATGAGCGGATTGAAGTCCTGGACACCCTGGAAGCAGGGTCAGAGCTCGTGCGAGGTTCGTACTCCAGGACAAGAACTCGCTATTGTAGAATCATGCTTCATTAAATCTAAATTGTGAGGGTGCTTAATTAGCTGAGTCTGGTGAAATTCGGGCATCATCTCCCCCTATCCGGAGGATTGCGGGGGAGAAGTGGAAGCATATTCACATAACTAGAGTAAGCTCCTTAATACCAGGTGGCACAATGGTGGCTGGCAGACCCAGATGGATGGAAGACCCCGAGGGCTAGCCTATGAGGGGCACCAATTTTTCATGGGCAGAAACATGATTAAAAGGGATGACCTGTGAGGGAGGAAATCCTGAGGGCTAGCCTACGGGTGGCACACAACCCATGGCCACCACTATTCCTCTTGGAGTAGCGGGTTTAAAATTGGGCTAGGAGCCCTATTAATGTTCACCTTCTAGCGGCCTTCAGAGATGCATTTCACTGAAGGACATGTCCCTTTAGACCGTGTGGTGACTTAGAAACACTGATGGGAATGTTCTCCCCCGTGGCCAGTAGACCATCGAGAAAATCAGGTGCATGCAATGCATATAAAGAGTACACCCAGCCAAGGGACCAACTACGATTAGTTATACAAAATAATGGGTTGGCTGGTTAACGGGCTACCATGAGGGTTAGCAAATTAGCATTTGGACCCAGCAGATTGGCATAAGCATTAGCAGATTAGCATGTTAATTGGTTAGCATACAGACTGTGGATATTTAAAGGGGCAAATGATCGAACAGTCAGGTATCATGCAGCATAAAAGATGTAGGGGAGACTCCTTTCTCCCTAGCTCATAGCTATGAGCAGGAAGATACTGAGAAGCTACTCCCACGGCTGAAGGGAGATGTATCTATGTGCATGCCTCTGGGGTAGAGGGACATGCGGGCGTATGGAGTATGCGAGGTGGCCTTCATGATAGAGAGGACCTCGGGGAGGGGAGTCATTGCTGTAGCCCTTTGGGATAAGCCCAGGGCGTGTTCGACGCTTGTGAGGAGAAAACCAATGACCATACACAATGCACAGATGATGCGGGGTTAGTTGCAACATGCGACAAAAAAGAAATTCGGGCTTAAGACATGATCATAAGAGGGAAACATTCATTTAATTCAGCCCGATGTTGTCGCATGAAGCTGCCCGGTTACATCATGACATTAGAGAATGAAACAGAAACAACAGCTGAAGATTGCACTAGAGGGAGAGGTGAAAGGGGTTTAGGGCTCATATCATCGTCCTGTACATTACAGATGCAAGCCGGTAGAGAGCTTTCAGAGAGAGGAAAGGAGGAGAAGGTGAAGAAGAGGCTTCACCACCCACCTCTGTTACTAGCGTCGAAAATACAGTATCGGGAAATACCCTCTTCCCCCTCACTGGACCCCCTCTGGAGAATAGACGAGACGAACTAGAAGGGATGGAGGTGGTTAGAGTCTCACTCCCCAGAGAAACCCTTTCTTCTTCCCCAAACTTCCCCTCTCTCATCAATTGGCTTCTCTCCTTCTCGCTTCTTCTTGTATTTTTCTTTTCTTTTCTATCGTTGGCCGAAGATAATTGGCTTATATAACATGCATTGGCCGTGACTTTTGTTGCATTTGGGGCGTGTGTAGAAGGATGAGCCAAAAGGGGCTGGGGAAAGGTCTGTGCGCATGAAGAACAAGGCCAGTGCACCTCGGGATAAGGTCGGTGCAGTTGGGAGGGTTGAGGTCGGTGCAGGCTGAGCGAGGTTGGTGTAGCAAGGGGCTGGGGTCGGTGCAGCAAAGGGGGTGAGGTCGGAGCATGTTGAGCGAAGTCTGTGCAGGTTTGGGGTTAAGGTCGGTGCATGTTTGGGTGAAGTCTGTGCAATTGGGGGGTAAGATCGGTGCGGGGTCTGTGCGTGCGAGGGACAAGGTCGGTGCAGGGTCTGTGCATGCGAGGGGCAAGGTTTATGCACGTGAGGGACAAGGTCGGTGCATGTGTTGCCTGGGCTAGGATAAGGTCGGTGCAAGGTCTGTGCGTTCCAGGGACAAGGTCAGTGCACATTCAGAACAAAGCTGGGCAGGGTTTGTGCACATTAAGAATGAGGTCGGTGCACATGAGAACAAAGGTCGGTGCACATAGGGATAAGGTCAGTGCACGTTCATAACAAAGTTGGGCAAGGTCTGTGCACGTTGAGAACGAGGTCGGTGCACATACGGATAAGGTCAGTGCACATTCAGAACAAAGCTGGGCAGGGTCTGAGCAGGTTTTGGCCTGAGGTCTATGCATGCTGGGCAAGGTCGGTGCACGTTTTAGATGTGTGAAGGGCAAGGTCAGTGCACATCTAGACAAACATTTGGGATGTGTGAAGGGCAATGTCAGTGCACGTCTGGACAAGGTCAGTGCACATTTAGGTTTAGGTCTATGCAAGTTGGGGGTTGAGGTCAATGTAGGCTTTGGCCTGAGGTCTGTGCATGCTGGGCAAGGTCGGTTCAAGTTCATGCATATGAGGTCCAAGGTCAGTGCGGGTCCATGCATATGAGGGCCAAGGTTAGTGTAACTGAAGTGTGCCGGGTCAGGGCGATGGGAGCACGCCGGGTAGGGGCGCTGGGCGGTGTACCGGGCAGGCAGGGGTTTGAAGTGTGTCAGGCAAGACACAGGGGTGTGTGTCGGGCTAGGATTGAGCTGGGGGTGTGTCAGACCAAGGCTTGTTCAGGGGAGGTTTCTCTCTCTCTCTCTCTCTGTGAGATGCACGTGGGGAGCATGTGAGGGGTTTTCTTTTATTCATGAAATACAGGCGTAGGGTTTTGATTTGGCTTTCTTTTATTCATGCAGATCGTGTTTGTGGTTATGTTCGGCAGTCCGTTATATTGATACGTATGTTCAGTTATTCGAAATCTCCGTAGTTCTTTGTTACTTCAGCAAAGCCGCTTCATTGTTGTTTATTCTGTTTATTTGTTATTTCCTTTTGCATCGTTGTTTCCCCGTCTTTATTATTATTGTTATTATGTTAATTCTGTTGAAAATTCAGCAGCATCTCCCTAGGACCCGATGCTAGGGGGGTAAAGGGTACACGCCCACAAGGAGTGGCATGACCCAACAAGTCAAGGTGTGTGCAAGGGCAGCAACACCTTTAAGAAAACTTCAGAAAACCCGGCGATCGACGAACGGAAACACTGAGTAAACCACAGACCTAACGACTGGAACACCGGGTCAAACCTTCACCGCCCCAGGGAGAAACAGGCACTGGATAGATAAAGAAAGGGCTACTGGGTTACAGATCATGGATGCACCGGGTGAGAGCAAGCTAGGGTGTGTCGGGTTGGATGGGCTAGGGTGTACCAGGTGGCGAGGAGGTCAAGCGCACCAGGCTGGGCATGGATGAAGGCACATCGGGCAGAGGGGGCTCAGTGTGCACCGAGTCAAGGTGCAAAGAGTGCAACGGGTGAGAGCAAGCTGGGGTGTGTCGGGTTGGACGGGCTGGGGTGTGCAGGGTGGTGAGGAGGTCAAGCACACCGGGCAGGGCCTGGATGAAGGCGCACCGGCCAGAGGGGGCTCAGTGTGCGCCGGGTCAAGGTGCAAAGAGTGCACCGTGCCCCAGAGGTCATTGTACGGGGTGAAGGGTGCAACGGGTGCACTAACCCTGGGTGCCTGGGAGTGTGCTGCTGGAGGAGTGGTGTAGGGTGAAAGGACAGGCTCATTGCTAATGGTATCCATGACACACAAGAAAGGGATTAAGTCTCGTATTTAACTCGGGTTAAATACAGTGAAGATATAATCTTGATATTATGTATATTTTAAAGATATTCATGATAGATATATGTTTGACAAAATTAAATTTTATAAGCCCAAACAAATAAGACATTCCACCGCCAGCTGCCACCAACCCGGCGGCTTCCGGCCATGCCCCTCACATCCGCAAAAGGCCAATGGCGGCGCCCAACCGCCTGGGCTGCCTTCCAAATCCATCTCGCTCGTCCCTCTCAAAGGGCTCCCCCGCCCCACCCCTCCGGGGAAGGGATGCTGATCTCGTTCTCACAGTTCAGCTTTCCAATTCACCTCGTCTCCCGTGGAAAAGTCTCAGTTTGAGGGGTGTCGCGTGGGGGAGGGTATGATGACGACCGAAGGGCCCCTGCTCTCCCGTGGAAAAGTCTCGAGGGGGTAGCCATTAGCCGCCGCCGTGGAAAATCCGGAGTTTGAGTGGTGTGGCGTGGCCGCGTGGATAAGATGAAGGCCGAAGACCAATGCATTCCGGTTTTCCAGCGCAGCAGAATTCTCAGACTCATCACCGGAAAGTGATGTGCTTTGATTCAAATAAGTGGGGGAAGTGGAAAAGTTGGATGATGTTATCTGTTTCCGGTGTGCATGGCTTGAAAGGGTCAGTTGGAAAGGACGATATTGACGCGCTGAAGGTATGGGCAAGAATGGGGGCCCGACAAGGGAAGAGGATGGCTAAATCCTTCTCTCCAGCGACATGTTCTTATCGTATATATATGCATACCTGCGTGCTACCAGCGATCGTATCCAGTGCAGGGAGGGAGGGAGTTAATCCTCTCGTGTTTGGGTTGCACGCCTGAAAGCACGTCGAGGTTTGCGTTCTTCGTTTCGTCTGTCAAAATTGCATCTTGGATATTTGGTATTGGCGCTTTGGCCGTCAATGCAACCCACATACCTTCTACCTGGTAAAATATCCATCTAAACGTAGTCCTTCCGATTCATGCTTGAAGCAATGACATTTCAGATCGGTTAAGTATTTTGGATAATCTTCTTGCTCTTCCTGGTTCTCCTTGTTGTGTCTGCTGACATTCCTGGAAACTGCACCGTGTCACTGATCCTCGTGATCTTGGAGAACTGACCATCTTGGTTCTCATCTTGGTAAACTCTGAAAGTAGTGACCCTTTTTTAGGGGTGAAACCGTGAGTGTACGTACATGACCTTTTGTTTTTGACGCACATATATGTCCTTTCCTTTTCATCTTAATGAAATCGCAGAATAGATACTTAGAAAAAAGGTGTTTGTTGGTGTTCAGCAGCAGTACTCCTTTGAATAACTTTATGAATGAGATAACGCTTGATGACAATCCCAATAGTTGTTTTTCCCCGGTTGAATCCTGTTTTCAGTGGGTGCCAGGTTACCCATTACAACATTTTTTTCATTGAATCAGCAATGATGATAATATCCTAAAATTTAATTTTTAAGAATCAGTCACTTGCTCTTTATTTGCATTCTAAAATGCATTGTAATATCTATTGGAAGCTATATCAATCATCATCATCATCATCATCATCAATCATCATCAGCAGTAGCAGCAGAGTCTTATCCCTATTATTTAGGGTGACTACATGAATCCTACTCCGCGAAAGATTTCTATCAAGTGCTATATTCATATTTAAACCCAAAAAATTAATGGCCTTCCTAATAACATCGCACCATCTTATTTTAGGCCTTCCCCGAGCTCTTTTATTAGCATTCACTAAGATTCGGTCACATCTTTTAAGCAGGGCTGAGTTAGGGCGACGAAGCACATGTCCAAACCACCTGAGTATATTTGCTCTCATTTTACTATCAATTGAGGCCGTCCCCAAGTCTTTATGGATGCGCTCATTCCTAATCTTATCTTGCTTAGTCTTGCCACACATCCATCTCAACATTCTCATCTCTGCTACACACATTTTGTGAATGTGTTCATTTCATGCTGCCCAACACTCGGTTCCATATAATAATGCAGGTCTCACAGCCGTTCTATAAAACTTTCCTTTGAGTTTCACATGCATACGATGATCATAGAAGACTCCTAATACCCTTCTCCATATTAACCAGCCTGCTTTAATCCTATGTGCAACATCGTCATAAACATACGTAGACTAGACTAGCCAAAGCAGCACGTGTGGTTCACTATCTGACTAATGTGATCCACATGATGGCGACATTCTCTCTCTTAGATGGCGAAGCAGAGGAGTCCAGCACCAGTCAAAGGGAGCGCTCACTCTGGTACCCGGGGTGGAGGCCCTGGCATGATCACGGACCTCTCTCCTTCGCCAGGGAGAGGACCCGATGACTCTTCGATGTTCTCGTCGAGAGGGGACATGTCATGCCTCGCGACCCACTAGCAGATTACACTTCCTGAGACTTCAATCACCCCCAGTACTACCCTTTTCGTGCTAAGATCTATCACGCAATCGAGTCCTGTGAGGAAGTCTAGTACCACATCCAGGAACAGATTCAGTGGCAGTAGATCAGCACCTAGGGGAACTCCATGGCACTCGTCAGACTTCGATAAGCTGTCGAGGAAACACTGAGCACCGCCAGAAATGTACCAGAGCAGTCAGACCCTCCCCGAGAAAATGGGCATGGGTTACGTTACCAGCACACCCCGGAATGGCTTGAATTCTGGACCGACAATCGGGAAGCTCTCGAGTGATTGCGGAGGCGTCGAGAACAGGATGCCCATCAGGAGACGGGGCCAAGTAACTTCTCGGTCAATGTCATCCATTCGCCTGCCCCTCTGGCCTCTCCTGATCCCCTGACATCACCTGCCAATCAGTCAGCCTCCGCTACCTCGGCCGTACACTGGCGGCCTTGGCAAGAGCTAGAGTCTCTCCCTTTCTCCAGAGAGGACATTGCCAGGCTCCTTTGAATCCTTCTTGGATGAGAGAATGTCCTGGTGGGCGAGGCGACACGGGGCTCCTCAGGCCCCTCTCACTCTCCTTCTGCCTCACCGTTGGCTCCAGCCCTCCAAGACACGAAGGGGAAGCAAAAGTTGGGAGAGGCCCTAGTCCGATCAGCTACGCCAGTTCACAAGCCAGGGTTGCCACTACAAGGGCCATCCGATGCGCGAAACTACGGCAGTTGCCAGGGGCAACAGTGCCCCAGGATACCACTGCGGCCAGGCCACTCCTTAGCAAAAGCTCCAGCGACCGCGGCTAAGGCATCAAACCGCGTATATGTCTTCAGACGTCGGCCCCAGCACGCCAGCTCGGCGGGAGTTACCTCCCTCGCCACCGCGGCTAAGGCATCAAACCGCGTACATGTCCTTCGACGCCAGCACCAGTCTACCGGTGCATACCAAACCTCCTCAGCCACCGCGGCTAAGGCATCAAACCCCGCATACGTCTTTGGATGCCAACCCCAGCATTCTAGCCTACCAAGAGCTACCACCTGAAGTCATCGAGCAGGCGATCAATGCTACCTTCCAAATATAACGGGTGGAAGGTGCCTGGATTGAGATCCGGGTGAATAAGAGCCACCAACCTCGCTCGGTAAAGCCATCAGCTCGGCAATATCCTCATGGGGATTTGTCAGCTCTAGCTCCAGTACCTCCTCCTCCTACTCCCTTGGAGGCGGCCATCGCCAAGAAACGGGAGTGGAGTAGAAGGAAGAATCTCAAGAGATGGCTCAAGAAGTAAGCTGAGCAAGCGGCTACCCTGTAATTCCCAGTGGAGCTAACACCGCTCCAGAGGCTGCAGCAGTTCATCGATGGCCAGGAGGAATACCTCCCTCCCTGTCCTACTGGTCCTATCCCACTCGATAGCTACATCCCATGGGAAGAGATGCAAAAATGGGCTCACCTCAGAAACTGGGTCCAGGAGATGATCCAGAAAGTTAAGAGTGGCGAAACGCTCCTCATCCCTAAAGAACTCTCTTTATTCTACAAGGACAAAGAGATCATGATTGAGCAGCTGGAACAAATGCTTTGCAACTATACCTATAACATGGTGGCCATCCTACCCCCAGACAACATCAACGCCACCCAGTGAGGCGAGCCAATTGCTTCTCGAACCCGACAAAGGACCACTGCCCCCCATGGGCTATAGCTGATCCCAGAGCACACCGACTGGGGCCGGGGCCGGGGCTGTGGATGTGGAAGAGGCTGCTGGAGAACCCCTAATTCACCTCTTCACTCGACTGCCTTCGACCCGGAGCGAGTCATCCTCTTTCGAGGAGAGCAACCCACCCCGATCCCATCGGGGGTCCGCCCCTCCTCTCCCATCCATTGTTATTGAGGGTGCTCAACCCTCCCCTTCTGATTCTTCCTCACAAAACTCGGCCAATCAAATTCTTCACATGATGTCCCAGTTAGATTCGACTCAGCTTAACATCCTTCGTCAAGCTCTACAGGGGCCGAATGCCCCGTCTTTAGTTCCTTCTCATGGCATGTTTGTTGCTGCCACTCCATCTCCAATTGTTGGGTTAGGGGTCGTTTCTGCTGTGCCCATCGATCTCACTCCGGTCCATCCCCAGACTCTCCGATTTCCCAGTTTGGAAGCGGGCCAGGCTTCTACCTCGGCCCATCAGGCTCTGGATAAGGGGAAAACCCAGATCCCCTCGTCATCTTATTCTGATCCTTATACCACTGTCTCTCCAGTGCCACAGGCCCTCGTGGCCCCGACTGATTTTATTCATCTTCAGGCAGGGGCCGCCCAACTAGCTCATGCGGATATGGGCCCTTCCTTGGCCCATTACCCTTCTTACGGGCTTCCCCCTCCATCAGTCTACCCATCAGCTCCATATAACGGTTCTGTTCTTCCTATTTTGCCTCCTCCTTTCTGGGAATGGGAACTTCTCGATAAGTGGGCTAACATGCAGCAGCAAATTGACCTCCTTCATAAATGAGTCATCCCACAATCCCTCGCTGATATCCCCGTTCCAAATTTTCGGGACATCCGCTTCCCACCTCAATCCGAGCTCCCTACATACCGGAAGTACGACGGGAATGGCAACCTGTTCATTCACATAAGGGAGTTTCTATATGAATCGACATAGTTCCAACATGATGATCGCCTCATGGCATATCTTTTTCGCTGGTCATTGGATAGGGTCGCACTAGAATAGTTCTACACTTTGCCCTTGGAGGAGGCAGAAAGCTTCAAAGTTGTTAAGGAGAAGTTTATATAGAGATTTCAAGACCGGGTGGGCCCGGAAGATTCCTTCACAGACCTTGTAGTAGAAAAGATGAAGGCAGATGAAGATTTTACCACTTATGCAGATAGGTGGAGGCAGATGGCCTCACGTGTGCCCGTGCAGATCCCGGAGGAAGAGAAAGTAAAATTGCTAATTTCAAATGCTACCCTGACATTCCGAAACATTCTGGCTATGAATGACATATCAAATATGCACCAGCTATACAGTCAGGCCTGGTTCATCCAAACCCAGTTCAAAGACTCCATTCATTCCTTATTTGAGGCCCAAAAGTCAAAATCCATTAGGAAATCCCAAGGCCCAGTTACTGAGGGAGTTCAGACTAATGAGCAGGTGTAGGCTGTTAACCAGTCTGCTCCACCCCGTTTCTAGCAACCTCCACGCAACCCCCAGTTTTCCACTTCGCCAACTCCCCGACCATCATTTCTAGCACCTCAGCAGCCACAACAACAACCACCACCACCACAATAGCCTCAGCAGCCACCCCAATACCATAATGTTCCTCCCCCTGCTGGCTACGCACCCGCTCGACCGAGTCTGAAAAGATCCCATTATCCTCCACTTCCTAAAACCCTTCCAGACATTTTCTCAGCTCTAATGTGCACTGGTGACATTCAGCTCCTTCCGGAATGCCAGAACTAGAATCCGGCTGCTGATCAGTCAAGATATTGTATATATCATCGATAGCCTGGGCATACAATTGAAAGGTTTTATCAGTTCTATGATTTGGTGTATGATTTACACGAGGGGCAAAGGATTGACTAGGCCCAGATGCACAAGCTAACAGAAGACATCAAGGAGGGGAGAAGACAAGCAAGACCGCAGCAGTCGACGCCACAGTAGCAATAGCTTCAGCAACATCAACCTCAGCAGAAGCAGCAGGAACCTGAACTCGGGATTCACCAAAATCCCATGCCAGACCATTCGCCCACCCCGCAACAGCAACCGCCGACACCGGCATAAGTTAATGTTGTTCACCACCCAGCCCCTAACGCTGGGTGGTCTTACGACGATGAGACTCCTGCCCATCTCCTGGCCTTCCACCACGCATACACCAACTCCCCTGTGCCTTCTGTCCCTTCCATCCTCCGACCCAGCACCTTGACCACTACTCTGCCCACTATCCCCTCCAGTCCCCTTGTTACACCCGCCACATTACCTACCATTCCACCAACCCTCACACCATCACCCGTCATACCCCCTGTTGAGTCCCAGATGGTGGCAATCAAGAGGGGAGGGGTGAATTGATTGACCAATTAAAAAATTTTCCAAACGAAACTTTGTTAATTAACCATGCAAGCTCTAGATCTCACTCGAACATGAACACACTTGTGAATACGTGTGGACAAGGGTATGTGATTGATGATTGAAGTGGTGTACGCTCTGCTCACCGTGAAGCTCACTCGACAATGAACACTGAAAATCAAACCACAAATGACACGCAAGGTTTTTAGGTGGTTCGGGTACACTGTCGTGTCCCCTACGTCCACCCCTCACTCTTGAGGATTAAAACTTCACTATGAAGTGAGCCACACACACACGCTGTGTAAAACAGCAACCATACACATGGGTGAGAGATGGAGGAGGGGGCTGTCTCCACTGCAATACGTAATCATGAAACAGACGGGCGGGATGAGGGTGGGTTGGGTTGTGTGTGCAGATGGTCATAAAATGATGGCACGAAGCAAACAAGAAGTAAAGTTGGGTAGTTGAGGAATACTCCCTGCAAGAAGAGAATATTTCTCGACTGACTAACTTCATTAACACACGAGGGCATTTCCTGTTCCCCCGCGGCACGTCGGTCCCCAAGTACTCATCTAATTAGTTTACCTCAGTCTACAACGAGATTCAGACGAAGAAAATGCAAGCAAAATAAAGATGAAGCTACATCTAATGAGTGAACTGGTGGGGACACCGCTCGCGTATCACTCTGGTTGAGATCAGATACGGCTCCGTGATGCTTTAGAGCTTGTGCATTGAGTCATACCAAGTCATTTCTATTTTTTTAATTTAAATTTATATATTTTTTCTTTTATTTGAGTCATTTATCTAAGTGTAGAGTCATTATGTCCATTCATTAATTCCTTAGATAATAAGAAATATTTTGTGTTTAGTAAGGGACATTTTAATCTTGTAAAATTTGATCTCTCCCTCGTAGTCCAAAGCACCTCCCTCCTTGACCGCATCGTTCACGTCAAGGGCGGAGGGAGGCTGTTCCGGGAGGACAAATTCCTCTCGACCCTACCCTCTGCCCCGTGCCAGCAGCTGGACCGGCTCGCCGGCGACATTTCAAACACCAGCAGATATGCCGACGTCGATAATCACGCAGCAGCCCATCCCTTCCTCGACAACCTGATTCCGGCGACACCACAGCAACCTTTTTCGTCGCCCACAGCATTCCCCATTGCACTCCTCACAGGTCGCATTGCTGCTCCGGCGTCACCGCAGTGTTGCCTTCGTCACCGTCTACGGCAGCATGACCTTACGTTCGTTCTAAAATTCTCTCTGTCCCGTGGTTCCCCCTCCTACAAGAGGTATAGTGGTGTAATCATTCTCCCCATCCCGAGTCCACCCTTGCTGCATGGAGGTTTTATTTTGGTTGTACCATGCAGCCACTCAAGTCGACACCGGCTCCGCGTGCGGGACGGGACGTTATAGCACACATCCCCGCCCATCCCCGTCTCGGTACTGGTTTCTTCAAACTAGCAAGATAGGTATGTGGCCTGACCGTCTTCCTGGCATTTTCTGTTCATTTGGTATCCCTTTTAAGTTCACATCTACGGTGAGGGAGAGCCCGATCCCGTTACCTCTCGTGCTGTTTATTCTGTGTTGCATCGTTGCTGCGAGAGAGTGGGGCGAAACCCGTGCCCAAGTGTACGAGATCCGCCTGATTTGATCACGGGCGTCCCAAGCCGAGGGTTGGGCTACCTAATCCCCTCAATATCACTCTGATTGTGTGGATTGACGCCGGGCCTCTGTCCCGTTTCTACCGTCACCACATCTCCACACGGGTTCAGGGACACGCAGGCTGTGGGTGTTATTCTGTCGTTCAAAGAGTTCTGCGTTCTTGTCGATTGCTTGCTGAATTATGGGTCCCAAGACAGTCCCTAGGTTGGCTCCACATCGTGAACTTTCCTGCGTACCCAGTGGTAAGCATATGACTTCGGTCAGAATTAACAAAGCCAAACAGATCTGTGCTCATCCGTCGCATCTGAGATCTTACTGCACAAACGGATATTTTTCATGTCTTGATGCGCAAAAAGGCATTAACACAGACATTTATCAGAATCTAACGAGAAGTCGGATGGAATCTCAGGGAATACCATCTTTTATTGCAAACTTGAGAGACAGCTCTGATTGATTCCTGACCCATTCAACGGAACATGGATGGATGGATGGATGGCACAAGAATCCTGTCACAGACCACGTTTTCTTTTGGCAAACTATAAAATTCATTATCTCCAGCTTGTCATCATCTCCTGCTTGTTGTTTGAATAGTGCCACATCGAATAAAAGACAAACCAAGGTAACATTGGATGATTGATTGATTTGAGTTTGAGTTGGATGGTCTAACATGGCATCAATGTTCACGGTTTTATTTTCAGTCCAGTCACTCTGTCACTCTTAAGTAGGGCTGTCAATGGGTTGGGTCGACCCGATAGATCTGCAGATCTGACCCGATTTTAGGTCGGGTCGCAAGATCTTTTTTGACCCGTGAACTTTTAGTCGGCACGAAAAACCCGACCCGACTAGACTCGTGGGCCGGGCTCGGGCTTTGAGTTTGACCCGCGTGCCGACCCGTCTCGTTTTTGAGAATGCACTTTTCATAACTATAAAGGCTATTCACTAGAAAGTCATGTAACAAGAAAGTATAATTTCATGATGAGCCTCGTGATTTTCACCCGTTTATAAAAAAAAGTACTCCCGGTGCAATGCGATGCCCGTGTTCATCATACCCCATGGTTTATAGTATGTTTCTGACAATCAGCAGAGGGGACTAGCATCGAGTCCTTAGACACAATCAATGCCTGATCTGCATCTTCACGTTATAAATCAAGCTACTTCCATGAGTATAGTAATAAGGTTTGGCCAATAACGTAACAAGTTCAAGTAATTGTTCATGATAACAATATCAAGGTAAGAACATATCAAATATGATCATGAGAGTTCATAGAACGAATTAAAGACAAGCTCATGCCACGGGAAGAATCCGGTAGCATAACGATACATTTTTTAACTTCCATAATTCATTAATTAACATATTGAACAATGTTTTGGGTTCCAGATAATTCATAGACCATCTAGGAATAGAATATAGTCAACCCTTGGGTCAAACCTCAGGTTGAACAGCAAGCAGGTAGAACGCGGTCATGTCTAGACCATTTCTTGGCAGTAACGGTCATGCAATGACTGCATTTCAGTAAAGTCGATGCCAGAGGGGGAGAGGGTCGACGCAGTGAATTTATGGGAGAATACGGTCACGGGAAGGCCGCTACTTGATAGTAGCGGTCGTCTGATGGCCACGACTATCCAGGCTGCAGAAAACGTTAGAAAACTCAAGTGCTTTCTAGACCAATAGATTTTTAGGGTACAACTAGCTCGGCGTCGTAGTGGGAATCCAGTGGAGTTGGATGGATGGTAAGAACTAGAGGGGGGATGAATAGATCTACCCTCTAAAACTTTATCTATAGTGAACAAGTAAGATGCGGAATAAGAAAATGAATGCTGGAAGAATAAATTCAACTGATAGAATAAAAATATGCACGTAAGCCTTAAGAGTTCATGGCAATCATCTACGCGATAGTGGATCAAAAGTGCAAACACTAAGCAAGCATGTGTATACGCGAATGAAACAAACCAATCACATAGAACACCAGAGATTTTAGGTGGTTTGACACAAGCCTACATCCACCCCACACTCAAATCGAGTGTGGTTTACTGTTGATTCACAGCTTCACTCTGCTGATCCACAACTTTGGGGAATAAATCCCTACAGATCGCTGATCCACAGCTATGGGGAATCAATCCCAGACTGCTGAGCTTCACAGCTTGCTCCCGCTGAGCCTTACAGTTTCGCTGTCTGAGGTTTTACCCTCACCCGCTGACACACAGCTTGACGAAATTCAAGAATCAAAGAAAAGAGTAAAATGTGAAAACAATGTAGCTCTAAGAGCAAATTGACTCTGGATTTGATCCAAGAGTCAATTATAGATACTGGAGATTACTAGCTCTCTTCTCCTCCGGTACTCTGCTTTTCTTCAACGCAGACTGCTCCTTCTAGCTTCACCACTCAGAAATTGGCTTTCTCTCCAGGCTTCGAAAATTCTTCTCACTCTCTCTTTCTCTTCTTCTAACTCTTCCATCCTGAATTAGAAGGCTCTCGCTCTCGTGATTCTTCTCAAGAGGAAGGTGAGTTCTGCTCTAGTGTTCTTCTGTAGATCTTCTCTGTATATATTTCTCTTTCGATCTGCTTCCCCCTTTATGAAGATCTCAGGCGATGGGCGTGTGGACACCACGTTTTTCCCACCCAATCTTCCACGTGTAATGATTACTGCGCCTTAGACTTCCACGTGGTAGGATCTCTTGTTCCGAGTCTTGCAATGGATCACGTGCCCAATCATTGTCGTGAATGAATCTGGGACCACATGTCTTCCTTAAAACTCACGAGCATCTTATCCTGGTTCTCTTTGAGCCTTTTCTCAGTACAGTTCCTGCCAACAAAATAAAAGACATTTCATCAGGCACGTTGTAGTTATTTGACAGAAGACTAAATGTCAGCACAATAATGTGACCCACTGGAACTCCGCTCAGAGGATCAGACCTTAAGTACAAGGGTTCTGATATGGTCAGCATCTTTGTACCGACCTATGCATTATTTCATTCACAAGTGTACCTACTAAAGTGTAGATGCATACTGAGTCAGATAAAATAATGCAGAAAGATGGAGAGACCATTTTTTTTAGAGAGTGATTCTCTTCTTCCTCCTTGGGTGTGGAGCTCAGGAACCCTAGATCTTGCAACAGGATCTAGCCGGGGTGAGACTCCCCATGCCAAAGGTGTGACGTTGAGGCTTTCGTTCGCGAGATCCACTCAGTGCTCACGTGCAGATCTAGATCTATCCGCCTTGAGCTCATCCCTGGTTTTCGAGTCGGCCACGACACCTTCCTGATCGGATCTGGACCTGGTAATTTTACCAAGGATGCTTCTGCAAGTCATAAATATTCCAGCACTGGTTTCGCCTTGATCAGAGTTCTGGATCTCTAGTAACAATTCTCTTCGTGAAGCCACGCGTAACTGCCTGCCTCTGTGAGGCAGATCTCCCCTTCCTTTTATGAAAATCCTCCAGGCCTCCCCTCAATGCCTTTGGGCCATAGGCTTGGGTGAATCGTACAACTTTCTATCTTCTTCATGACTCCACCGAGCATGCACCATTCTGACGCCCGTGCTGAGTGTGGCGACGAGTTTGATAAGACTGTGCAAGCCGACCTGTGCAGATCCGGCCCAGAACTTGTGGCACGTTGGAGGAGATCCCATGACTTCCTCCCTCCATATCTGACCAGGTCCTTTGGTCAGGACCTTCCTTCAGACGTCACATGCGTTCCCCAGTAGGCGGCGCTCCGTTCCCACACTGTAACCCCCTTTTTCCTATTTTTATTATTCTTCTATGCAGTTTTGTACGAGCAGACTAGAGCTACCTTGCAAACGTCGTCACGCCCAGACGGGAGCAGATTCGGACACTCCATTCGGACGGGCCATTCTTCATCCAGTCCACTGCGTGTTCCAATAGACCACACCCCGTTCTGACTCCGGATCAAGTCATACCACCTCCTGCAAGTTGACTGCACAGGCTGGCCAAAGCGGGCAGAACCAACCGATCGGGAACCAAGCCTTGCCACCTCGTCTCCTCGTCATCATTGAGTGCTGCCCGTCAACCCGCGCTCCTGTAGCCCCGATTTTAGCATTTGTAGCATGTTATCTCCCTGTGAGGAGTGGGTATTATTTGGGTTGTATTAATACTTTTGTTATCGTGTATCAGGATTATCAGACTCGACCGGGGTTTCTTCCCCACGCATTAGTCGTGGAGGTATGGGCGACGTTCCTTTTCTCGACACTTACTTATTTAGTATGTTTTCATGTATGTCGTGCTTGTGCAATTAGGACCCCTAGCCAGTTATGAATCACTGTGATTGAGAGTTGTGAGCATCCGTCCCATAGCCCCAGTCGAGCGCCGAGCTCGAACTGGATCACCCTAAGCGATAGTGGTTCCTTAACCGCTGTGATCCCATGCTTCCCTCATAGGGACGATCGTTGGGCTAGAGAGGGAACGCCACGGAGGTCAGCCGCCCGGTTTACCTTTAGCATGCAAGTGCTGGCCGCACTTCGAGTTGGTCATAGATCCTAGCCCACTCGTGTCCTATCCCGCATCATGTTTGATATCTTTGGCATCCAAGAAATAGCACTAGGTTGCTCTCCCTACTTCAGAGACAGAAGATGTTGTTGCAGGGAGCTGTGACACCTAGGTGTTGTGGCCAACAAGAATGGGGCAACAAGTCTACACCAAGGCAAAAAAGAGACACCAGGGCCTGCGAGAATAGCACGTGAGTCGCCAAGACTAGCTAAGAACGATAGCGAGGATTAGATCTGCGGCGAGAGCTCCTGGTCACCTTACGATGAGGGGAATAGATCTCCCAACCTAGATCATCATCAGCACCAACGAGGTCCTCCTGAGGCAAGGCAGCAGCAAGGGGGACCGCACCAAAGTGAGCTTGCGAGGGGAACCGCCTGGCATCCGCGAAGGACTAGGACCGAGGAGCAGAGAGTGTGGCTGCCAAGGCAGACGACCGACAGATATCATCTTTGATTGACTGGCTGGGAGGAACCTTAGAGGAAGAATCAGCAGCAAGGGCAGGAGGCACGATGACACCCACATTTGGAGCTGCCAAAGCAAGCACCACATGATGGGGTTGCAGAGAAAGCGAGGGGGGCGGCACACCGCCCATCAAAGGCACTTCCTTGGGGGGAACAAGATCAGAGGCCACATTTTCAATTAAACTATAGAGTCCAGTCTAAATAAAGTAACGTACCTAACGCCGAGTGATCACTCGGCCTGGCGAGTTGACAACTACGAACCTCCGCGCTGCACCTCTGAACCTCGAGGAGGAACCGCTACACCTTAAAAGTAGGGGGGTAAACCTCGTCTCACTGGCTCAATAGGAGTCTTGCAGAACCCCAACCGTAAAACAATGGTGGTAAGGGAAAGCAGTGCTAACAAGAGCAACAACAGCAACGGGAGTAGCAACGGTAACTACAATGGCAGAAGGGACAGCTGCCATAGGAAACACAGTAGCCGACACAACCTCGGCTCCACAAACTACTCCTACTGCACAGGGAAACACACCCCAATCTCACAGTCGGGGGACTACCAGACTGACAGCAAAAATAGTAGCTATGCCGCCAGAAGAATCATCATGACAACACTGTCATGGAGGCCAATCCTTGCTGACTAAGGCCCAACCCAGAGACGACATGGTCTGGGAACACAGTCACAACCTCGCCATTGTGGATCCTATACCATCTAGGGAATACCCTCGGTAACGCTCACTGGAAACACACAGAAAATACCTAAAAATCACGTCTCACAGATGGGAACTAAACCCATGATGACTGGAGCACTCTGTCACGAGCCTAGGCTCGATGCGTCCCGGATGCCTTACATCGCCCACCACGCTCACGCCTGTCCACCTCTCCTAAAGAGTGAGGCAGAGTCGTCATGACACAAGGACTAGCTGGGGTCACGCTCGTCAGCACGGGTCCACTGCCCCCAACCACGTGTGCACACACGACCACGCCCTCAAGGTCGGGTCCTCTAACTGATTTTCCCCTCAACTGGACTCAAGCTACTAAGGCGAGGGACCCTACGGTAACCAGTCTAAAAACCATCACATCACGTACAGCTCTCGACTACACAATCAGAAAGTGTCGGCACTCAGTAAGCAACTACTCTCGACCTAGCTGGTACATTTATGACACTCAGTAAGCTGAGTCTAGTGGAGTACTACTCAGAAGAAGGTCCAACTCACACCCATTGCGAGTAACGCGAAGTAACCAGGTGGCTCAGACCACCAGACTCAGGACAGTCAACTAGACCTACTAAATCCAACGGCCCTTGAGTCACAAGACTCGGGTTAAAGCCGTTGCACAGGATAGCTCCATCCCGCCAATCTGGCCGATCCCTATGTCAGAAACCACAGTAATAATTATTAGGGCGGCTCACGACCGCCAACCCTATTCCCTTCCAAAGGGAGGGTAAGAAACCCTCCAGCACTAGGTTGGGTCATGAGACTCACAGTCTCAGGCCATACACATGGCCCACATGGAAACCACTTTGCGGGAAAGCCATCGGTGTTTGGGAATGGCCCTCTACACTCAGGCCGATGCACGGGGATTCAATTAAGCGTAACACAGAAGCCCGGAACACAAGGGGGTCACTCAAACTCTTAAAACCCACGGGCATGCTAATCGAGATATAACGATACCTCCGGACATCCAAAAATGTGGTCACAGTCCCCACTGGGTGTCCGGGACAACCACGGGGCCATAGGTCGACCATTAGGTCTCAACCGGGTTGATTGGGGGCCAAACGGGTCAAGACAGGGCAGATCAGTCGACCAAAACCCCTGGGTCGATTGACCAGCCCCAAATGGGCGGTTGACTGCCCAACAAGCATGGGGTGCCTGCCCTAGATCGGCCAACCTAACTGGGCACTTTGGTCAACCGAACTCGCCAGAGTTCCCCTCCGTGGCGAATGCCGTTCGGTCGACCAATGCCAAGGGATTGGTCGACCGAAAATGGCAAGGAATGCCCCGAGCTCAACCTCGGAGCCCGGTTGCATGCCCACTCGATCCTGATTGAGGGGGAAAATGTTTGGGACCATTCCTTGGGTCCTAAAACAACAAAATGCATATAAATAAATGAAAAAATGGCACTCGACTCGACGAATCTGTTGCATGCCTTAAAGCATGCATTTTAACCCTCGGCTTGAATTAAACCCCACTCGGCTCACCTCAACCTATGAAACTTGCGAAAAAACAAGTACACAGGTTAGGGAACCATCTCCCTAGCTCCATCGAAGATTCCCGCACTATGGATGTTGAAAGATATACATATTGAAGATGCTTGGATCTCACATTTGCCCAGGTCCGTTGGATGGCCTGGAGATTGTGAAAGAAACTGATCACGCCTTAGTCAGATGACTTGCCATCAGAAAGAATAAGATCCGGGGACCCTTGAGAAGGTCGAAGGGATCAACCTCACATAGCTAATGGGGGCGAATCACCTTGATGATCGCATGATACAACACTCGAATTTATCATTGCTGGAACCGAGTTACATGGCCTGGACAGACCAAGATATAGAGACTGAGAAAGGAGGGAGAGGTCGAAATACAAAGCCTGAAAAAGGGGAGAGCAAGGCTGGTGCAACACGTGCTGTGTACACTATTGAAATGCAGAATGTTTTCTTTTATGATTTTAATCCTCAGCAATTTGAATGTTCAAGTCCACACTAATTCAGCTGTGATTATGCAGGGAGTTAAAACCGGAGGATCAGCACGGTGGCAAGCATGTAACAATACAAAACCAAGCAACAAGGGGATCGGCAGGTGGATAGCACCACCAACTAGGGTCTTCTTCAACCGTCAAAATAAGGACAGCAATGTACCGGGGGGGTGCTCATGCAAGAAGGTTATTTCAATGTAATGGAACTATGGCAGTAATAATGTAAAATGGAAGATATGGTGGTGGCAGTAGTTTGTTTGATGGTTTCACGGTGGCACGGTGGCAAGCATGGAACAGTACAAAACCAAGAAACAAGGGGATCGGTAGGTGGATAACACCACCAACTAAGGTCTTCTTCAAACGTCAAAATAAGGACAGCAATGTACAGGGGGGAAATGCTCATGCAAGAAGGGTATTTTAGTGTAATGGAACTATGGCAGTAATAATGTAAAATGGAAGATATGGTGGTGGCAGTAGCTCTTTTGTTTGATGGTTTCTTGGTGGCACAAACATGCAAAAACCAAACGCCAATCGTAGGTAGCAACGTACCACTTAGGACGGACGGCGCTTCGCGTTGCTGGTAGGTGAGAGTGAGAGGGCTGCGAAATCGACGAGCAGCTGGCCGTTGTGGGGCCTACACGGCGGAGACACCATGGGACGGTGCGGAGGTTGATGTGGTGGTGTCCGCAGTCGTCGGGGTTGAGCGAACTCGTGTGGGCACAGTGGTAGGTACAGGTAGACAGGTAGACGTGTGTCGAGCCGTCGGCGCCTTCGTCGACGGTCAAGTTCATCCAGGACACTTTAGCGCGCAAGAGACGAGAACCGCCTGGCTGTTCGGTCACTTTGCAGGTTGATGGTGGCCGACATTGACGGGTTGGCCCAGGCAGGTAGAACCGGTGCTACGTGAGGTGGGGAATCAAGATGAATGCACCGAGATGGGTAAATTGGGAAAAGATGAGACTTGTGGAGGGGGAACACGAGAGAGGCGAGAGGTTGGTTGGCGTCGATAGCGGCTCTGTGCAGCACAAGTCAGCGGTGGAGTGCAGCGGTGAATGGGGGAAGGTGGTGTGGTGGGCAGCGGTACTCGGCGGGTGCATAGAGGGAGCAGCGCTAGTAGAGGGGAGGGCACAGCCAGGGTTGGACAGTTAGGAGAGGGGGGGAGGACACGGCGGGGTATGGAGGGAGGGGGACGATGATTGTCTGTGGCCAGGACAGGTCAACGACAGCAATGGCGGCTGTGACGATGGAAGGTGGACGGGAACAGGAAGATGGATCACGGTGGCGCTAGAGGGAGGAGGTAGGTGTGGGTGAAGGTGGAACGACGGCGGAGGCGTTTTGCGCGGGTGGGACAGGGAACGCAGGGGGAATGGGAGATAGGGATCACGAAAGCGTAGGAATGGGGTGAAGCAAAGGTCGGTGAAGTGGCAGTGGCGAGGAAGGTTGGTGGTGGCCGGGAAAGGGTAAGGGTTGCCTCTCACGACCGATCGCCTCTCACAATTGTTCCTCTCTCAAGAAGCTCATCTCTCAGAAAACACACAGGTTTAAGCAAAACTAATGCAACATTATCCACTCATTAACCATCACATGCCGTTATATACGGCTATAACAAAGCATCAACGGTCCAGATCGAATAAGTAAAAGAGGTCTAGATCCTAGAGCTACAACAGACCAACCCACTAATGGGGTCACAACAACAAAAAGGTAATACAAAATTGTATTTTATCATCATTTTTGGGGTTTATTTACATCATTACTATTATTATACTCCTTTTGTTAAATTTGGAGTGTGTGCCGGGCGACGTGTTGGGGGGGTGTACCGCTGGGGATGCGAGTGTACTAGGTGAGGAGGCTGGCTGGGCATGTACCGTTGGAGGAGGATGGCAGTGCACCGGGTGATGGCTAACGCTAGGGCGTACCGGGTAGACGGGGGTTGGCGTAGAGGTTGCATCGGTCAAAGGGGTTGATGCATGCTTGGACTAGGGTCGATGCTAGTTGGGGGCTGGGGTCGGTGTAGGGGTGAAATGAAGAAGGACATCGGTGCATTGTTTGGCCTGGGGGCCAAGGTCGACGCTAGTTGGGCCGAGGTCAGTGCAGGCTCGGGGTAATGGTGGTGCAGGTGGGCATAAGGTCTGTGCAATGCTGGGCATGCAAGGGACAGGGTCTGTGCAGAGTGGGACGAGGGGCTGTGCAGGTGAGGGCTACAAGGGGCAGGTTTAAAGCAGGGTAGACGGTGCCGGACTAGGTGGCTTAAGGGTGCACTGGGCAAGGCAAGGGTGGAGCGTGCCAGATAAGGCCAGGGACGAAGCGTGTGATGCGGGATGACTATGGGACTCGACTCAAAACTGAGACTCTAAGTGACAACGCGACTCTTTGGATGATGCGACCAGCAATGACACACAAGACTCAACACCTAACCAGGTTCCTGAAGAGGTGAACATACCCCAAACAGAAGTACTCGCTCACAGTCGTCCCCAGCGAGGGAAACGTGTCGATCGGCACGGTTGAGAAATTGACTTTGAGTTTCGGGTGGTCAGCTTACTCTCGTGCTCAGAATGAGTCACGGGACGGGTCACGCTCTCTCAACTCACAGTGGTGACGCAATAAGATAAGGCTAGGAAAGTAACCAACTCACATGCAGTGGCTTCTAGAGTATATACTAGCTAGCAAAGTGACAAACAGAGGGGGCGGGTGTACCTCCAGGCTCCGGGCGTGGTGAAGACTTCTCGGTCGAGATCCGTGACTCTGGTACAGCAGTGAATATTAAATTACAGCATTCATTTTATAGCCCACTCCACGCAGGGAGGTAATAGGTGATATGTGGGGTCTGGGAGCACTAATCTCGGGTTGGCGGGCAGCAGTCGGTGGTGCTCGGGTGGATGCGGTCGACCGGTTCAGCACTGTTCACTCGGGCCTGTAGGATAGCACATGGGACCCACTGCTGGTACAGTGACGTCCAGAGAGGTTTTGGTTGCAGCGACGGGTGGGAGCGTTCCTGGAGTGCCTTGGGTTGATCCCTGGGAGCAGCGGTCATCGGAGAGGAGGCGGGCGATGTCTTGGGAATTAATTCCCAAGGCTGTCCCACAGCTCTGCTTTAGGTTGGATCTGCGCACCCTGACAAGGACAGTCGATACTCCCAGCCACGATGTCGGATCGAGACAAGGTTAGTGCTATTGCGAAGATAACTCAAAGAGCTTCGACAGACTGGAATTTTAGAACCATCTAATAGTATGAATGGAAATGACAGGCTCTGCAAACGGAGTGATGGTTCTGTCCTAAAACTCAAAATCCACAGGGTAGACTAGAACCTACCTAATTATGAGCTTTGAACGGGAATCAATTGAATGAATTAGGACCTGGGATTTTTATGGTAGATAGAGGGGAGGGAGAGGAACACGCACATAGGTATTTTGTAGGGTTCTGAAAACATTTGGGGGGTGTGAAAATTCATCTACCAAGATCTATCCCGTAGATCTGCTGTTGGATAGGCTGATAGGGGTGGTATGGAAATTGTGGGACAAATATCAAATGGGGTCAGAATGGGGCAAAACTACTCTGATGGAAAGCTAACAGACAGTGGAATCATCCCTCAAAATCTCAGCCTGATCAGATCAGGGAGCTGGGAGATCCGACTTTTTCTTTAGCTTGCTATTCTGGGACTCAGGATTTCGGGGCAGCAGGAACCTCTTGGTTTGTGGTGGCTTGATGGCGGCACGAGTGGCGGCGACGATGGTGGTGATCAATCACAGCTTATAGAGGTTGAAGGGGAGAGAGAGATCACTCAGAAATATGGAGGATTTAGGTATAGATCTGAAGGGGAAGAGAGGGTTGGTGAAAATTCATTTTCAGGCAGATATCGCTCTATCCTGCTTGATATGGATTCTAAGCCAAAAACAACTACAGAGAATAGAGTTTTTCATTTTGATCCAGACTGTTGGATAGATCTAAAATTCACATATATCGAAGCTCTCTGAGTGTCCTTCGCAACGGCACTAGTTTCGTCCCGATCCAACACCCGATCTTGGCGTGGTGACCGTTTTCGTGGAAGCGCGAAGATCTGTCCCGTGGCTGGCTAGCAAGAGCAGTCCACCTAGTAATTCCTCCAAAAATACGTCAGCTACGATTACCGCCATTGACTTCAGTCATCGAAGAGGAGCCTTCCTCTGACGTCCCAGCCGGCTGCCTCGGCCAGAAGTCGGTCGGAAGTCACCGTCCCACGTGTCGAACTCACTTACTGCCCAATGAGTTTGAATAGTGCCGAGTCAGACCAGCAGCCCGCCTCCGCCCCGAAAGCCCTTCCGACTTGCTGCTCGTCAACCTGAGATCGGTACTCTCAAGTCCGACGTGTAGCCCTTTACCTCCCTGCTTGGAGTGGGCCGTAAAATCATTGTTGTAATGAAATTTTACCACTGTATCGAGAGTTACAGATCTTGGCCGGGACGTCTTCCCCATGCCCTGAGCACGGAGGTATCGCCTCTATCTCCCTCGGCATTTTCTTAATTCATATGTGTTTATTTGCCGCTGCTAGTGAGTGATAGGATATCTAGCTTGATAAATATTTATCACCGCTGTGAGAGTGAGAGCGTAACCTATCCTGTGACCCAATCCGGGCACGAAGGAGTGTTGACTACACTGACTCATTGTCAGTTTCTCAACCGTGCAGATCTACACACTTCTCTTGCTAGGGACGACTCGCGAGCTTGCGTAGAGTCTCAAGTTCGCTTCCAAATTGGTCTCAAGTCGCATCCTATTCCACATCACAAATTGAACAAAAATTGGCTGGGACCAGAAAGTTTATGAAGGCGGAGCTTATGTCATTGTTAACCATCGGGGGGAAATTCAGTTTCCACCCCTCAATGGGAAACACTTGAAGCTATATCATGCACCAGTTCCTCAGCTTGATGATCAGCCAAAATCAATGCCCCTCAACAAGCAAGCTTACGCTCTGGAGCATTGGTGATAAGTAACTATGTTTTTACACTAACCCCTGGTCCCACTAGGATTATGGTCCCATTTCTCTGGCATTAATCCAATGCCAATGATACTACCTTGATTGGTCCCAGATTCACCGTCAGGACCGATCTATACAACACAATGGCTTTGACCTTCAGTCTAAGCCAGATAAAATCAATTCCTTGTATTGACATATGCCCAATGTCAATGATAGTGCCATAATTGGTGTCTGATTCTCCATCTGGACCAATCGACAATATCGATACAACCTAATGGCCTAGACCTTTCATCTAAGTCAGATAAACTTAATCTTTTGCATTAGTACAATCCCAGTACCGATGATTTCCTTAACTCGGCACCCATGACATTTTGGTCTTAGTCGAGGGGTATGACCTAGACCTTCCGTCTAAGTCAGAGAAGCCCGATCTCCTTGCATTTATACAATCCCAGTACTGATGATCTCCTTAACTCGGCACCCATGGCCTTTTGGTCTTAGTTGAGGGGTATGATCTAGACCTTCCATCTAAGTCAGAGAAGCCCGAACTCCTTGCATTAGTACAATTCCAATACTAATGATCTCCTTAAATGGGCACCCATGGCCTTTTGGTCTTAGCCGAGTGGTATGACCTAGACCTTCCATCTAAGTCAGAGAAGCCCGATCTCTTTGCATTGGTACATTCCCAGTATTGATGATCTCCTTAACTCGACACCCATGCCCTTTTGGTCTTAGCTGAGGGGTATGATCTAGACCTTCCGTCTAAGCCAGAGAAACCTGATCTCCTTGTTGATACAATCCCAGTACCAATGATTTCTTTAACCCGACACCCATGGCCATTTGGTCTTAGCTGAGTGGTATGACCTAGATCTATCTAAGTCAGAGAAATATGATCTCCTTGCATTGGTACAATCCCAGTACTGATGATTTCCTTAACTCGGCACCCATCGCCTTTTGGTCTTAGCCGAGGGGTATGATCTAGACCTTCCATCTAGCATGAATAAGTAGGAAATTAAATTAAATTAATATTAAGTAAATTATATGGTCCACAATAAAATAACAACAATTAATACAACAGTAGTCTACAACTTAGTACAGTGACAAAAAGGGAAGTACAACTACATGGGGCATACCCAGGCTCTAGGAACCGAAAACTAACCTTGGACACTAAAATCACGCTGAGCCTTAGATGCGATCCTCTGAAGCCTTGCCTCACCTGAAAGACGGTGAAAGTATGCAGGGAATGAGCCTCATAATAAAAAGGCTCAGTAGGGATCACTCGAACCCCTACCTCATAAAATGAGAAACTACAACACAACATAGCGAAGGCGAGTGCAACAGGAATAAATAAACGGAAAACTCCTGCTACTACTGACACCGGTCTCACAGTGTGAAAATCGAGACACACGTTACGGTGACATGACCAAGAGTCACGACCTGACAAGATGGGAGTACCACCCACTAGAAGCAAGGCCGGATGAGTCCCCTGATGTCTTAGATCGCGCCTTAGGTGCCTCGCTGCAACGCCCCAGGCGGAGCCAAGGACACTGTACAAGTAACCACAGAACAAGAACTAGCTGGGGTCACACTAGTCAACGCGTGTCCGCTGCCCCCAACCACATGTGCACACACAGACCATGCGTCTTAGGTCTGGTCTCTAACTGGTTTTGCCCTCAATTGGACTCTGGCTGCAAGATGTGGGGCCCTATGGTAACCAGTCTAAAAATTGACTCTCGGGGTAGCCTCTCCACCACTCCCTGGTGGGACCACACGCGGGAAGGCTACGACTAGTGGAGGGTCGCTAAAGGAGTAGACTCTCAAGTCAGCAGAAAACAGCGTCTAAACCAAATAAAGTACGAGGACCGCTTCCCGCACTGACACCGACTCATAGTGATACATGCCGAGAACACAACTCCCGGGACCCCACGATACCCGAACACATGGCCCCGACATGATGCCCTGCATCAGTCAGGCCATGGGTCAACACGTGGATCCAGGTCCACTCACCCGGGGTTTGAATCAGCACGGAAAGAACCACCTGTTAGACAAAACATAATAAACAGTCCACCCTGGGCCATTCCTAGGTAAACAGACGGTCGATGGACCGTCTCAGAACTCAAATGGTTCTGCATAGATTGTTTGATGATCTGACACGGTTGCCCTCAAACTGCCTATCAACACATGCAAACGGTCCTCACTGGGCCATGTAATATATACACGGTCCCTCCTTGGACCGCTCCAGGAATTGAACGGCCACCATAGGACCGTTCAATGTCTGGACTGAACAGACTGGATGAGAAACTGCACGGTCCTCTTCGAATCGTGCTGGACCTAAACGGTGCAACGATAGTCCACTTGGGAAGCTGAACAGTCCCCCTTGGGGCCGTCCAGTCACCCAACGGTACAAATGCCACATGGTCCTCTTGGGACCGTTCCCGACCCTGACCGTGTAGACCCACCACTGTACAACGGTCAAAAACCAACGGTCACAAACACCTCGGGGGTCACGCTGGCCCCACGGGGTAAGCGGTCGGCCTGTGGGCCATCCAAGAGTGACACGGTCGAACGACGGACCGTGTACCCCACCGACGCTCCACGGTCGGTAAACGGTCGATCTCAGGGCCATGTAGGGGTGTAAACGGTCTCTGTTAGGACTGTTTACATCCCGCCGATCCGAGAACGGTGAATCTCATCGAAAAACCCCATTTCCCACCCCAAACCACCCTGGTTGAGGGGGGAACGAAGGGGAAGCTTGTCCCCCTGGTCCTAGACATCCAATGATGCCCCCAAACCTCCACTCCATGTGGTAAAACGCTAGATCGGGTGCTCAAACCCCAAATCACGAATTTTCCTTCCCGGCTCAAAATAACCCTCTCTCGACCTCGCCTCAGCCTAGAAATCATGGGGAAGGTAATGCCGAGTTAAGGACCGTCACCCTACCTCAGTTTCACCCGAGACGCGCCGGATCACCGCCAAACTTGCGATGAATGCTTTAAAACCCTCGTTCTTCCCACGCTTCCCACGAGCCACGCACGCCACCACGATCACCCCGCCGCCACCGCCATCGCCTCCCTGCCGTCTGCAGCCGGAGGGGAGGTCACCGCTGCGCATGACGTCCCGCGGGGCTTTGCCACTCTTGTCATGTCTTTAATTTCATAATTTTGCTATTAATTGATTTTCATATCGATTCTCATTTGACAGCCCTTATTGGCTAGATATTGTAGTAAAGCTCACCTTTTGAGGGTCAAGACTGTCCCTATTTGAGACCTCTCTTATATTGGGGAGCGCCTAGGTTGGTCATCTTATACATCAAGCTCTTGCCCCTGCACTCAACTGGGCAAATAAGAGAAAAGGCCTTTGTGCATACCTAGAGTATGGCCAAAGTAGCAATGGTGTGCCTCAGAGGGATTGGCTATGGCTTGTCGTGAAATGTGTGAAAGACCCACGCTAAAGGTCACCCTTAACAATCAAGGAAGAAACTCAGACTCCCGGCGTAGAGCCATCACCAGCCTAAGGATGCTGTAAAAGCATACTCATTTTAACTTAATTAAAGTGAAACTAAACTAAGACCTAAAGCCACCCAACCATGTTGAGAAACCAGCATTATAACTATGCGTGTGAATAATAGAAATGATAACACATTCTTGCACAAAATAAAAGATACCTTATAAATCCATAGCGTAAAAATAGCATCCTGAAGTGATCTTGACCATCAAGCTTGGAGGAACATAAGCTTTGTACTCCTTGCATGACTGGAGCGAGAAGGAAAGGATAGTAAAGGACTAAAGATTCCTCTATAAGGAGGAGTGGCAGACACCAAACTGGATGAAGGACGATAAAAAGTAAGAGAGACGGGGGCTGGAACTCCCACATTACGGCAAAGAGACCCTAATAACAAGGAACCAAATATAGAATAAACAAGAATTAACTGAGATCAAGGTGGACTAAAGTCTCGAAAATAGCATGAAAAAGGGCAAAAATCCCGAAAGGGTGATGAGAAGTGAGTAGAAAGAGAAGAAGAAGAATCATCTGACGCAGTCGGAGAAGAGGAATGATAATTACCGAACGGGGTTGTGGAAGGAGAATTAGAATCACCCGATAAGGTTGGGGAAGAAGAACCATAGACACCCGACAGGGTTAAGGAAAGAGAATGAGGACCACCTGACAGGGTCAGGGAAGAAGAACAAGAATCACCCGACAGGGTCGGGGAAGGAGAATTAGAACCCAGAGATACCGGAGGAGATGTCCCGAGATCAGGATGAAAGGACATAGCCCGAGGCCTAGAATTACCAGAGGAAGGAAAATATGGAGGATCAGGAAAAAATGGAGAGGAATGGGGACACACGAACCTAGGAAGGGAGGATAAAATGATGGGAACATGATCAGATGGATGAAGGTACACCACCCAAGGGTGGGAACCGAGTAGAAGGAAAGATGAATGAAAAGAATAGGAGGAAGAGGTGGACCCCTGAATGCAAAATATGCGGCCTTTGAACTTAGGCCGTCGTCTCTTCCTAGCTAAAACATCTTGAACACGGGCCCACCAGGCACAGACCAGGACCTTTGGGCTTCTTGTTTTGCAATGTCTTCTCAAGTAACTGGCCCACATGGTAGATGGCCTAGACTGATCATGAACATGTAACTTCATCGGGGCGGTTGTCCCTAGACACCCAGTGCTAACAACAGATGGACATTCTTGAACAGTGAACTCCTTATAGTGATAAACAACAAACCACGGAGTCGTGTCTCTTGGCACAAAGATGTGGAGCTCCGGCAACTCCATTCGACAATCAGCCTTGAAACATAACTCCCTTACTAGAAGAGAATGATGAAGCTGAGGGAGAGTGATACACGACGGTGTCATGGCCAGCTTGCTAATGAATCGAGGGAGATTGCATAAGATATGCGAACTGTCCTTGAAAAATACTTAGAATACGGCCAATTGCCCCTTGAACATGGAATTCATCAAACTCCTGGCAGCCATATGGGTTAGCACCATGCCGGTGGAGAACCCTCCTTGGCCAGTGAACTGAACTGCAATGGAGTGAGGGGAAATAATAGCACCAATAATAGATCCTCGGGTGAGTAATGAGATTGCCACCGGCCTTGCTTGAGAAGAAACCGGCACCAGTGCAAGGGATCTCTTCTTCACAATCGTCATAGGCAATATGGGCTTATCATCCCCAAAATATCCAAGGATCAGGATGCATATCGACATGCGGAGAGAGTGGGGGTGGTCCCCACCTCTATAGAATCTGATTTTTGTGTATTTTCTTCCTAATTTGACCAAGAAGAAAAATGGCAAGGAAATTAGGAGGATACAACAAGGATACTGGGAGAATACTGGTTGATTGGCCGCGTGCGTACAAGGAACACTGGTGTTGACACGGGACTTGCACAATCTCGAGCTCTTATTGGTGAGTTCTTCATCGTCGAATACTTCCACGCACGGGTACGGTGGATCTTGCATGAAACTGGAGTGACCGGGGCTGGAGGATGCCCGTGAGGCCATTGGATTGGGAGGAGGGAGCGACCTCAAAGGGGTTTTCCCTCCATGGGGGAGCGGCCGCGCCCTGGGGCAAACTGCTCCCGGGTGAGTCACAGCTCCGAGGGATGGCCCTCGGGGATCTTCTTTCATTATTTGGGGGTGTCCTTTAAAGGACACGTGACTCTGGGATGCTGGGATCAGCCCGTGGGGGCTGTTGTTGTGGAGTCATTGTTGCTGCCTGCAAGGTGTTCGGGTAAATGCCCGACACACCCCGGGTTGTCGGACGGCCTAGATAACTGGCTGAGGGGCCTCGGAATGGGCCGTGGGCTGAGGATATGGGCTTGTGGGAGCCAAGGATAGGCACTTTGGGCATGTGGGCCTGACCTCGAGGTGTGTGCCACGTTACATGGCTAGTTGGCAGGGTAGCTTCGGGTTGGCCTGAGAGCTAAGGATAAGTGGCTCATTGCCGCATGTCTGAGAGTCGGGGGTGGCCCCGACTTGTTGAGGGGTCATCGTAGAACCTGGCTGGTATGATGAAGTCATGAGTCGGCCCGTAGTTTGCTGTAAAAAGGCCGGAAGATTTGATGCGGGATGGGATGCGACTCGGTACCAATTTTGACACAAACCTAGGACACTAGGTGACAACGTGACCAAATTGAAGACTCGACCAGCAAAAATGCGACCAACTTAACACAAGCTCGCTACTCGTCCCTAGCAAGAGAAGCGTGCGGATCTACGCGATTGAGAATCTGGCTATGAGTCAAAGGCATTCGACTCTTTCACGTGCTCAGATTGAGTCATGGGATGGTTACGCTCACTCACTCGCAGCGATGATTGAAATAATATGATAACGAGCTAGATATCCTATCACTCACTAGTAGCGGCAAATAAACACATACGAGATAAGCAAATACCAAGAGAGATAGAGACGATACCTCCACGCTCTGGACGCAGGGAAGATGATCTCGGCCAAGACCCGTACTCCCGATACAGCAAATAATCAAGAATTACAGTAATGAATTTTACTGCCCACTCCACGCAGGGAGGTAATAGGCTACACAATGACTCGGGAGCGCCGATCTTGGGTTGATGGGCAGCACGGTGTGTTGTGTCCTTGTGATTTTGATGATATCAATCTTTATAAGTCATTCGTCATTTCTTTAATCACCATTGATGATTTCATGTTGCTTGCATGACTGCTTTTGGTTTTGATGAAGACATTTCTGATCATGGGCTTAAATCTCTCATACACTGCACTTTCTAGTGTTTCTCTGAAAGTGTCGACTTGTAAAGTCGACTCCTGGTGGTCTGGGGACTTCTCTTGCATGCAGACAGAAAGCTTCCTAAAGAATGTCGACTCTCAAAGTCGACTTTTGGTTGTCTGCACTTTCTCTTGTTCAGCATGTATCGTCTGTGCACATTGTCTAGCAGGTCCGTGCGTTATAAGGTCCGTGCACTAGTCAACTCTCTACATTAAGTCGGTGCATGTCTTTGCCTGTGTCACACTAGAATTTTTCCCTTAGCTAAACTCAGGTCGGTGCACTTCATGCTCACTCTGGCTCTAGGGTCGATGTTAAACGTCATGTGTTATAGGCAAGGTCCATGTTAGCTTTGTACTTGGCAAACCAGCGTCACTGCATATAGGCCATTAAGCACAGCAAAGGTCAGCGCACTCTTGTACCTGATGCATACGGTGTACGTGCATTTCATGTTCGTTCTGGTCTAACATCGGTGCACGTTTCCCTCATCCAGCACATTAAGTCGGTGTACATCTGCACGAGTCTAACATAAGGCTTACATATGGCTAAGCTTTAAGGTCGATGCTAGGACCTAGTTGTTTGCATCTAAGCTCAGTGCAAGTTGCATTAAGTTGGTGCATGTCTCACAATAGGTCTTTACAACTACAGCGGTCAGTGCATGTCTATAGCACATTGGTCAGTGCATGCTTGAGTTAACAGTTAAAGGTGAGTGCTAGCATGTTTGTTCTAATGCAATCAAAGTTGATGCTATTCTTGCCAGCACGCAGGTAAAGACTAAGCATGCCACTATTCATAAGACGAAGGTCGAAGCAACTCTTCTCAGCATAGTAACTGAAGTCAGTGCACGTATGATGGGAAGCGAAGCAAAGTCAGTGCAATACCTTTGCCAGCACAAGCAGGTCAGTGCAATCTCTTCGTCAAAACAACTACACTCGGTGCAACGTCTATTTTCGAAAGAACAAGGTCAGTGCAATGTTCTATTTTAAGCCACACAGTCGGTGCAAACTTTGATATCAGAGAAGATATGGTCGGTGCAACCGTTGTTCTGTCAGCAAACAAAATCGGTGCAAGCTTCAAACGCACAAGATCTGTGTAAGGTCCAAGTCAGTGCATATAGCAGCTCGTGTGAAGCAAGGTCTGTGCAACCTTGTTAACAAGGTCCGAGCATACATGACAAAGTCTGTGCAACATTGCAAGGTCGATGCAAATGGGGATCTAAGGTCGGTGCTGGTGAACAACCTTTGGCAACGATGTCTGAGCAGTTTAAGATGCTACGCACAGAAACCACCGTCTGGCAAAGAAGTCCAAATGGTCAAAGCTTTTCAAGCCAGTTGAGGCTACATGAAGTCATTAGTAGCAGCAACAGAGATAGGTCTGAGCATCAGGCATTTCAGCAAACACCTTAATGTCAGCTGTAACCCTCTAGGCACGTAAGCTCGAATTAAAGCAGGGACGTGATTCAAGAAGAATGGCACGTGGAATTCGTAGCACAGTGTTGGACATGTGATCCGAGGAGTCCCTATCAGACATATTCTTCCTCCCTCTGTCACATGGACCAATAGAAGAAAAGGATACAGAAACCCCTTATCCAAGCTTCTTCCGGAGGCTCTGCCAAGCGTATAAAAGAAGAGGTTCTTCCTTCAAAGAAAAGAGCAGAGAATTGACATGGAGAAGACGACAGAATCTGAGAGTGAGCAGTTGTGGAAAAGAAGAGTGACCCAGAGTCTGAGAAGAAGAAGGAGAAGGAGAAGAAAAGAGAAGAGAGAGCCAGTGTGTGATCAGAGAAGAAGAAGCAAAGAGAAGAAGAGAGGATCGAGAGAAGAAAAAGAAAAGAGAGAGTGGTCAAGATTGAAGCAGCCAGTGTCTAGCTATCTGTCGATTTCTGGATTAGATCCAGACCAATCTGCTCCTGCGAGAGCTACATTCGTTTCCATTTTCTATTTGTTCAATTTTCTTTTGTTGTTTTCCTTGTCTACTTTGTTCTTCTGATCCTCTGGTTTGAGGTCGGGTTCCTCCTGTGGACTCAGGAGAAGGAAGGATTGGTCCTCCAGTTTGCAAGTGACTGGGTGTCACTTGTGGTTTCCCTCTGGGTTACGGAGGAAGGGAGACTGGTGTCTCCGGTTGCTAGTGATGGGGTGTCACTAGTGGTTCCTCTCTGGGTTGGAGGAAGAGAGGAGAGTGTTCCTCTGGGTCAAGATGTAAGGCAACGATTATTGCAGACTGAGTCTGCTTCTTGCTTTGGCAAGGGAAGCCTTACTCCGATTTGGAGTGAGGGGTGGATGTAGGAGGACTAAAGGTCTGGCCGAACCACCTAAAAATCCTGCGATTCGAGTGATTGCCTTGGTGTGTTTGCTCCCTATCTTCTACCCCCTTTCGCATGTTAGTTTCTAAAATGGTTTGATTGAATTCATCATTTCTGATTGGGTTTGTGATTCATGATAGATGTTTGCTTAGGCGCACCTCATTTTCAGTCAGTTCGCCTACATCTATTTGAAGCTCCGCTGTTCATTTTAAGTTCTGCTCCTACACTGCAGCCTAGTGTAGTCCGCTGATTAGTAGAGTCTTCAGCCGCGTAGGTTGGCTAAGCGTTTAAGTGTGAACTGCATCAGCATTTCTGTTTAGCTTGAGCCATCATTTTATCTTTGCATATATTGCTCAACGTAAGTATTAATTGAAGTAAACAATTTTTAAACGGGTATTCATTCACCCCCCTTCTGAATACGTGCCCTGCACCCCAACAATCCCTATCCTTGCATCCTGCGTTTTTGGTTCTTGTCTTTCAAACAAGTTTCTTTCATTCCGCTGTAATCCGTTTGTGTTTGGAAAAAGAGGGGCAGATCTATTCACCCCTCCCCTCTAGATTAGCCATTCCCACACAACACATGGTATTAGAGCCAATCTCTCATGATGGGGTCCAACGACCTCGAGAGAAATGGTGGAATGGCGTCCAAAGGTATCATGCCTGAAGGACATTCTGTTAACAGACCGCCCTAATTCATTAGATCTAACTACACATATTAGAAAAATCGCATGTAGGTATTCATCCGTGCCCAAGACTATGAGCTCTGGCGAGTCATTAGCAAGGGCCCCTACAAACTGCCAGAAGATGAGGACGTCTGGACTAAGGAGCAAATTAGAAGATCAACAGTCAACTGGAGTGCAAAGCACATCATGCAATGCTCTCTTCATCCAGTAGAGTTTTCAAGAGTATCAACCTGTGAGACAGCAAAGGAGATGATTTTGTATTGATAGTATCAGATTGATTGTTAGTGATGTCTTAATTTATTGCGCACTCTGTCGTTGTCGAAATTCTTATTGCTCTGATTGACATGAATGATATAAACTCGTCACGCCCTCTGGGTTCTTTCCGCGCTTGGGGCGTGACAGTTTTTGTGGTATCAAAGCCTAGGATTTCAAATTCCTTGGAAAACCCAAGTCCAAGGATAGGTTAACTCTTAAACCCATGAGATTGGGTAGAGCCAAGGGAATTAAGTATAGTTGGACTTCCTGTCTTGACATATGTCCTATTTTGAACTATGTCTTATCTTGTCCAACCTAATCATTATCAATACGAACTAATTAAGATTTAAATACCTTGTAGGATTATGGCTGCGGAACTTGCACAGTGGCGCGAAATGCAGCGCACTGTCAAGACTTTTACCCAGGCACTACAACAAGTAGCACAAGGTGGAGCAAACCGTGGAGCTGGAGATCTCCACAGAGGATTCAGGAACATGAACTCGCCTAAGTTCACAGGCTCTTTTGACCCAGAAGATGTAGAAAAATGGCTGAAGGATATCGAAAGAATAATCAGTCTCATGCAGTGCACAGATGATGAGAAGGTTCTACTAGCTACGTTCCAACTAGAACGAGATGCTTGATGCTGGTGGGAGTCTGTGGAAGCCACCTTAGTGGAAGATAATGTAACCTGGGCTGACTTTGTTAGCCATTTCAATGACAAATACTTTTTCGACCACGTCCAAGAGAAGAAGGCTGTGGAGTTTGTAGCTCTCAAACAAAGAACCTTGACTATGGCCGAATATGAGGCCCAGTTCTCTAGGCTGTCGAGGTATGCACCTCACTTGGTGCTTACCGAGAAAATGAAAGCAAGCCGATTCTTGAATGGGCTTCGGCCCCAGTTTATTACGCAGTTGGCCCCAATGGATATTCAAGTAGATCTAGAGATAGTTCGACATGCTCAGTTACTTGAAGATGCCACGGCATTATCTGACAAGATCCATGGGAAAGACAAGAAGGGGAATGTGACCAGCTCCCACAACTTCAAGTCTTCTTTCAACAAGAAGCAACCAAGTAATGGAGGAGAGTCCTCCAAGGATAGGAAGCCCAAGGGCAATAATAAACCTTTCTCCATCACCACACCAACCAAAGAAAATTACAAATACTGTGACAAGTCAGGCCATAAGGCTGATGAGTGCTGGAGAAAGCTGGGAGCGTGCCTTCGATGTGGAAGCCGGGAGCACAGGATTCTTGAATGTCCTTTATTAAATGAACAAATTGAGCAAGTAACCAAGGAAGAGAAGCGGCTGTCGAAGAAGTAAGGATGTCTCCAGGCTCTGCAGGAGACTGAACCAATGGAAGGCGGATTGATGGAAGGTACTTTATCCATTTGTTCCAAGTCTGCTCAAGTTCTATTTGATATCGACGCAACCCATTCCTTTATTTCAATGAAATTTGCTGCATCACTCTCTATGGAACCATAATGGATGAACTTAGTAATTTCTACTCCATTAGGGAATGAATCCGACGTCACATACCATTACCCAAATAGTAAAGTCATGGTTAAAGGCCATAATTTGCCTGTCGATCTGATATGCTTAGATCTACAGGGCTATGATGTCATTCTAGGTGCCAATTGGTTATCTACCCATTGTGCAACTGTAGATTGCCGGAATGGAAAAGTGACCTTCGTAGGCTACCCGAAGTTAACATACATTACCCCTCAGAAGAGATCACCAGTTATTTCAGCTCTTCGAGCTCATAAACTTATCAACAAAGGATGCAAGGCATTCTTAGCCTTAGTGACTGCCATAGAAGCTAGGGTGGCCAAATTATAAGACATTTAAGTAGTTCGGGAGTTTCTTGATATTTTTTCATTCACCATCGATCTTGTTCCGAGTGCCGAACCCGTTTCCAAAGCACCCTACAGAATGTCCCTCACCGAACTAATGGAGTTGAAGGAACAACTTATGGAGTTATTGAAGAAAGGTTTTATTAGACCAAGTACGTCTCCCTGGGGAGCACCAGTGCTATTCGTCAAGAAGAAGGATGGATCGATGAGACTGTGCATCGATTATCGGTAGCTGAACCATCTCACCATCAAAAATAAGTACAACGTTAGGAAACTAAGTCCGTGCACATATGAAGTCCGTGTAGGTTTTTGTATTTGTGAGTATTAAAGTCCATGCATGTTTACATGCCAGGTGCATATAGTGAGTCCGTGCAGGTCTAAGTTCGTGCATGTTTTTGTGTATGTTAAACTCTCTAAGTCTGTGCACTATGAGTCCGTGCACATGTCTCTTACATGCAAACAAAGTCCTTACACATTCGTCAACCCAAGTTCGTGCATGTTTCTCAAACAATGTTCGTGCACGTTTCTTAAACAAAGTCCATGCATCTTTTGCCTTTGTGCATACTTGCATAAGTTTCGAAAGCATGAGTCCATGCATGTCTTGGTTAGTCCATGCATACTCTTGTTCTATGAATAGAAAGTCCATGCATAATGTAGCAAGTCCATGCATACTTTCTAGCCTAAGCACATGTCATAGTCCGTGCACCTTTTCCCTTTGGAAGGAAATAAAGTCCGTGCACATTCTTGATTCCTTCGCATCTAAGTTCGTGCATGTTTCCTAGCACATTCTGAGTATGTGCACTTGTGTCTGAACAACTCCATGCAGTTTTCTTTCTGTCCGTAGTATATTTCTAACTATCCTAAACTGATGTTTATTTCTATTATGACAAATATCCTTTCGTGGAGAATAAGGATGGCACGAGATCCAAAGTTGGAGGATGTGCCAGGATCATGACACGTGGAGTGCGTGAGCTGAGACGCTGCCACGTGGTCAAGGCGCTAGGGTGGGAATTCATGGAGGACACACGCCTTACATCTGCTGCTGCTGCTATAAAAGGGAGGCTTCTCCATCTGGAGAAGACTGATCGTGCATTTTGATTCAGGGAAGCAGAAGCAGAGAGAGCCTATACGATCCAGAGAGAAGAGAAAGAGGGTTCTGAGAGGAAAGTGTTCGAGAGAAGTTCTGAGAGAATTTGTTCCTCAGTCTCTCAGTTCAGAAACCAGAGCTGAGATTGCACAAGTGTTGAGCTACATTCCCGTTGGGATTTATGTGATTTTTCATTTGTTGTTTTTATTTTCTGAACCTGTTCTCAAGCTGTGTGTCAGTGGAGCAAGCTGTGAGGCTCAGCGGGCAGAGGTGGGCTCCTCTAGACGGGTAAAGCTGTAAGTCCCCAGCGGTTTGCAGAGAAGGATTTCTCTGGACGGCATAAGCTGTAATGCCCAGCGGTCTGTAGGGTTTTGACCCCGAAGCTGTGGATCAGCGAAGCTGTGTATCAGCGGTTGAAGCCACATTCTGATTTGGAGTGTGGGGTGGACATAGATCTCGGGTCTGATATCGAACCACCTTAAAAATCTCTGTTTACTGTGTGATTGTCTTGTGATTTGCATTGTCTATCTCTTCTGATCATCGCTCGGTAGATGTTTGTTTAGGTCCGTGCATGAGCAGATCACCCTGATCTATTATAGTTTGGTTGTGATTGAGTGTTCTTCGATTGTCCTGTAGCAGTTTGTTTTAATTCTGCATTTGAGTTGCTGTAGTATAGTTTTTGTGGGTGAGCGATCCATTCACCCCCCTCTAGATCATATACAGACACATTATCTATATAGATCTGGTTTCTGGGTGTCCATATATTTTATCACTTGGTATAAGAGCCTAACTCTTTTTCAGGGACTAACATCCTAAAGAGGAATGGCCATGGATGCTAAGGGAATGACAGTAGAGGGACACTCAACATCCAAGCCCCCGTACTTCGATAGCTCTAACTACGCCTACTGGAAGAATAGAATGCAGGTCCTTCTGAGAGTGAAGGACTACAAGATCTAGAGGATAGTAAGCAAGGGACCGTTCGAACTACATGAGAATGAAGAGGTTTGGACGAGAGAGGAAATTAGAAAGTCTACTTTGAATTGGAGTGCCATCAACGCTATACAGTGCGCTCTTCATCCCACAGAGTTCTCCAGAGTCTCATCGTGCACCATGGCGATGGAGATATGGGATAAGCTAGAGGTAATCTACGAAGGAACCTCTCTAGTAAGGGAGACCAAGGCGAACATGCTGCTTTCCGAGTATGAAGCATTTCGGATGAAGCCCAGCGAGACCATTAGAGAGATGTACGCACGCCTCACGATAATCACCAATGGTCTCAGAGGTCTGGGGTGCACCGGGCAGCACTGGGGTTAGCGTGTCGGCGAAGGAACACGTACCAGCGAAGGGAGCGCACCGGAGAAGATAAGGGTGGGCGTACCGGTGAAGGAAGGCGTGCCGACGAAGGGAGCGCACCCGGTGAAGGATATGGAGTGTACCGGTGAAGGTGAAATTGGGAGGTGTGTCGGCGAGGGGCTAGGGGTGAAGCGTGCCGGAGAAGGCTTAAAGGGGAGAGGGAAGGCATGCCGGCCAAGGGCATCAGGGAGTGTGCCAGTCAAGGAACAAGGGGGCAGTGCACTGGGCAAAGGTGAGGTCCGTGCAGGTAGGAAGTCCGTGCAAGGTCTGTGCAAATGGGATGGGGCTCCATGCAGGTTGGGAACAAAGTTCGTGCAAAGGATGAAGTCCATGCAAGTTGGAGGCGAAGTCCGTGGAGACCTGGATGAGGTCCATGCAGGGTAAAGTCCATGCACGTTGGAGGTGAAGTCCATGCAAGTTCTGGCGAAGTCCATGCAAGCGAAGGGGCAGGAATGGCTGGGGTGTACTGGCAAAAGTGCAAGTGGGCTGAAGGGTGTACTGGCGAAAGGCATCCCGACGAAGGGTTGAAAGAGTGGAAGCTGCACCGTTAAGGGGGCTGAGGAGTGTATCGGCAAAGAACTAGCCAGGGAGGGTGCTAGGTGTGCCGGCGGAGGCTGCAAAGGGGCTGGGGAGCGTACCGGCGAAGGGAGGGCTAGAGTGTGCCATGGAAGACCAAGCTGGTTCAGGTAGGGTTTGTGTTAGTTAGGTGAAGTCTGTGCTAATTAGGCAAAGGTCTAAGCTAGTTGGGGTTGAGGTCTATGCTAGTTCAGGGTAGGGTTTATGCTAGCTGGACGAGATCTATGCTAGTGTGGGGCCAAGGTCTGAGCTAGTGTGGGGTGAAGTCTGTGCCAGTCTGGGGTAGGGTCTATGCTAGCTGGACGAGGTCTGTGCTAGTGTGGGGCCAAGGTCTGAGCTAGTGTGGGGTGAAGTCTGTGTTAGTTTGCCCGGGGAAGGGCTAAGATGACTGGAGCGTGTGCCAGGTGGAACTGACGAGGGGCTCACTCCTCTCCCATCCTCTTAAGGCCTTTCTTTTCTTCTCTTTCTTACTTTCATGTGATGCCTTGGGGGTCTTCTCCTCCTGCCTCTTACCTGTTTCCTCTTCTCTCTTCTTTGCAGGACGAGTGTTCAAGTTACTTAGTCATTATTTGGCCCGGTTCTCTTCGTGTTGCAAATAATTCCCTTACCTTGATTGGAGCAGTTTGCCATTGTTCGTTTCATTTGTTTGTTGCTCCCTTTGGTCTTTAACTTTTTATTATCCCATTTGTTTGTTGCTCCTTTTTGTCTTCGTCATGTTATTATTTTCATCAAAAATTTGGCAGCATCTCCCCTTAACCCGGGCATAAGGGAGATACAGGGAATGCGCCCACATAGAGTGGCGGAACCCGATAGTCGGAGGTGGGTGCCTGAGAGCGGCAACACCTTTGATAAAACTTTGGAAAACCCAGAGGAAACGATGAGTGGGATACCTCACTAAGACTGGCTGGGGGTGTGCCAGACAAGGAGGAAGGACTGGAGACTAGTGTGCCGACCACGGAGCCTAAAGGGGGGGCTGGAGAAGTGTGCCAGGCTGAGGGGCTGGCTGAAGGGATGTACCGCTGAGGGACCGTGCCAGTGAAGGGGTGAGCCGAAGGGCTATATCGCTGAGGGACCATGCCAGCGAAGGGAGAGGAGAAAAGTGTGCCAGGATAAGGCATATGGAGGGTGTGCCGATGAAGAGTATAAGGGCGTACCGACGGAGGCCTGGCCAAAGGGCTGTACCGCGGAGGGCAAGGGGGTTAAGGGTGCCTCAGCCAGGGGCTGTGCCGGTGAAGGGGGGTCAAGGTGTGCCGCTGAGGAAGGGGCTAAGGGCATACCGCTAAAGAAGGGGGCTAACTCAGAAGCATGAAGACTAAAGGTGTGCCGCTGAGGGTGAGGCTAAAAGGGGGAAGAAGGCCATGGGACGTCTGGGCTTGGCCTGGCTAATAGGAAAGCTTCAGTCAGGAAAGGGCAGATGGGGACTGGGTGCTCGAGGAGGCTAGGGAGGCACTACCCTGGCCACGAAGAGGATGGGTTTATTTTACATTAGGTGAAGTCTGAACACCTTTGTTTCTACTGACGAAGAAGAGAGTCAGGGACCCTGGACATCGTGACGTCGAAAGGGCTTAGTCCATGCAACAGCGATAGGGCAACAACAACACAACAAGGATAACTGGGGGCAGAGAGACTGGTTCCAGCGAGGCGGGGGGTCCACTCCCTGACTGGATTACATGACTTATATGCCGTGAAAGGTATTTATGTGGGGGAATGAGAACCCGATTACAAGTGCTTGTAAGCCACGAGACAATTTCATCATTTGTGACGGTCCCCGGGTCATTGCATTCTTGTGTGGGTAGTTCTGTACCCATACATAGTATCCGTCAGAGGACTTGTGACTCAGCAGGATACCGCCCGAGGGGCATCATTATGTCTTCCTATTATGAGACAGTGTCGAGGTCGGGGCAGTAGGGGTGCCATAGGCACCATTGTGCTGGAGTAGCTGGGCGTCTCCAAGGTCAAGGCGACCGAATGACGGAGGCACCACTTGTCACTGGAGTGGTCGGGCATTGTTGAGACTGGAGCGGTTGGACGGCGTGAGCATCGCCATGGCTGGAGTGACCAAAAGTCGTTGAGCTTAGGATCGCAGGGTGCCATGGGCAGCGGTGGGACTGGAGTTGTTGAGCGATCGGGCATCGCGGCTCCTGATGTGATTGGAGTAGTTGGAAGTCGGGCACCAGGGGCGCCGCCATGACTGAGGCAGCTGAGTAGTCGGGCACAATGGGCCCCGATATGACTGGCAGTCAGGTGCCAGGGGTACCATTGTGACTAAGGTTGTTGAGTGGTCGGGTGTCGCGGGCCCCGATATGACCGGGATGGCTGGCAGTCGGGTGCCCGGGGCATCGTTGTGACTGAGATTGTTGAGTGGTCGGGTGTCGGGGGCCACGATGTGACTGGAGTGGCTGGTTTTCGGGTGCCGGGGGCACCATTGTGGCTAGAGTGGCTAGTAGTCAGGTGTCGGGGGCACCGTTGTGGCTGGAGTGGCTGGCAGACGGGTGTCGGGGGCACCATTGTGGCTGGAGTGGCTGGCAGTCGGGTGCCGGGGACACCCTTGTGACTGAAGTGGCTGGCAGTCGGGTGCTGGGGGCACCATTGTGACTGAAGTGGCTGGCAGTTGGGTGCCGGGGGTACCGTTGTGACTGAAGTGGCTGGCAGTCCTGTGCCAGGGGCACCGTTGTGACTGATTGGTCGAGCGGTCGGATGTCGCGGGCCCTGACGTGACAAGAGTGACTGGCAGTCCAGTGTCGGGGGCACTGTTGTGGCTGGAGTGGCTGGCAGTCGGGTGCCGGAGACACCATTGTGACTGAAGTGGCTGGCAGTCGGGTGCCGGGGGGACCGTTGTGACTGAAGTGGCTGGCAGTCGGGTGCTGGGGGCACTGTTGTGACTGAAATGGCTGGCAGTCTGGTGCCAGGGGATCCATTGTGACTGAGTGGTTGAGTGGTCGGATGTCGCGGCCCTGATGTGACTGGAGTGACTGGCAGTCAGATGTCGGGGGCAGCATTATGACTGAAGGAGCTCAGTGGTCAGGCACTGCGGGCCCCGATGTGACTAGAGTGACTGGCAGTCTGGTGCCAGAGGCACCGTTATGACTGAAGTAGATGGGCGTCGTGAGACCTTGATGGTCATGCTCGAGGCCCGTTGGCAGAGGCAGGGGCCTGGCGCTTCATCTTGCGCTGGGACTTGTGAAGTATGCCCATTGTCTGGGTAACAGCACTAAGGGGATGCTTATAGAGGTGACACTAGGGTGGTGTGTGATTATCGAGGTGGGGAGCTTGACATGGTGCTTCGATTGAGCCACGTTTGGTGGTACACGATCATCGAAACAGAGATTGGGCAGGGTGCTCTCATCGAGCAAGGTCCGTGTCGTGCATGAACGTCGAGGCAGAGATCGGGCCGGGTGCCTCAATCGAGCAGCGTTTGAGGGCCATGCATGATTATCGAGGTAGGGACTGGACAGGGTAACTCCATGAAGCAGCATCAGAGGTCATGCACGAATGTCGAGGTAGGGTCGAGTAGGGTGTTCAGGCCGAGCATGGTGTTCCCGTCGAGCAACGTCTGGGGGTGCATGATGATTGAGACAGGGCTCAGGTAGCCAGGTAGGTGCGCATCACCAGCCCTCCGTGTGCGAATCGTTGTCGTCGTCGTGGTCGTCATGACCCTTCGTCGCGAACCACGCCACGCCGAGCGCGATCGCGGCGATCAAGGCAACAGCGGTCAACAGCAGCGTCATGAGCGTCTCGTCAGAAGTTGCGGTTGTTCTGGACCGTCGTGCGGCATGCCTGCGCGCTGCAGTCCCAGTGCTCGGCATCGGGAAAGGTGAAACGCAGGTTGAGGTAGTAGCGGCCGAGCGGCTGCAGTTCGCAGCCGGCCAAAGGCTCGGCGGCGGGCAGCTTGTAGAGGCCCATGCCCTGACCGGTGAACGTCGCGTCGGTCATGCACCATGGATCGGGCGGATTGAAGTCGCCGCACCATTCCGAAACGCTGATGTCGGTCCATGGCCCGGGGCTCGTCTCGCCGTGGGTCATCTTGTTCCACGCCGTCATCGGCACCCATGGCGCAATGTCGAACTCGGCGCCGACGTACGTGTGCCGCGGCATCGCCCACAGGACCGCGAAGACGTTGAGCCACGGGTAGGCCACCGGCGTCTGCCCTGCGTCCCAACGGCCCCACAGGTTCTCCGCGCGCGTAACGTCGATCAGGCGCCGACCGATCCCGTCGTAACGCCACGAGACAACCGTGTGCGTGAGCCGACCTGCCGGGCAGTAACCGGGCAGCTCGAAGTTGTCGCGCATGATGCCGTTGGTCTGCGCAACCGCGAGCGCGGGAAGCAACAACAGTCCGAACCCGAGGATGCGCCCGATCCAGCGCAGGAAGCGCTCGAGCATCCAGAAGAGGCCGCCGACCAGGATCACCAGGGCAACGAGGCCCGCGATCGCGATGACCGTATCCATCACAGCCTCCCGTGGCTTGCGTCGATGGCGCGCGCCGGAATCGCCTTCCAGTCGCCGCAGCGCGGCGGATCCGCCGCGGGCTTGAGCGTGTGGGCCACCTGCACGCCCGGGTGGTTGTCGACGTTGCGCGCGCAGTTCGCGCAGCAGCGCAGGTCGAGCCCGTTGCAGAGCGCGTAGTGCATCACGGCGCACCTGCCTTCGCTTTCGCGAGCGCCTGCATCGACCAGCCGGAAGCGATTACCGCGCCGACCTGACCGAGCATGTAGGCGGCCACGGTCCAGGTGACGGCGGACACCCACTCGGCGCCGTTGAGGCGCTGCATCCACAGCAGCGCGGTCGCGCACGCGATGACGAGCAACGCCACGGCGAGCTTGCTGCGATCGTTGACGACCGGGACGGTGGGATCGCTCATGCCGGCGCCCACTTGCTGAGATCACCGAGGCACATGGCGCGCTCGTCGGCACGGCGCTTCACCAGGCCCGGCAACTCGATCTTCACCCCGAAGTAGGTGGCCTTCGTCCAGCGCGGCAGCTCGTTGCACCACACCGCCGCCGGCGCGCCGGCGTTGAGGCGGCGCACGAGCGTGGATCCGCAGGCGGCGGCGATACCGATGTTGTCGCTCCACGACACCAGCGCCGCGCCCTGCGGCACGGTCACGTCGCGGCGGATGCACTTCGAAAGGCCGTGCGTCCAGTTGCGCGCCAGGCGCGGCTGGTAGCGCGCGATGCATTCGTCGAAGGTAAAGCGCTGCACGCCCACCTTCACGTCCGGGCCGGTCTCGCCGACGCAGTCGGTGGGAACGCCAACGGGATCGCGGTAGCCGACCGGAATCACGCCCTCGTAGTAGGCGCCCATCGGCGCAGCGACCGCCGCGAGCGTGGCCGCGGTGCCGCCGATGATCTTGGCGCGCACGGAGGCCGTCACGGATGCACCTTGTCGACGGCAGCCGCATCCTGCGCGCGGCGCAGGATCGGCTTGGTCGCGGCCGTGGAATCGAGCACGTACTCGACGCGATCCATGCGTCGCTCGACCGAGTCGAGGCGCTTGTCGTACTCCTGGTCGCGCACGTCACCGGCATCGATGCGCTGACGAAGGTCCTGCATGTCGCGCTGGGCCACGTCGGCCCGATACGTGCCGTCGAGCTGCAACTGCATGTCGCCGATCTTTTGCACGATGGTGTCGATGGACGCGATCTTTCCCGCTGCCCACACCACCGCGAGCGTCATCAGCGTAAGCAGCGCCGACTGCACCTTAGTGGGCAGGCTGTGCCCTTGGAGTAGTCAGCACTGTTGCCTGCGGGGCCATAGGAGACCCTTGGAAGGGCGAAACTAGCGGCGGGCCCAGCATTGTATGTTATGCCTATTGCAGGGGCATGCCCCCGGTGTAGCCGGGTATCAGTGAAGGTGCTGATCCCTGCGGGGGTGCTTCTGAAAACTGTCCACTGCCCCTGGGCGCTTAGAGCAAAACCTCGATCTGCCCGGATGTGGAGGGTTGTGCGTCCCTCTCATTCAGTTGCTTCTTCAGCAGCTCAATCTCCCGCTGGTACTGTTGTATCATGTGCAGCATTGCGGGGTCACTAGTGGGGAGACTGGGAATGCCCCCTGCTTCTTCGGCCGGCGCCTCTTCCGAGGACGTGGATGGTCCACCACTAGTGCCCCCAGTGGTAATAACATTGGCGGTCAGGGCCATGGGAGGTTCTTCATGAGAGGTCTCTTCAGCGCCTACCTGTGCTACCTCGCCTGCTGCTCTTCCTCTTCTGGTGAGAGGGTCGGGCCTCGCAGCAAGTCTGGTTACGTCTTCGGGGTCGGTAGGTAAAGCTCCATACCGGCCAAAGACTCCAGCCATATTGCAGGTGTAAACTCTCCAATTTTTGTTTATTCTTACCATCCTCCTCGACGGCCTGTTCGGGAACACCAGTCTGTCGAAGACCGATCTTCGGGGCTCCGCTTCCTCCTGTAAAGGGGACTGCCGTAGCTCCTCAAATTGGTTCCTTGATTCTGCGCTGGGCACAGGTCGGGTTTCTTCTTCTTCTTGAAAGGCGGAGACCACTGCCCCCAGTAGCCTTTGGCGACCCAAAGGAGTGCTCCCCGGGCCTCGGAGATAATTTCTCATGGCTTGCTCTATCCCTTCCCATTCCTAGTCAGGAGAAGGGGCCAGTGGCGATGCGCCAACAGCGGCGTCAGGGGTCTAAGATGCGGGCCTTCCGCAGGTGGCTTGGTGGCGGAGCCCGTGGTGCCGACAGTGGATCTTTTTCGATATTGCTGGTGCAACGTAGACAAGGGTCGACAACTCGACCCTTTCCTCTCGTCGTGCCCCCATGGGGCGGGAGGTGTTGGGCCCTGCATGGGCCGGTGAGGCGACTTGGGCTCCCTTAGGGACCCAGACTTGTTTCAGCTTAATCGGTCTACGGGCCAGAGTGTTCTTCGGCACTTGGACCGGCACTGCAGGTGTCATTCTGTCTTTCATCTTCTCCAGTGCTTTGTAGGAAGCACCAGTACAGTGGGCACGATCCACTCTGGGATCGCCTCAGATCACTGCCCGTTGAGGTGGACGCGCATGCTCCCGACAATTACTGATTTACCGGAGTGGGAGATCCCACCCTTGGGTGTGGCGGCAGTGCGGCTCCTTCGGAGTCTCCTTCGGTGGGATGCCGACCCCTGATGAGGTGGGCTGGCAGTTTGGTGCACATGGTGCACATTGCAGCTGAGTGTCCCAGCTGGGACAGTATCAGTGTTCCTGGCCACCATTCGGCCAGCAGTGGCCTTAACGGCCCCCTGGGCGGAAGCGTTGACCTCCACTGCATCGGACGCCTCGATGTCCAACAGGTTGACGAAGGCCACCGTGAGAAAATTGGGGAAGCCTACCACGGGAGGGAAGCTCCCGAAGCAAAGAGGGACGACGAGGTAGCCATCCCTGACATGGCTCTCGACGACCTGAGGGCCGAAGGTGACCTCCATTCTTGATGTTGAAGTGTAATTCTTCCTGTATTTGTGGAAATAGAGCAATCAGTATTACAAGAAGGGGGCCGCAGGGCCCCTAATTCTGGCAAAGAGATGAGGGTGGATCGGTCCCACCAGGCGTGCCAGACTTGTGGACGCACTTTTTTATCGTTAAATTTAACTATTTAGATTATTAGGTTTATTAAGTGTGTGGGCGTGGCAGTCACTAAGTGACAATTTATTTGGGCTCCGAAGAGCCACGGGTGTGCTCGATCTGACTCCGTCAGGCGATTGTGTAGTTCGGGTCGGGACCAAATCCCGCCGGGCCATAAAGGTCACGACGTCATTTACATCCCCCATACGAGAGAACACTCTTGATTAATTGTCGAAATTAAGGGCCCTGCGGCCTAAAAGAATTAATACTGACTGGCCTCCTGGTCCACTACCCCCCGCAGTGGCCGGCGGGGGGGCTGCTGCCACTGACGGGAGGCCGCCGCCGTTGTCTCCTCTACCATTATCATCTCCACTGCCGGAGCCACCTCCGCTGCATCCTCTGCCACCGTGCCCTCTTCCCCATGTTCTTCTTCCTCTTCCCCTTCCCCACCTTCTTCTTCCTCCTCCCCATCGCCGTCACTCTCCGTGGTCTCCCCTTCCTCTTCCCCTTCTTCCACCGTTGCTAGCACTCCCACCACGGGCTCCCCGCGACCATCGCCGCCGCTTCCACTGGAGCACCTTGCTCCTACACCGCCGCCTGCTCCACCGCCGACGCGCCCACCATCTATTCCCCCGCTGCCTCTCCGCCGTCGCCAAGGTTGATGACGTCGGGAGCCATCACACGCCGCTGCTTGCCCGAGGTTGAACCACCTGAGAACATCATCGGAGTGCAGGGAAGGGGAAGGAGAAAGGGTTTGAGAGGGTTTCGTGGGTGGAAGATTGCAAAGTGAAAGACTGAATGAATGAGAGGGAAGGAAGAAGGAAGAAATGGAGGGGCGTGAAGGGCATCCGTTAAGGCTTCGATTACGAAAAGAATCAGCGCCTCCCTTGGTGGACGCTATTTATATTTATTGGGAATTTAAAAATTAAAATAATTTGAGAATAAGCATCTTCATTGTAAGACGCCATTTCTGGGAATTACATTTTTAAGGAAATATTTCAATGATAAGCGTCTTCGTAGGTAGCCGCTGATTTTGGGTAATTCATTTTTAAGCTCAGAAAATGCCAGACAATTGGCGGCTCGCATGGGGGACGCTGATTTAAATAGCGGCTGGGATGTAGGACGCCATTTCCCTTAGTACGTTAGTTGTTGAAATAGTGAGGGAATTAGTCATTGTCAAGGAAGTTTGCATACATCAGTTGGCTCAAAAGAAATATAGGACTGGTTTTTATTGAAATAAAGGATAGAGATACATCATCATGAGCTACTTAGGCCCTCATTTTCCTAAGTCCCCATACATAGAGCTCCCTCATCTCACTGTCTTCATCCACATGCTCTATTGACTTGTGCAGCTTGTTCACCCTCCATAGAGCCTTAATTGTGTTAACTTCCTCCTCATCTTCTTGGCTAGGGAGGACCCTTTTCTTGATGGGTGGAAGGTGAGAGACATCCTCCATATGATGACGTGGCAATCCGAGTTGAGGGAGACACAGATGAGAATTATACAAGAAGAAATTTATGGCGCCAATAAGTCAGAGTTCCACGCCCGGGGAGAGCCAGGCCCGAAGGTCTTGAGTCTTGAGGAAGCCTAGTGCACAAGTAAACATGGTCTGAGGCATGGTTTTGAAGTGTTCCCTCCAGTCCACTCTCTTCTTTAGTTTGGGTACCCTGTTGACCACTCTATCACTTAGCCCGAGAATACCTTTCATGTAGTAAAGTGGGCTCCTAGGGAAAATCTTGGATGCCTGTTGTGATTCCCCGCATGAGTCAAATTTGAGATGAAGATCCACCCAGCTAGTGAGAAGCAGCATAGACCCATGCAAGGGCCTACCCATGGCAGTTGAAGTGAGCCCACTGTATAAATAGGCAAGGATAGCTGGACCGATCCTCTTTCCCTCCCATATCTCGCTGATCGCACTCAGCTATTCCTCTTCTAAGAAATCATCTACCATAGGGAACAGTAGAGCACCTGCCAAGCAAATCACGAATGCCTTCATCACACTTTCCATGTCTTCCTCTTTGGCGTGGCCCAACTGCTTATACACCCATGTTGCATGCTTTGTCAGATTAACTCCTTTGTTCACTCTAATTTGATTCATAATGTTAGAGCTGGGAATTAAGCCGGTGAGGATCTCCGTGGCGCTTATTGGTTGAGTCATGTTTGCCATCCTCTCTTCGTCCTCTTGCTTCAATCTTTTAAGGCCAAGTAGCATCTCTGTCTCTTCTTGTAGCACCGTGGCTTCAAAGGTAGGGAACATGAAGGTGTGAGTGTCGGGGTGCCAAATCTCCACGAGCGCACCTATGGTGGCCCAGTCCAAATGAATATCTTGATAGTGTTTAGCATGTGTAATGAACCCCAGGAGATGCCATCGGGACAAGTAAGACTGCCTCCCCCTTTAGCATATTTGAGGCACTGGTGTAGAGTCGAAGGAACGACCCAATTTTCATGCAACCAGGGTCTTCCCAACAACACCTTATAAGACGTGTCGGCGTTAATGATATAAAATATCACTTTGGTGGCAAAGTCACCCATGACCAATTTCATCTCGACCTGACCGAGAGCTTCTCCAGAGTCTTGGTTAAACCCCGAGATTTTGACGGTGCTGACTTTTTGCATATAAGGTGCCAAGTAGAGAGACTTAAAACTCTTCAATGACATAATGTTCACCGCCGCACCTGCATCGACCAAGATTCGGTTCACCTCATGGCCATTGATCGTTCCTTTCATGTATAGGGGGCGATTATGGCAAGGAGAGGCCAGTAACAAGTCCTTGTCAGAGAAAACAATATTGGCTGCAAGAGCTTCATATGCTTGGCCTGCAATTCCGCCACATGAGCTTCATAGGCCTCGAGGTCCTGGAAGACTTTTACGAGAGCCTCTCTCAAGTCCTTGCTCCAAGCAATAGCCTCCCATATGGTGACATTAGTCAGGAACCGCTTCATGTGTTTAATGATTTAGCGGTCCGCCCTAGCGTGGGTCTTGTCGAATGGGGGAATGATTTCCTCTAGAGTCTTCGGGACTCCATGTGGTTTCTCCCGCTTGAAAGGGTGTTCCCCCTCATCTTGCATGCCCACTCCCTCTTGAAAATGCGGTGCCAGAGACTCCTCCGTAGTAGGCTAAGACTCGTCCAGATCGGACTGACCTGAGGAGCCTTCTCTTTCGACAACACTGGTCGAGGGGCCCGCCTGCCCCGAAGTAGGAGCTAGCGACAGGGCATTGACTGGAGTTTCTTCTTCATCGGAAGAATGAATCATGAAAGGGATGCCTCCTGGTCTTCGAGCTCCCGAATCAAGGCCTGCACTCTGACGATTCGGGTATGAAGGGAATGCCATGCACTTGAGGTGTAGGGATGGGGCCTGGCTGCTCCCCTCGGAATACTATATAACCCGGTTGAGGGTTAAAGGGTTTTCTCACTCACGACCCCATCCTCGACCATGGCCTCGTTGATTCCTTGCCGATCGGCGTTGGTATGTGGCCATAGGGGCATTGTCTTCCCCAACGGAGGCATTTATATTGTCAGGAGGCGAGATAGCCACCATGTTACATGACAACTCCTGCAGTTCTCGTTCAAGGGCCTCCACGGTGAGCTCCTCGTCTTTTTAGAACAACGAGAGCGCTTTCGACATTGGAATACTTTCACCCTCCTCAAGACAATGCAAGGTCTCCTGGAGCCAGCCGAGGAGCTGGGCTTTCTGCCCAAACCTTTCCCAATGAATATATTTACCAAGTGTGACCGCCCTTGTAGGGCAATGAGACACATATTCTTCTAGCTCGTCTATGAGCTTTTGCAACCTCTGCAAGGGGGTAAGCTCTTTGCAGGCTTCCATGGCGACTGTTTGCTCAGCCTGCTTTTTCAATCTTCTCTTCAGATTCTTCTTTCAGTTCTTTTTTGGCTTCTTAAGGCGAGCAACCTCCTCTAATGAAGGTGAGGATGGCTTTGCAGGGCATAATGACTTGCCCCCAGAGCCCTTGTCTTCCGCCTTGGGCTAGTCGCCTGAAAGTTTAGAGCCCGCGATCCCTTCATGGAGCGACACAAGTCCACTCCCCTTCAGCGGATTGTGGTTGAAAAGTGGCATTAATTGCATGTGAAACTATCTCCGGTGACAATTCTTGAAATTTCGGCTGACCAAAGTGAAACCCCAGGGGGTTTTGTAGTGTCGCCAACTTTGTTTCAGCCGGTGGCTTGAACCCTGGGAGTCATTGAGATCCTCTCGGAGGGATGGACCCCATTGGCCTATCACAAGATTGAACCTTAGGCTCGGGGTCCGCGACCATGACTTTGCCTTTATCTCTCGGCTACAGGTGTCCAGCGGTAGCCCTCTTGTGGTAGTCCAACTGGGTAGAGGATCTAGGGACTCCCCAAGGAACCGAGCTTCAAGAACCTTGGGCTATAGGCCCATCATGTTTAGCCTTGCCTTTAGGGCTCGACTTAGGCTCTCCCCCAGAAGGCTTCTTTAAGCAATCCTGCGAAGAAGTCTATTTAGCAGGTGGTTGTTGGTGTAGAACTGCAAAGAGGGAAACGAGTCAGAGGTGCCCAGGGATGAATCCCCAGGGTAAACCCTCCGATGCTTAAGTCAGTGATTGTAGTAGAGCTCTGGTGCAAGGGAGAAAGGGAAGGAGACGAGGGCTTGAGATTCCTCTCCACCAAGTGATGAAGTGGCTCTAGCTCAGGGTTAATATCGCTTAATAACGCTTACCTTTAGCAGGAGGGTTTCCCAGGTTTATTTAGTGGCCCATGAACGTAGGAGCCCTATGAGGCGAGGAGTTTCAGGGGAGGTTACATCTCCTTCGTGGGCTCGTTAAGGCGTAAGGACTCTTAATCGCCATTATCCCCACGATCTCCCATCTCTTAAAGGGCACACAACGATCGCATGGATAAGCTTCCATCAGTCGGTCCGAGCATGTGGCGCTGGCTTTAGGGGGTTTCCCTCAGTGATAGGCACAAGGCTCGGGCGGGACGCATAGGGCCTCAAAGGGGGCCTCCCGATCGACCTGACGCTCAGACTTCTGAACCCGAAGGTCGCCTAGGAATCGCTTAATCCGAGTGAGTTATTGGGCTTAGTGGGCCCTTGGAGGGCTGTCACTTGTGGGAGATGGGCCTCGTTTAGTCCGTTGGGACCTTGTTTGGCCGCTCTATTTGGGTAGTAGAAATCTCCCTCTCCAAGTATAATAGAGTGGATCCAGAGGGGGGTGAATAGATCAGCCCCTCAGAATAGACCAATTAAAAATCTGACACTCAAGAGAACACTTGACAGATCGTAGAAATATGCAGTTATAGAATTGAGTGAGTAATTGTATTAGTGCAGCATAAACCACAAACACTTCATCGACGAGTTTGAATATTTGGAACTAAGACTAAAAGAACAAATTAAAGGGAAGACTTGGAGAACGGAGATAGAAGATAAGAATCACAAACCACAATTGCTTAGAGATTTTTAAAGTGGTTCAGTTTCTACCCAGCAACCTAAGTCCACCCCCCACCTGATCAGTGTGAGGCTTCACTTGCACAAGCAAAAACCCACGGAGAAATTCTGCTACAAATGTTGATTCCACAGCTTAGACGGGAGGAACATGCTCCTCCCACACTTTGAACAACCAGAGTGCTACCATGTACAACAATCTGCTGTACGCAACCCTGATCATGCGATCCTACACGATTAGACCTGCTGCTCATAGCAGCAAATGAGGAACTCTCCTCAACACTCTGAACAATTAGAGCAGACTGGGAACATCACCCAACTGCTCACACTTCTAAGTCGTGCAACAAAGCACAATCAGAAACACGAAACAAGAAGGAATAAAAGAAAAGTAAGAATCAGAAAACAAAAATGAAGATTAACAAGGCAATGTAGCTTTGAAATAATTCAAGAGCCTTTGTGAAATCTTGGGATTGCTTCATTATATTTCTCTTCTCTCATAGTGCTCAGATCTCCCTCTCTCTTCTTCTGATTTTGAGGTTGCTCTCTCTTCTTCTTTCTCTTTCTCTTTCTCTTCTTTCTGATTTCGAGGTGGCTCTTCGCAAATTTTTTAGTGAAAGCTTTTTCCTCTTCTATTCTCTTCTCTTACTTGCACACTCGGATCCAGATCTACATATATGGCTCGAGGTAGAGGATATTCTTTTGGGGCCCACACGATCAAGTCGTTGCTATAAGAAAAATTTTCCCTCCAAAAAGGTGCCTTCTAGAATGTAGATTCCTCGTACACCGATCTCCAAATGATTAGGCCTCGGTTCACATGCCAATGTGGGACCCGCCGCTGACTCAAAGTCTCGCCATAAGTGGTGTGTCGATGCATTGTGCTATGCTGCGTCGACTCAACATACTTGTCGCAGGACGAGATCTTGCTTGACTTTATGATTGCGTCGACTCCATTGTGCTATTGCATCAACACAACTTATTCATTGATTGAGAGCTGGCTGGGATAAGCCATTGTTGTGTTGATGCCATAGGGTTGTTACATCGACTCACCATTCTCATTGCTTGGAGAGTAGTAGCTCTCTGGATTTTGTTTTCTTCTTCTGCTACGTTGACATACTGAGACTTTACGTCGACTCAATCCTTCATGTTTTGCACTTCTTTTCTTCTGCTATGTCACCTTTGCGTCGACTCAATCCTTTTTAATGGTTCTAGACGCGCCATCAAAATATAGTTCCCATGAAAGGGAATGGAGAGACAGCACATCATGTTCGGTCTGGGATGGGGCATCTGTACCACCTACCTCCTCGCCGAGTGGCTGCACCAACGTTTCTTCATATGATAGCTAAATATTAAGAGGAGAGTCCTCCGGTACAGGGTGCACAGCAAGAAACTCAGCCATCCCTTGCCCCTTAATTACTTTACGTGGGACAAAAGTGATGTCAAATTCCATGAGAATGAGCGCCCATTTTCCCAGCCTTCCAAAGAGGATAGGTTGGCTAAGGAGATATTTGAGCACCCACTTTGAGATGAGCTCCACTCGGTGTGCCAACAGATAGTGCCTTAACTTTTTAACATTGAAAACCAAGGCGAGACACAACATTTCCATAGGCGAGTACCGATGCTCGGGGCTGACCAACTTCCGACTAAGGTAATAAAGGGGTTGCTCCTTGCCTTTTTCATTGATCTGGGCCAGGAGCGCTTCGAGGGAAGCATCCATGACAGCAATATAAAGAATGAGAGGCTTTCCTTTGATAGGTGCCCCGAGGACCAGTGGAGCTAGGAGATACTCCTTGATATGCTCGAGAGCCTTCTGACAGTCTTCATCCCATATGAAGGGTGCCCCTTGCTTCATCAGTTTGCCAAAAGGCGTGCACCTTCCAGAGAGGTTGGAGATGAATCGCCTAATATAGGCGAGCCTCCCTTGGAGTGATCTGAGCTCTGTTATATTTTTGGGTGGGGGAAGTTCTCTAATGGCCTTGATTTTGTCAGGATCTATCTCTATCCCTCGATACCTGATGATAAAGCCCAGGAACTTGCTACTGGAGACGCCAAAGGCGCACTTCATCGGGTTCATCTTGAGCAGGTATTGTCGAAGTCTCTCAAAGACTTGACGTAGATCAGCTAGGTGGTTGTCCCGCCTCTTAGACTTGACAACCAAGTTATCAACGTAGCAGTCGACAATGTCATGCAACATCTCATTGAAGATTTTGGTCATTGCCCTTTGATAAGTGGTGCCGGCATTCTTCAAGCCAAATGGCATCCTCTTATAGTTGAAGATCCCATTTGGGGACCTGAATGCCGTATGATCCTTATCCTTGATGGACATGCAGATCTGGTTATAGCCTGACGACCCGTCCATGAAGGACAAGGCCTCATGACCAGTGGTTACATCCACCATTGTCTCAATGATGGAGATGGGGAAGTCATCCTTTGGGCACGCCTTGTTCAAATCTCGAAAGTCGATGCAGACCCAGACTTGGCCATTCTTCTTATTGACCAGGACTATGTTGGCGAGCCACACAGGATACATAAATGGCTCTATAAAGTCCACGTCTAGCATTTTGTCAACTTCGACATTGAATTTGAGTTCCAGCTCATGGCGCATACGCCTCTGGACTTGTTTGACTGGCTTAGCTGTTGGAAGTATAGCCAGGTCATGTTCTGCCACAGAGGGATCAAGACCTGGCATTTCCTTATATGTCTAGGCGAAACAATCTCTGAATTCATTCAACAGTTGTAGATACGCCTGCCTTTCCTCCCCGGTGAGAAGGGCGCTTACAAAAGTGGGCTGGTAGCCATCCTGGGTGCCAAGATTAATCTCGATCAGCTCATCAATGGTTGCCTGGCCACCGTCTTCTAGTTCCGGGGAAGTCGGCCAGAGGTCGACGAAGTCTTCATCTTCATCAGTACCTGCCTCGTGAACCTCAAACTCCAAAGGGTTTGCCTGCTCATAGGTAGAACTCGAGGGAGCTTCATCCGCTTGTGGCCCTCCAGCGGGTATCAACAAAGGAGATACCAAGGCATGCCTGGCCTCATGATGGAGCTCTTCAGCTATGGGCTCCTTTTGGTCCTCCTCGCAAGGGGGAGGTAGGAGTCCTATGGTATTAACAGCATAATGAACTTAGAAGTCTGACTCCTACTCATAGCCCAACCCCTGAGTGTCTTTGCGGGAGAAAGGCGGTTGCCCCCTGACTTGTGGAGGATTCCAGAGGTTGGAGAAGTATGCCTTCTGCGTAGGGTTCTGCGATTGCGGAATTCCCTGCTTCACGCACATGCGCTTAAGTCGGTCGGGCATATGATCCATTTCTTGGAGAATAAGCAGGCCAAATTCACTTTTCGTGGCCTTTTATAGGCAGAAGATGAGGCGGTGCCCCTCCCTCTTGTGGGTATCCCCTCCCAAAACTGCCTCTCCCCCACCGAAGAGACGTGAACAGATTTCAAAAAGATGGGTACAAATTCTTCGAGAAGCAGTTCCTTATATTCGCAGAGGTATTATGGACCCGCCACGGAGAACACGCGAAGGATGCACTCCTTTAATGCCTGAGGATATGAACATACGCGTACGCTACGCCTGGAAATATACGCAAGCGAAGCAAGCGCTATATGTGGAGCCCCCGATTTGGGCAAGAGAATCGTAGGAAGATATGACTTGCTGACGTGCGCGGATATGATACACGAGGTTTAGTCAATGATTTTGCATGAAACATATATTCTTTCCTTACAGAATACTTTCTTTTACAAAACAAAAAAAGGGGAAGTGGAAGACAAGGAAATAAACCGAGCAAAAGAAGGAAGTTACAATCGTAAAAGGACAAGAGGCCAAGTACAAGTCAGATCTCAATCCAGAGAGATCGGAGAGGAGGCTTTTGGGATCGACTAGCCCTCGAAGATTGTGGAAGTTGGCGAAACCTCGGTGCCCGTCATCGCCTCAACGCTTGAAAGCTGTGTATGCCCGGTCCTTTCGGGAACCACTGGTTCAGGCACTGACACTACCTGTATGGAAACTACCGCGATCGCGGGGTCTCCTTAAGCGGTCGGGGCCGACAGCTCTTCCTCGACAGCGTTCACAAGGCCATCACTTTCCTCATCTGAGGCACAAAGGCTCTAGAGTGGATGGAGGAGTCGAAGTTTCCTCGGACGAATCGTACCGTTGCCCGGGCTTGATTGTTAGCTCTTCTGTCACTTGAGCTTGGGCTAGACAGACAGCTCGGTCGAACCCTTGAGCAAAACCCTTCTTCAGCTCTCGCCGGAAGCCCAGTTCGTAGAAGGTGAAGGCAGTGTTCTTCAAGATCTCTCGATATTCCTCAGAGGCGAGATACCTCTTCACTACCTTCACCTCAACCTCTGCGACCCTCGCCTCGATCTCTGTCAATTTTGCCTCGGCCTCGACTGCCTTCGCCACAACCTCCATTTTCTCCTGCTCCACCGTCAGCAAGCGCCCATGAAGCTCCTCCCGTTCAGCCCCCCACTGCCTTAAGCTCACTTCGTGAGCCCGGTGCTTGTCATCAAGGAGCCGCTCTTGAGGTCGGCCATGTAGCGGGCCTGGTGCAGCCCTCTCCTGATCCACTTGAGATAAAGAGCAAAGCAACCTCATGCTCGGAAGTGAGTCGGCCATACTTCCGATCTAGTTTGGCACGAGTCTTTGCTTGTGGTGTCTCAGACCTCTCTACTCGCCCATTCGATTTGCAGCATCGGCCTCCAATTGAGCCAGGAAAAGCCCCCCCTCCATGACCCTCTCGAGCAGCGTCTGGGATGAGCAGCGCTGAGGCTCAACCCGGCCAATGGTAGTTGCCAAAGCTTGGCAACAATTGTAAATGGACTTTCGGAGGGTAAACCGCCCCCGCTGAGGGGCGGGACAACCCTTTGGCTGCATAAACATCGGAGGGGCCTCTTCTGGAACTCTCGAGCTAGTGTCGACGGCACCCGATTGGGTCGATAAAGCTGGATTGATCTCCGCACCACATGGAGAAGACATCGAACTTGGCTCAGCGGTAGCCACCGTAGCCGAAGGCTGTTTCTTTGGGGGGTCGTTGGCTGGGCCCCTGGCCGAGGAGAGAGTAGTGGGAGCGTTCAGTGTAGGCGCCTCGGGCAGCATGGCTGGCAGTGCCAGAGGTTGGGCGGGGTCGCTCGGAGGGACTGCCGCCGTACGGGGAACTTCTGCCCTCTTCCTCATGCTTTCCTCGGCGACCATTGCCTTTAAAGAGGCCACTATGAACCCGTGCTTAGGGTCCTTCTGTTTAGACCCCCTCTGTTCCATCTCCTCCCCGGTGAGGGCCCGCTTGCCCTATCTCGGGCGGCCGGCGAGCTCCAAGTCTCCCTTACTTTCGGGAGGACCTCCCACGCATCAACAGTCGTCTCCTCCGGGGCCTCCCCCTACAAGTGCAGCCTCGGTTGAGTTGACCAGTCGGCCTTCTTCATCGTTGTGGGGGACCTCTACAGCTTGAACAATCAGAATAAAGTAAAAAGCCGTTTGACGGAAGTAAAGTTGCTAGAATTCTCACCTCCGAGAAGCAGGGGAGCGCGAGCATAGCACTGGAGATTGGCCTCGAAAAGGAGTTCGGCGGTCAATTGCTTGTTGTTTTGGAGGACTTTGACGTTGTCCTCGATCTCTTGGGAAATGGCTGAAGGCCTCACAACGAGCACGGGCTGGAAGTTTAGCTGAGTCAGGAAAGGCCAGTAGGTACCCTTGGAAAAGCTCACCCAGAAATATTGGGTTTTCCACCCAATGTGTGAGGAATCTTGGGAGGAGAAGGTAACACAACTCTTACCTCTTCTAGCCTGAAGGAAAAAGAAGCCTTTCTCGACCTGTGCGTGCTCTTTTAACTTATGGAAGGCGTTAAAGAGGTCCAGGGACAAAGGAACCCTATATTTCCAACAGAGGACGATGAACGAGAAGACGAAGACAAAAGAATTGGAGACCAGCTGGATGGGAGCCAGCTTGAAGTAGTTCAGCATATCTATGACAAAGAAATTGAGGGGGAGACAAAAGCCACACTTCCAAGTCAGGACATAACTACAGAAGGATTTTAGGTGGGTGCTCAGACTTCACTCGTATGGTTTAGGGAGAGAGAAAGAGTACCGCCAAGGTAGCTTGTACTGGACTTCGAGCTCTCTCACCTCCTCCATCGTGAGCTCGCTACGCAGGTGGCAGCAAGATGCCAGAGCAGAACTCCCTGTCCGCTGTTCAACCTCCTCACCGCAAGTGCTCCCTTCTCGTTCTGCCATTGAGGATGATGAAGACAGCAAAATACTTGAACCTAAGAAGCGAGCTGGGGAAGGGTGCAAACGGACCGCCTCCATGGTGGTCGCTGCACGCTTCGCAAAGGCTCTAGCAATCTCATGCTCTCTCTGGCGTTCCTCCTGGGACATGGACGATCCCTCTAGAACTTGAAGGCACGGGAGGAGGACGAAGCCTAACGATGAAGATAGGAGTCAAGCACAAGAGGCATTTATAGCCCCTTAGCGGTAGAGGAAGAGCCGCCGTGATGTCTCGAGGCGCCTCAGATAGCTACATGCCCCGAGTCGACGCTCCGAATAGGCGCAAAAGATGTCATCATTGCACTCAAGCCCCCACACGTTAGGGCAACCACATTTATGGACACAATGATCACAACAGGGATAGCTCATGATGGCCGATTCCAAGCCTTGCCGAAAAACCCAACATGAACTCTACTCTCCGAGCCGACTCTTGGCTCAGGAGTAGGGGGAGCAAGTGGAGAGGGGAAGATTCGCGGCCCAATGTTTCACATCCTAAAGGCTTATGAAGGCCTGCGTGACCCAGTGAGTGATAGCCCAAATCCATATTGAGGTCTCGCTTGCTATAAAATCCAAGGTAAAGGGCCCAAACAAGGCCCAACAAGTCTTGGCCCGGTCGCTCATGTAAAAGTCTCTCCGATGCTCGGGAGGAACCCAGGCGCGCCCTTGACCGAGCCATCAAAAGGCGGATGAGATGGTCCCTCAGGGATGTCCAAGGCCGGGACTCCATGCTTAGAGCCCGGGTATAGAAGAGGAATATCTCTTATCCCCTGTGGATCAACCCTTCACTGGGACTCCCCGATAAGCCAGAGCGAATTCCTCATGGCCGGGCACTTATCCCTACTAACTATATGCGAATTCTACGCTACCGTCTGAGAGTGGGAACCCCATGAGGATAAAGGGAGAGCAAGAGTTCCAATACGATAAAAGTTCATGCCGTGGATGTAATGCCCCCAAACTCTCAAGATTCTCACTACTCTGAAGAGAGAACTTGCAGCTATTTAACCCCAGAGATCTCCTCCGAAAATGTAAGCTAATTATAGCCTCTTCAATTGGTGAAGAGTAGTCACGTGTCCTGCACCTCCTTTGCCTCCCTTCGCATCCCGCTCTTGCCCTTGCTGACTTAAGCATCAAAAGGTTTTCTCTGGGATAGCAATCCCAGGCCTCTTGATTGCTTCTTTCCCTTTTGTAGTATTCTGTCTTAAGGTGGCTTCGTACGATTGATCTGGGACACGTTTTGTCATAGATCCGACGGCCTGCAACTTAGCACGAGATATCGCCTCTTCAGTTGCATAAGTGAGCTGCTCTTCTTTTGTAAAGGAATTTGATGTATGTCCTTGTCGATGAACTTCCCCATAGGACTATCTGTCAAAAGTTTATTATGTGACATCCTCCTCTTGGATTATTCCCAGATCTGCAATAGTCATAGGATATTTTGTTTACTTTTTCATTTCTAGCATTCTTTTAGACACCTCTTTCTTCACCGTTTGACACTTGGGATGCGGTAGATGATATTTCATAATCTTTAAATCTATCATCCAAAGTCTTAAATTCACATCTAATTTCTTATTATATAGTAAGTAATCTCTAAATATGATTAAGAACAAATTGTTGGATAAATTGTCTGGATAATAATTTGATAATGTATTCTTTTTGGTTATACAATGAGAGTAGCTACGAAGGCATCTCTCTTTGGATCCCGCTTGGAGTGTTTGGTTGGCTTGTTTCAAATCCAGTATCAGCATAAGAATCATAAGGAACAGAAGAGGAACTGGTCGGATGTGGATGGAAGTCGAATGATGGTTCATGACGACCCCACAGGTTAGGCGAGTCTGGCCACGGAGTATCGCGGAGCGGCGAATACTGCTCCTGGCCAAACGAAAAGGTGGAGGTTGCTCCCAGCACTGCCGCGGCAGCTGGGAGCTTCAATATGTCTCGCCTTGAAAGATCTCTATTTTTTGTTCCCATGGGTCACCAGTAAAACTTCAGGCCAAATTGAATCTGTCGATTGTTCGTACGCGTGCTCGTTATTGTGCCGAAGGACGCAGAGCCAACCGTCGTGTTCGGATTTCCGAAGCTGGGGTGATTGAATGCATTGAAGAACTCTCCCCGGAACTCAACACGATAGCGATCATGGAAGACCGTATTCTTCACCGCTGAGATATCCACGTTGTTCTCACCTGGCACACGAATAACACCAGTGGCACAATTACCGAAGGTTCCTACAGGCTGCGAGACGACCTTGCTTGTGTCGAACCAGCGGGTAAGCGTTCTTTGACCACGAGAAAGATTAGGATTCCCCAGGCAGTTTGGGAAGTTCCGATCCACGCGTCCGACGTTCGCACTGATGTTCGATGTCGGCGAGATATACTCTCCCGCAAAGAAGGTGAGAATCGCGTTCGCGCTCCATCCTCCAACAACCTTGTCGACGAACGCCCCCTTGCTGTTGAGGAACGCATGATTTCTTCCGAACGGCAGTTCAATCACAGGGCTTGCTGTAAACCGATGTGGCTGGCTGTAGATCGTCGGGCCATAGTAGCGGCCGCGCGGCACATACTCATTGCCGATGGCCGACTGGTCTCCAGCTTCAGCAATACCCATCGCCTTCGAGTACGTATAAGCCGCAAGCAACGATACTCCATGCGACGGACGCTTCTCTGCTGTAACCTGCAGCGCGTTATAGTTCGCCTGATCGATCGCCTTTGTGATGCTGATATCTGCCGCGCCCTGGTACGGCCTGCGCGACTGGATCGAAGTCGGTGCCGCCGGATTCGCATCAAGCCGCGCCTGATTAATAAGATCGCGACCCGTCAGTTTATGAGAAGAGGAACCCACATAAGCCGCCTGCATCGCAAAGCTCGGCGTAACCTGGTGCTGGACCGTCAGGTTGTATTGATACGTGTAGTTATCCGGCAGATTATGGCTGACCGAAAATATGTTGGTCGTAGAAAGTACCGTTGGACTGGCCACAGGAAAGATGCCGCCGGAGAGCGTTGGAGTCGTAGTGCTCGAGTTTACCGTCGTACTTGCCAGGAAGGGCGGATTGAGCCCATAACCTGACGAAAGCTCAGAGCCTCGAATAAATCCGTAATACACTCCGGCACCGCCGCGAACAACCGTTCTCGGCGTCACGCTATAGGCAAAGCCAAATCGCGGAGCGAAGTTATTTCTATCTGGCTTAATCAGCCCATCGATTCCGTTCCCAGGCGTAAGAAAGCAGTTGCAGCCCGTATCCCACACATTGGCCTGCCCATGCACCTCATGGAACGGAACGTTGTAGTTATAGCGAAGCCCCATATTCAGCGTGAGCTTTGGCGTGAACTTCCAGTCATCCTGCACGTAGGCCTGCCACTGATTCCACTGAAGAACGACCAGGCCGTTTGAGCTCACAAGCTGCGTCACAGTCGCCGTATATGGAATGCCCAGAATAAGGTCTGCAACGGGATTGCCTACATGCGTCGCATCGGCCCCCGTAAAGCGCCCATCAAACGACAGGTTCCCATTCGGCGTCGCCGGGTCGTATTGTGCCGGACGATACTGTCTCACTTCAATGCCGGCGCGAATCGTATGAGTATTATGCGTCCAGGTCACATCATCGTCGAGCTGATAGTTATTTTCATAACCTCCCGTCGGCACGTTGATCGGAGATCCCATAAAGGAGTAGCCCTGAACGCTCAGCAGCGGAGATCCCTGCTCGAACGCCGGAATCTTCAGATTGGCTAACCCGAAATCCTGTGTCGCAACATCATGATCCGCAAGGATGAGCTGGAGTGAAAACAGGCCGTACGTCCAACCCGCCGCAAAATCATTCAGCAGATGCGAATTGAAGATGTGTGTCTCATGCAAAAGAGCCTGCATACCCTTATAGCTGTTCACCGTTCCGCTGTAAGGAAGAGGAAAGTTATAGTTTTGTGCATTCTCGCTCGTCCAGCTGAAGCGGCCATAGACGTTGTCGGATTTACTGATCTGATGATCGACACGGATGTTGTACTGATTCGCATTGTCAGGAAGCGATGACGATGCCACATAGTTGTATCCGGCAACGCCCGTCAGGTTTGGTGTCGGATATAAGGAAGCGGCCGCTGTCCCGATCTTCGAGATCTGGCTTGCCGGAATCTGATTGTTTGGATATGGGTTGCGCACCCCATTCGTGAGACTGAAGGGATTGTAGATCTGCGCACTGCCCGAAAAATTTCCCGAAAGCTGCGCAGGCGTCGGAATCAAAGCATACAACGTAGCTGCCTGCCGAATCCTCAGCCCCTCATAGTTGCCGAAGAAGAAGGTGTGATCCTTCCATATCGGGCCGCCAACAGTAAATCCGAATTGATTGCGGCGCAGGATCGGCACCGTCTTGCTGAAGTACGGCTTGGCATCCAGCACATTGTTGCGGATGAACTCCCACACATTGCCATGAAGACTATTCGCGCCCGAACGAATGGCGGTATTGATGATCGCAAGCCCGTCACCATAGGCAGCAGAGTTCGCGTTCTGCTGAATCTTGAACTCCTGCACCGCATCCACTGAAGGCGTAATTGCCGGCCGGCCGTTCTGAAAAAGCCTCGCATCAATTCCATCCAACAGCACTGAGGTCTGATTGCCGCGCGCGCCATTGATGCTGAAGGTACTCTGCGCGCCCGGATTCTCCGACGCGCCCGGCACCAGCAGACTCAGCGAAAAGACATTCCTTCCATTCAGCGGCATCTGCAGAATCTGCTGGCCCGTGATCAGCTGACCTGTCGCGGAGGTTTCGCTTTGGATGAGCGGAGCGATCGCCTCCACCTCTACGCTCGTCTCCACCGAGCCAATCTCCAACGTAATGTCGTTTGCCAGCGTCTGGTTGACCTCAAGCGTCAACGCCGCCGTTGTCGTCTTGAACCCCTGCATCGTTACACGAACCGTGTAGTTGTTAGGCTGCAATGCAGGAAAGCTGTAATAGCCTTCGGCATTGGTCTTCCCATCCTTCGTCTGTGCAGTGGCGACATTGGTCAAAAGCACATCCGCCCCGACAACCGCTACCCCTGCCGGATCGGTGACGCGGCCGTTAATGACACCCTGCGAACCCTGTGCATTGCCATTTCGCAAAGCCAGCAGCGAAAACACGCAAACAACACAGACATACCTGAAAATCTTGACGAGCATATTTGCTCCTATCGGGAATGTTCAAAATATGAACATCAATGTTCATATTTACCGAGGCCATAAGATTTCTTTACACACACCCTTGTCAAGAGCTTTTTAAAAAAATTTGTCGCCACCACGGTGGCGACAGTGACCAACGTTATTCCTCTCTCGAGATCTACGGGTAGTACTTGCGCACATTTCCTCGATGCAGCAACACATGGTCGGTATAGATCGCCAGCGGAGTCTTTTGATGAGCCACAATATCTGCAGCCAGCTTCATCAAGCGCGTTCCATATTGTTCCGGGAAATATCCCACCGAGGCGACAAGCGCGCTTGATCTTCGCTGCAGCTCCTTTCGGCTCTCTTCCGTCCCGTTCTGACCGACGATCGCAACCGACTCCTCCCGCCCCGCCTCCTGTACAGCCTCCAAAGCTCCAAGCGCGCTCACGTCGTTGAAGCATGAAATAAGCACAGAGGCTGTTTTAGGGAGAGTCGCCAGCATCTTTCGGCAGGCGCTGCGGCTTCCCTCACGCGAAGCCAGCCCATCCAGGTGAAGTATCTTCTCAGTGGGCACATCGCCCAGTACCTTGGCGACGCCTTCAACAGCGCCGGTAAGACGAGCCGAATTCTCTGCTGCCGAAAGAGAAGACTCCAGCAAGGCAAGATAATCAAACGATCCGTCCCACTGCTTCTTGGCGAATCGCCCAAGCGCCTCACCAGCCAGAACGCCTGCGCGATAGCTGTTGCCGCCGAAATAGATAGCTCCCGCAATCGGCGTCTCGACGCTGATGACGGGAATCTGAGCTTCAAAAAACCTATCGGCCAACACGTGCGCCAGCGCGCCGCGGCGTTGAAAGAGAATCACAACATCGGCGCCCGCTTCAATCACCTGATCGATCTGCGAGTGAGGCTGTCCATTATCGCTCGAATCAATCAGGTGAAGCTCCAGCCCGCTGCCCTCCGCCGCCCGCTGAATGCTGGCCGTAACATCCAGCCTGAAGGAGTTCCCCGTCAGGGGCGCAATGTAATAGACACTCGGAATTCGTCTCCGCCTCTTGGCGCGGTATCTCTTATCAGCGAGCCGTTCAATATAGCCGCGATCTTCAAGCGTGCAGAGAAGACGAAACACCGCCACCCGCTCCAGCCCGGTCTTGGCGGCGACATCCTGTATGCGCAGCGGATCAGGCGAGCGCTCCAGCGCTTCAAGCACATCCAGCCCCTTTTCAAGGGTGCCCGAGCGATATTGCCTTTGTTCCTTCATCACCTATTCAGTCTAGTTCACTATACAAACACAAATGTTCATTTTTATACGCACTTAAAGCGACAGAGGCCCTCTCGAAGAAACGACTGCGTCCTTCGAAAGGGCCACCCCATTAGATACTCATATTGCTCACACACATACACACGAGGTTCAGTGAGCAGCCAATCTCAAGTCATGAGATGCTGGTTGATCTCTAAAGTTCACACATGCAGCCAGTTATCACACTTAGTTGATATGTGTTGAGACCCCTGCTGTCCAGTACAATAAATCTCTCTTAGCCCTTAACCTCGTTGAAGCAGCATCAACCTCGCTGCAATGCAGCACTGAACTTAGCTATCTACCAAGCTGTGCTCCGTTGAGCTTAAGCTTCAACCTGTGTAGTCTTTGGACCGCCGTTTACACTTAAGCCACTCCGTCTAAATCCGCTGTGCTTTATGTCAAAGTGTTTTATTGTCTTTATAGGAGTGGTCTATGCTTTTGGCAGTCAAGTTTTAAATAGGCCAAAGTTCGTGAGGGATCTATTCAACCCCCCTTCTAGATCCCATTACACCATACGGGACCCAACAAGTGGTATCAGAGCCAAGCTCTGCCATCCCAGATCCAACGATCTACAGGGAAAAGATCCCAGTGCACTTAATCAAATGGCTTCATTCGCTACACATGATTTGATGGCTTCTCCGCCTATTTATGATGGTTCAGATTTTTCTACATAGGTAGGGAGAATGTTCCTATATGTCAATTCCATAGATCCACAATTGTGGACTCTTATATACAATGGTCCTCATGAGCTACCATCAAATTCAGATGAATGGTCAGCTGAACACAAGACCAAACACAATGATAACCTTGCTGCATTTAATTTGATAAAAGCTGTAGTTGGTTCCAGATTACCTCATCATGTGTCCACCTACAGCACAGCCAGGCAAGTTCTGGACGAGCTGGTGAATATCCATGAAGGGGATGAGAAAGATCAAGAATGCTTCATGGCTGACCATCTGGAGCAGTCAAGTGACCCATCCTCAACTCAGATAAGCTCTGACTTTGAGGACTTCACTTTTGAAGAGCTTATAGAAGCCTATGATGATTTAGCCAAGCACTACAAAAAGCTAAAATCAAAAAATTGAAAACTGAAAAAGGATTTGAAGAAAAATAGTCAAGGTGAGACTTCGTTTTGTAAAAATTATTCTGCTTTTGAAGAGCTTAATGATACTCTTACCATTGACTTGAATATGCATAAACAAACCATTGCTTGCCTAAAAGATGAAAAGGGAATCCTTCAAGCTGAGATCAGTAGATTAGAAGAAATCGTAAGAGGACTTCAAGATAAGTCTAAATCTGCATGAAATGATCAAAGCTTGACTGAAAATGAAGCTCTCACTGAAGAAAATCAAAATCTTAAGAATGAGAATGAAAATCTAAAAAAGGAGAACATTGAGTTCCTTGCTAAGTTGAATGCTTGTGAAAAAGGGAAGGGTGTGAGCTGTGACGAATCAGAAAAATTTATCACCCTCCAAAAGGAATTTGATCACTGTAAAAATGTCAATGACTTGCTAAATGAGCAGCTGGCCGAGTGTGAAGTTGACTTAGCCAATGCAGACCAGCACATATCAACCCTTGAAAATGAAATTCAAGATCTGAACAATTCGCTGTCAAGATTTGTAGAAGGACAACAAAATCTGGAAAAAATATTGGGCCCTAAGTAAATTTTCAAAGGGAAGGGCTTGGATATAAACCAGTGAACAAAAAGAATTTTGGAAGTAAGCTATATACATCTTTTGTCACTAGTTCAAATGAAGCCCAAACATCTAAAGCACCCTCAAGACAATCTGATGTACAAAAAAATAAAAAACACAACAAAAATCAGAATAAGAAAATATTTAGTCAAAAATAGGAAAATGATTTTATCAGCATGCATGTTAGGAAACCCAATGCTAAGTACCATGCTCCTCATAAAATGAATGTCCATTGTTTTTATTGTGACAGACATGGTCACATTATGCATGACTGTCTTATCTTGAGAAATGATGAGCTAAGAGCAGAGAATCATGTGAAAGGGCAAGGGAAGGAACATGTCAATGTTAGTAGAAGACGTGCTCAGCACAACTCTGCTCAAAATCCCATGGGTAGTTAGATGCGTCGACGCACACAAAAAGGTAGGTCGACGCACTCAACAGCAGACAGAAGAAGAAGAAGTCTGCCTCCTTGCTGCCACCACTGTGGCAAAATTGGCCACATGGGTTGGTGCTGGGAATGGTGGTAATTGGCAGGATGTTTTCTACCCATCTCTGCCTTTGTATTGTTCCTCCTGCAAGCGGCTTGGCCATCCCTCTTCCAAGTGCAAGAAAAAGTCTGCTGCCACTGATGGCTCTTCTGGTTTGGCTGGCCCCTCCTCTAGCCCGGATGGTGATGCTCCCCTGTTCTGTTTTTCCTGTAAGAGTGCTGGCCATTTGGAGTCGCATTGCAAGAAGAAAGGGCCAGCATCCTCTTCAGCTCCTGCTACAGCCCGTGGGCTTTCTATTGCTGCTATGGCCCCCCTCCTCAGCAAGCTTTGAAGGCTACTAAGAAGACTTGGCGCCCATCCACAGCTGTTGCTGCTCCATCTGCTTTGGATTGTGCTATCCCACATGCCCCTATTGGTGATCAGGCTGCCAAGACAAGCACTCCTGCAAACCAGCTTGGTTCTTCAGCCCCTGGTAGCATTGGTGTTGGCCCCTCTACTGTTTTGGTTCAGCATGCTCCGTCCAAGCTGCCTCCCCCTCTGGTTGCTGTGTTTGATACCTGCCCCTCTAGCCATGATGCATTGGTGACCACCTTGGCTGTCTCAAGGGCTGCCTCTGCCCCTTCGGCTGGGAAGGATCTACTGCATGCTATTCCCCCACCTGCCATTTCTCATGCCACGGCTGCAACTTCTCTGCCAGAGGACTCCAGGATTGTCCCCGCCCCCTTGGCTGAGCCCCTCCCTGCTGCGATGGATTCTTCTCAAGTGCAACCTGGTGGCATTGCCACTTCTTTGAATGGCCACCTTAGGCAAGAGCACCCGGGTCTTCTCACCATTCTGGAAAGCCCACCTGCTAAGTCTACACCGATGCAGATTGGCCCTGGCAAGACAGACTGCATGGCTCCCTCCCCCATCCTTAGCAGGCTTGGTTCGGTCTCCTCTACTTCTTCTGAGCCTGCTCCTGCTGCTTTGAAGACTGTTCAGCCTTCTATCTCCGCGGCTTTGGATACCCCACCTCTCATTGCTAATGACCAGATTGGTGGCGCCCCCATTATCCCCTCTGGGTTGTCTCCATGTGCAGCTGTAGATGATGGTGCTCCTCCTGAGAATGATGTTCTTGGTGATGCTCATGACTCCCCTACATCTTCAGCCACAAGCATGAAGTCGTTCCTGTGATCCATCAAGTTCTTGTGGTGCCTGGGTGGGAACCTGGTACTCAACCGATACCCTTCAATGATGTTCACATGAATTTCGTTGGCAGGGATCCCAACCCTCTTGCCCGGGCCTCGGGTATTTCTACTCGCAGTGGACTGCGTAGGTCCACCTCGACTGATCACTACTCACCCAATCAATGAAGGCTCTCATTTGGAATGTGAGGGGCATCCAGAATGCTCCCACCATCAGTAGAGTTAAGCTTCTTATTAAGAAGCATGACATTTGCTTCGTTGCTATCATTGAGCCTAAAGCTCCTACTGTGAAGATGGAATCCTTCAGGAAAAAGCTCCGTATGACTGGTTGCTTGGCTGATTCTTCTTCTAAAGTTCACATATGGGTTTTCTGGCGGCCACCTTTTGAGATATCCTTCATAGACTCTTCGGACCAACATGTTACTATGTCTGTTACCTCGGCTCTTTCCAGCAAGTATTATGTTTCTATTGTGCATGCTAGCTGCTCTTTGGTTGACAGAAGATCCCTATGGGACTACCTTGCTGATTTCTCCACATCCTGTGACGGCCCTTGGCTGGTTGGTGGGGATTTCAACAGTATCCTTGACCCGTCTGAGAAATGTGGGGGTAATCGGGCTTTCTCCTTATCCATCTCGGACTTCCAGGTGTGTGTCTCGGCTTCGGGTTTACAGGATGTTGGGTTCATTGGCAGAGCCTTCACTTGGTACAATGGCCAGGTGGCCAATGGTATTTGGGCTAGGCTGGACCGGGTGCTTGTCAATGGAGAGTAGTCCTTGTCATGCCCGGCCATTTCTGTGTAGCACTTGTCTCGGGCGTGTAGCGACCATTCCCCCCTTATTATATCTGCTATGTGTGACCTCCCCAGACGGCCTTCCAGATTTTGTTTCCAGCATATGTGGACTGCCCATGCTACCTTTACACAGGATGCCAAAGTGGCTTGGGGAAACAGAAGGGGTAGAGGAGCTAAAAGAAAATTGGAAAGGAGCCGTACCGAGCGAAGCACGACTACCGAACTAACCTCGGCTCCCTAGGCTACCATAGGCGGCAACGGGAGGGCAAACTCTGAACTGACAAAGTCAGGAGTCACCATTCCATCGATGAGACACCAAGTAGGTAAAGACCTACAAGAAAAAGGGTAAAAAGCCCTAGATAGACAAGACAGATCCTAAAGCATACACGACTCGATTTTCATGTACGCCCTTCTAGACACGACCATACACATATGACAAGGACATTGTGCATACGACACAACACTGACCTCGGGCAATACCGGGAGATGACTAACCTGGAAAGGTGACAACGCACGAGAAACACGAGAGTCACGTGTCATGTGACAGAAGTACCCCCTCACTAGAAGAACGGCAAGCTGGGTCCACTAACGTCTTATGCTGTGCCACAAGTACCTCCCTACGGATGCTTGGGACAACGGAGACTGAGGTACACGCTGAACCAGAACAGGAACTACAGTTGTGAGTGACTAGATAGGGTAACGCTCGTCGGCGTCAGTCAAAGCCCCTAACCATGTGTGCACACACTGGCTCACTGCCTAAGCCAGGCCTCTATCTAGTATTCCCCCTCTGTAGGATGCTACAGTTGAACTGGGGGCCCACGAAACTAGCTTAAAAATCGTACAACGGGAACTACCCCGCCACAAGGGCCGACACGCCGTAACGTGTCGTAAGGTTATGACTAGTGGAGGCTCACTAGACACAGAGACTTAAAATACGAGTGCTGTAGTACAGACAAGCAATGGAGCACTGTCACATATACTACGAAGCATCAATGGCAGCACAGGAAATTACCGACAGACTCAGGACAAGGTAACTAGACCTAAAGCTATAATGATCCTTGAGTCTCACGACTTAGAGTCAAGATTGTCATACAAAGCGGAACAAGCTGCCAATCGGTCTAATCCTAAGTCAGATAAGCCAACTCACCACAGGAAATGACTCACTGAGACCTGAGGGAACACTGAGGATCCTTAACACATCTGGATACGCCAAACAAAGTAAGATGACACCTCACGGCATCTAGAATCATGTCTCGAACTGGACAGAATGGCTGAGATACACAAGATCGCCTGTCAACCACTGTGTCACACCGGGTTGGCCAAAACCAGACGACGGCACCATACACAAGCACTCCTGGCCATCCCATTATGGTCTCGGCCCTCACAGGATGTCGACAGACATCCACGGTGACGGGCAGAGCATAAGGTCAAGCCAAGAGAAACGCAAACTGGAACATCAGGAAATGACACTCTGGGCATAAGCGATCCAACACTCGGTCGCTACGGGAAACCAAGCAGTCAAGGAGGAAGCCGCTACACAGATAGAGACAAGGATATTGGTGGACAGGGGTAGGGACATGAGGTGACTGTGGCGATGAAGGATATGACCACTAGGATTAGTTAACTCTGGCTGACCTGCCCGACAAACCACCAAGCGTTCTATAGAAGACCTGCGATACGGACTGACTAACCATCCTAAGACATGGACCTAAAACAGACGAGCAGTGGTTGAACCACCGGGGTCAACCAACAATACTACAGACTCATCCAATAGCACGGTCACAAAGGGGCCACTCAGGGAGATGAACGATCTATCAAAGGCCGCTCACAGGGGACTGGACGGTCCACGGGAAGCCGCCCAGGGATGCTAAATGGTTTGAACCAAGCCGTTCAGGGGAACTGACCTACTACAGTAGCTCGGTCAAACTTAGTCAACGGTTAGCATGGTTTTGACCAAACCGCTCAAAGGACACTAAACAGTTGCGGGAAAATCGCCCCACAAACTGCCTTGGGCAACTGAAGGGTCTATCGACCCACCATCCAACGACCAGAATGGCTAGGCTGGAGCCACTCAAAACATCAGGGAAAACAGAATGGCTGGGCACCAGCCGCTTAAGTAGACTGGACAGCTCACACCTAGCCGTGCCATCCACTGGGCGGTCTATCGCGCGACCACACAGACACCCACCGATGTCACGCCCCGAGCGCGGAAGATACCCGGAAAATGCGTGACGAGTCGTTATCAATCATGTCATTCAGAGTAATATCTCCTTCTTCTTTCTTCTTCTCCCTTCTTCTCCTTTCCCTCCTGTAAGCACATCCCTCTCTCCCCCTCTCCCGTGCGGTGACCGCGGCGACCTCCCCCGGCTGCAGACGATGGTGAGGTGACGGCATGACGATGGCAGCGGCGGCGTGGTGATCATGGAGGCTCCCGTGGATCGAGAGAGCTCATGGGAGCTCGTGGGAGCTCATGGGTTTCAATTAGTTTTTCAAAGATCGGCGGCAATCCATCGTGTTTCGGGCTTCCCTGAGGTAGGGTGATGGAACCTTAGCTCATTTATTTCCTTTCCCACAATTTCTAAGTCGAGGTGAGGCCGAGTGGGGTGTGTTTTCATGCCGGGACGGGAAAACCATGTTTGGGGATCGAGCACCAGATCTAGCATTTTAATGCGTTATTTCATGGTTTGATGGCATCAAATGATGCCTTGGGGCATGGGAAAGAGTTTTCCCTTTGTTTCCATTTCACCTAGGGGTGAATGGGGCGTGGAATGGCATTTTTGGGTCATTCCCTTCATTCTTGGTTTTTCGGAATGAAGATGGTCCTAACAGGAACTGTTTCTATAAGAGGAAGCCCTAGGTGGGCCGTTTTCTGACCCTGAGTGTCGGCAGGGCTAGGCGGTCACGCGATGGACCGTCGAGGCCAAGTGGTAGCCAGGCGGCCGACTGCTACCCTCGTGGAGCCAACGCGACTCTCGAGGCATTTTTGACCATTATTTTTAGATCGTTGAAAAGATTTTGGGAGTCGCATTCATGGGATGACCATTTGATCATGCCTTGCGGTCCCAAGGGAGACTATTTTAACTCCCAATGGTCACAAGGTGACCGTTTCACCCTTCTCGCAGTTCCATGGCCTTGCAGTCCTAAGGGGACCGTTTACATCGTAAGGGGGCCCAAGAGTGGACCACTTCTGTTTTAAACGGTCTGAAGGAGACCATTTCTCTCCTGGTTCCTCCTGCGGTCCACAGGGGACCGTCTCCCTTTAGGGCGGTCTAGCATCTGACCGCCTTTGCACTGGGATGGTCCAGAGTGGACCGCCACTTGTGTTCTGTCCAACCGGAGTTCGTTTCTTGCCAATTCAAATCCCGAGTAAGTAGACCTCGATCCACATGTTAATTTGCTGTCTGACTGATGTTGGGCATCTTGTGGGTGCCGTGTGTGGGTGTCGTGGGGTCCCGGGAAGTGCTGTGTTCCTGGCTAGCGTCACCGTGAGTCGGTGTCGGCACGAGGAGCTATCCTTGTGCCTTGTCTAATTTAGGCGTTATTTTTCATTGACTAGAGAGTCTACTTCTTCAATGACCCTCCATTAGTCGTAGCCTTCTAACACGCGTGTGGTCCCACCAGGGAGTGGTGGCAAAGCTACCCCAAGAGAGATGATTTTTAGGTTGGTTACTGTAGGGCCCCACGTCTTGTAGCTAGAGTCTGACTGAGGGGAAAACCAGTCGGAGGGCCTGACCTAGGACGCATGGTCTGTGTGTGCACACGTGGTCGGGGGTAGCGGACCGACGCTGACGACCACGACCAGTCCTTGTTCAGTGGTTACTTGTATGGTGTCCCCGTTCTACCAGGGGTGACGAGGGGGACACCTGAGGCACCGTCTAAGATGCTAGGGGGCACATCCGGCCTTGCTTCTAGTGGAAGGTACTCATGTCTTTGTCAGGTAGTGACCCTTGGTTTACTGTCGTGTTGTCTTGATTTTTATGCCATGTGGTCGGTACTAGACATAGCTGAGCTTTCCCATTTATTTATTCTAGTTGCTCTCCGTTCTACGTCTTGCTAGTTCCCTCTTTGGCTGCTTCCTGCGCAGTTTCTCATTTTGTAAGGTAGGGGTCCGAGTGATCCCTACTGAGCCTTTTGTTATGAGGCTCATTCCCTACATTTTTTCACATTTTCAAGTGAGGCGAGGCTTCAGAGGAGCGCATCTGAGGCTCAGTACGGTTCTAGTGCCCAGGGTTAGTAGCCAATTGCCAAAGCCAGGGTATGTCCCGTGTAGTCATACTTTCCTTTCTTGACTGTACTAGTTGTATACTGTCATACTTGGACTGTTGTTATATTGTGGACCATGTAATTATTTAATGTTAATTATTAATTCCTATTTATTCATCACTCGGTACCCCTCAAAAAATGGTCACATTTCTGGCAAACTTCGTGGTGATAAAAGGGATGCCGGCTTACAATGCCATCTTCGGCCGAGGTATTATTGGCCAGATAAAGTCAGTGCCCTCAGCCTATAACCAAAAAATGAAGTTTCCCACTAAATACGATATCGGGGAAGTCCGAGGTAACCAGGCAACAGCTAGAAGGTACTACGTAATCTCGGTCGAAGCCGTAAGGCCAGAAAGGATAAAGAAAGAGGTCGAGGAAGTCGAGGACAAATTGATGGCAGGAAAGCCCGGCGGAGAACTGATGTCAGTCTTCCTCAAAGACGACCCGACTCTCGAAGTAAAAATTGGGGCAGACTTACCGCCCAGTGTACAAGAGCAAGTACAAATTTTCCTAGTCTATGAAAATGGGGGAACTTTGGGAAGTTCGTGGCCCCTCTTGAAGATCGACAAGCGGAGGACCCTCGGCGCTCGGAGACTTGCCCCCGGTTCCCTCAGTGACGGCCGACCCGGGCACTGACCCCATTTGTATGGGAACTCCCCCGACCGTGTGCCCTCCCGAGGCAGCCGAAGTTAGCAATCTCTCCTCCACCAAGACAGAAGCACCCTCGCTCCGCCCTTCATCGCTCGACGTTGACGAAGGAGAGTCTGAGCAGTCCTTATCAGAGTCGTAGCGTTGCCTGGGGGGGAAGAAGAGCTCGTCGAGGACCTGTTCCTAGGCCAGTCCGGTTGCCCGCCTGAAGCCTTGGGCAAAACCCTTCCGCAGCCCCCGTCGGTAACCCAACTCATAACATGCGAAGGCGGCCTGCTTCATGGTTTCATGGTACTCCTCCGAGCTCCGATATCACTCAATCGCCTCCGCCCCGACTCCTGCTGCCTTCTCCTCGAGCTCGGCCACCCTAGCGTCGGCCTCAGCAAGCCTCACTTCGACCTCAGCCAAGCCTACCTGGGCCTCGGTTAGCCTTGCCTCGGCTTCAGCCCGCGCCACCACGGCCTCCCCCTTGGCCCGCTCGATCTCTCAGACCCGGCCCTCGAGCTCCTCTCGCTCAGTCGCCCACTGCTCCGAGCGTTCCACGTGAGCCCGACGCTCTTCTTCCAAGAGCTTGCTCTTGAGCTCAACAGTGTACCGAGCCTAGGACAGCTGCTCGACCTGTGTCCGAGCATCCTCTTGACTCTCCCGATCACGTGCCCGGAGCGAGGCTACCTCCCTCCGAAGCACCTCAAGCTCGGAGGTCAGCCGACCAATCCTTCGGTCGGACTCGGCGCGAACCTGGGACTGGGCCCTTCCCTCATTCACCAACCGCGCCACGAAGTCAGTGATCTCAACCCCCAACTGAGCCATGAAAATACCTCCCTCCATGACCCTTTCGAGGAGCATGGGAGGAGAGCAACGCCGGAACTCCTCTCGAACAGATGAAGGTGCCAGATCTCAGCACCAATGGTACAGGGAGGTCTGGACGGCGAACCACCCCTGCTGAAGAGGAGGAGCCCCCTCTGGAAGGGCCGGGTTCGGAGCATCCGCTCTAGTCGTCCCCAAGCTCGAGACGACGACGCTCGGCTCGGCCGGTCCGCACCTCGACGTCCTCCTCCTTGCCATGCGCCCCATCAGCCTCGACCGAGATCTGGGAGCCGACCTCCTCCCCCTGCGCTCCTGCAGGCTCAGAGGAAATCCCTTCAATCGTCGTGGGCACCTCTGGCTCGGTCGACGGGAGGCTCGGGTGACGGACACCCTCGGCTGGGATCCCCTCGGTCAGGCGAGAGGTCTTCGCCTTTTTCAACCGCCTCTTCTCGGCAGTCAAAGCCTTCATTGAAGACAACAGCAGCCGCTCCCCGGCATCCTTCTGCTTGGACCCTCGGCGCTTTGGGACTTCGTCCCGAACAATTTATTTGCCCTTATCCCAGGCAGAAGAAGGACCCACGGAAACTTAAGGCACGCCCGGAGTAGTCGGCTCCTCCAGCTCGACAACTTCCGGCTCAAATGGTTGCACCTCGCCATCACCGCGCCTTGCTTCTACTCAGCAAAAAACAAGCCATCAGCGAAGGGCTTGACAAACCAAAATGAGAAAGTGCAAAAACAGAAGCCTGAGGTCCTTACCACTGGGAGGGGGCAGCGCGCACTGGCGAAGGATGTTGGGAGGAGCATGCCAGGGAAAAGCTAGGATAGGTGTGCCGGGGAGGGCTTCAAAGCCTGTGCCGGCGAAGAGCTGAGGCGGTACACCGGTGAAGATTCAAGGAGCGTACCGGTGGAGGAGCGCACCGGTGAAAGACATGGGAATGGTCGTGCAAGTTTCGATTGGGCTGGATGAAGGGTTGAAGTCCTTGCAGATTGGGGCAAGCCTGTGCAGGTTTTGACCAAGGGAGCAAGGTCCATGCAAATGTGCAAGGCTAAGTCCGTGCAGGTGTATGCAGAGTTAAGGGTGAAGTCCATGCACATTTAGGTGAGGTCTATGCAGATTTAGACTAGGTCCGTGCATGTATACAGGCTTTGGAGTGAAGTTCGTGCATATGCACGGTGTTGAGGGATGAAGTCCGTGCAGGTTTTAGGCAAGTCCGTGCATATGCACGGGGTTAAGAGACGAAGTCCATGCAGGTTTCTGGGCAGGTCCATGCAGATTCTTTTTAGACAAGGGTGAAGTCCATGCACGTTTGGATTAAGTCCGTGCATTTGCACGGGGTTGAAGAACAAAGTTCGTGCATATGCACGGGGTTCAAGAACAAAGTCCCTGCATATGCACGGGGTTGAAGAACAAGGTCCGTGCACGGGGTTGAAGAACAAAGTCCATGCATATGCACGGGGTTGAAGAATAAAGTTTGTACATATGCACGGGGGTGAAGAATAAAGTCTGTGCACGTTGTGCACGAGGTTGAAGAACAAAGTCCGTGAACATTGTGTACGGGGTTGAAGAACAAGGTCCGTGCACGTTGTGCATGGGGTTGAAGAACAAAGCCCGTGCACGTTGTGCGCGGGGTTGGAGAACAAAGTCCATGCACGTTGTGCACGGGGTTGAAGAACAAAGTCCATGCACGTTGTGCATGGGGTTGAAGAACGAGGTCCGTGCACGGTGTGCACGGGGTTGAAGAATGAAGTCCGTGCACGTTGTGCACGGGGTTGAAGAACAAATTTTGTGCATGTGGGGCCAATGGCTGAAAGAAGGTCTGTGTACATGGGCCAAGGTCAGTGCATATGCAGGGAGAGTCAATGTAGTTATGGAGTATGCAAGGGGCAAGGTCAGTGTACATGCAAACTAAGGTCAATGCACGTGGGCCAAAGTCGGTGCACATGTAGACTAAGGTCAGCGTACATGCAAACTAAGGTCAGTGCACATGGGCTAAAGTCAGTGCACATGTAGACTAAGGTCAGTGTACATGCAGACTAAGGTTAGTGCACATGGGCTAAAGTCAGTGTACATGCAGACTAAGGTCAGTGCAGGGTCCATGCATGTGAGGGCCAACGTCAGTGCATGTATGCAAAGGGGAATAAGGTATATGCAGGGTCAATGCACATGGGGCCAGAAGCTATGCAAGGTCCGTGCAGGGCTTGTGCAAGGCTTGTGCATGCGGAGGGATGAAGTCCGTGCAATGCAAGGTGAAGTCAGTGCATGGTCCGTGCATGTGGGGAGCAAAGTCCATGCATGTATGCAAGGGGGGAAACAAAGTCCGTGTAGGGTCCGTGCAGGGTCCGTGCACGTGCAGGCTAAAGTTAGTGCATGCACATGCAAAGGGGAACATGGTCTGTGCAAGGGCGGTGCAAGGCTTATGCGTGCAGGAGGACCAAGTCCATGCAGGTTTGCACGGGGATGGAGATGCAAAGGGGATGAAGTCCGTGCATGGTTTGCACGGGGTTGAAGTTGCACGGAGTTGAAGCCATGAGGGGATGAGTGCACCGGGGAGGGCCATGGACATGCCGTTGGAGGATTGGAAGGGTATGCCGGCAAAGGAGGTGTACCGGCGAGGGAGGTGTACCGGCGAAGGTTGAACTAGCAGGTGTGCCGGTGAAGGGCTTAGCAACAACAAAATGGAGGGGGCACCGCTCAAGGAGTGTGCCGGCGAAGGGAAAGAAAGAGTGTACCTGCGAAGGGTCTAAGGGCATGCCGTGGAAGAGTTTAGGAGCGTGCCAGTGAAGGGGGTTTTAGAGCGTGCCGGTGCAGGGGGTTTTAGAGCGTGCCGGGGAAGACCTGGGGGGGCATATCGATGAAGGTTTAATGGCAAAGGGGTGGACCGAAGGGCGTGACCCTTTGGGAGACCCTCTGGCCTTGCTGGCCCTCTACCAGTAAGGGACCAGCCCTCACATCCTCCACTCGGCATCGTCGAGTCATCCCGGGTTTTGGGTTGAGTGTCGGGTGAGTTGGTCGCCGATATCGGCCCGTTCGAGTTGCGAATTGTGCTTGCTTGCCTAGGTCCGAGGTCGTGTCACATCAAAACCAAATGTCCTTCCAAAAAAGGAAGTTCCCAGGGCCTTTAAAAAACCTGCTATGAAGCATAATCTGATCCCTGGCGGATAGCCAGTCCTTCCTACCATTGCCTTTGCATCGTTTGAAATCGACCTCAGAAAGATGACGATTGGCCAAGTGTTTTGCTTTGAAGTAATTGGCCCAAATGGAGTTCTCAGCCGTTAAAGCATTCAAGAGCATTTTAATCTTGAAGGCCTTCTGCAGATCAATGAAGGAAGGGACACCTAGACCTCCACTCTCGATTGGTTTGCAAATGCTTTTCCAACATTTCCAGTGCTTTCTAGCTTTACCATCAATAGTGCCCTAGAGGAAATTGGCGAGAGTTCATTCCAAGAGCCTTTGGAAAGCCATTGGTATGGTACAACAAGAAAGGATATGTACAGGTATGGAGGAAAGGACATGCTTGATTAAACAAAGCCTCCCTGCTGTTGACAAAAGAGCAGTGCTCCAACTTTGAATCCTAAACTGAATTTTGGTGAGGAGAGGCGCAAAGAAAGAGACTTCGGCTCTCCCAGGGAAGAGAGGCACACCCAAATATCTAAAGGGGAAATTCCCTTGCACAAAGCTAGTAAAAGAAGAGAGTCTGTGCTTAATAGCTGTCAAGGCCTTGTAATGAATGTAGTAAGCACTATTAGAAGAATTAATCAGTTGGCCCGAGGAGTCCTCATAGTAATGTAAGAATTCCATAAGGTTCTTGATTGAGGATTTTCTTCCATTAGCAAAAATCAGTGTATCATCCACAAAGAGCAAATGTAAGACTCTCGGACAACCCCTAGGAGTAGAAAAGAAACCAACCTAATTGGATTGGTCCGGTGAACAACCTGGGACATCATAAAAATAAGATAAGGAGATGACTCAACTCATTGATTATAAAATGGGTGTCAATAGATGAAAGGTCTAGACCAAAGGTATGGTATTCATTGGGTAAGACAAAGCGTCATAATGTCGAGCTATATTGAGATTTTTCCACTGCAAGGAGCGCAATTCGTTTGGTCATTCGGCTAAGACAGAGAGTCTGGGCCAGAGAAGGGATCTTTGTATTCCGGTGGGACTTGAGGTATTGATATCCATCAATGGTGGTTTCTTCTTTTCCTAACCATCAAAGATTTTTTATCTTTTTCTTTTCTTTTCTTCTTTCTCCTTTTTTTTCTTTTTTTTCTTTTTTTTTGAACAGGCATTGCATAGTCTCATGGGAGATCAAAAATGCACATTCATTTAATGCGAGCGGTAGGATCTAATTGAGGAAGTGGCATATAATATAATTTCAAATGTTTTCCATTAAGCGATGGGAATTGAACTTCCCTCCGATGATTGACAATAACATACATACCTCCTTCGTAAACTTTATTAACTACATATGTCCCAAGCCAATTTTCATTCAATTTGTCTTTGGGATTGGCAGTTATAACTTCTTTTCTTTTGACCATAACTAGGTCACCTTTCTTTAATTCGTGCCCTTTGACAAACTTGTCAAAGACGCGGGCTATGCGGGCCTAATAGATCTATATATTTTGTTGAGCTTGGAGTCACTTCCCTTTTAGGTCAGAGAGCTCCTCCCCGTCTTCGCTCTATGTTTGTTCGGCCATCTTCGACCAGCCCATGCTGAATTACGACGCTTAACAAGGGTACTTCCAATTCTATACACCAAAGAGAAAGGCAAACAACCCGTTGGAGTTTTGTAGATGGTGCAGTATGCCCACAGCGCCTCATACATCTTTTTTTCCCAATCCTTCTTCCTAGAACTAACTGTCTTAGCCAGATAGGTACAAAGGGTTTTATTAAAGGCTTTAGCCAACCCATTTGCTTGCGGGTTGTATAGAGTAGATGTTTTCCAATCAATCTTATTTTTTTCGGTCAGCCTGTAAACCTTCTGATTCCGGAAGTGACTTCCATCATATTCCCCTATAAAAATCCCTTAGAAGCTCAAGGAGAGGGGCATGCATACAGACACAGGCATACGGACACCGCTCAGACTTCCGAAGGCAAGCGATGACGAACGCAAAGAGCTAAGTGTGCGGGATTGGCTTGGTGATCGACTTACACACGTCGAGGGTATGTCGCTCGCACTCCCCTCATATGGCGTCTAACCATCTCACACAGGTCCTTCCCCGTCACACATAAGGCGTTATGACGACGACAAAAACACCCACATCTCGGGTCTGCCCACGTATGACAACCTACGACGACTACACATACGCCAAGATGTCGCACCTACCTCCGTCTCGGAACTGCGTGCCCATCGCTCGTCTCGAGCCGACCACTGACCGCTGACGCGTCCAGCCCTCCTCCAGGCGTCGACCAGTCCCTCCCCCATGCCATCCAATCTAATCCTCCCTTGGCAAACCGGGCAAGTCCCTCGCCTCACAGAGAACCTCTGTAAAAACACGCAGATATCCGCCTTGTTATGCACTGACCCGGGAACCGACCCACGAGTCGAAATTGTCCACAAATTTGGCCTCCTCGGCCCTTTTGTAAAGCCCGCATGGCTCTCATGAAATATGTCACCGCTTGAATGCATGTCTCCGTGCCCGTATCTGGGTCCCAACCCTCCTCTACACCACTCAGTGTGTGTCCAATACCTCCGACTCCAGTAAATCACACCTCTCGGTCAAGTGCGCCCTTAAAGCTGCGGGATGCCCCCGACCCCCTACCCATGGCTTCAGACATATACAAATTTCACTCCAGCACAAAACAAAAATGTTCGGATTCAATCCGATGTAAATAAACACCGACTGCTTGCGGTCGGTGGGGAAAGACGTCCAGTACACGACTCCCCACAATCACCTGCGCACTTGCACCTATGGAACCTCCCTTCTCTCCACGTGTCTCCCGTCTCTCGAGTCCACGTGCCGCACCCTGGTGGTGCTTCCTAGTCAAACTTTGGTCCCATGGGTGATAGTCGAGAAACTAACTGGCACGCCCGCACCCCAACTACGTTTCCCGAAAACCTGGATACCACCCATGCCACTCGAACTTCCCTCAACTTTTCGTAAAAGGTGAGTGCCCGGTGCTGCCTTGAGAAGGATACGGCCATGGGAGGGGAGACCTGAGATACATCAAACTCTGATGCCTCCCCTATTGCCTTATCCCGCACCTCAGTCCGGTCACCGAACATACACTCTCGTGCTCAGGGCGGCTGATCCCGAGGGCATTCCCCCCAAGGGTCCCAGACCCGTGACCCGACGCACGCGAACAAAAAGGATGGCATGCCTGGTGGGATGTCTCCCACCTTCCTTTTTTTCATTGAGGAGAAGCCTGTGCCAGCCCTAAAGCCCTGGTGCCCTTTTCCTTTCCTTGTAGGAGAGGCAGGGGTGGGCACTCGTCAGCAGCTTCCAGTTTGCATTTCGACTGCCAGACTGCATTCGACGACCACCGACGGTCATCGCCTCCATAGCATCTAGCACTCAAGCAACCATGGCGGCCGTCACCTACGATCCCATCGTCATCACCACCCATGCGAGGGTGGGCTAATTGGCAGTGCCAATCGCCTTCGACAGCTTCACCCCAGCTGTCGGATCACCCCACTTCCTGGGTGTGCTCCCCGTGGCTGCTCCGTAGCTACCCCTAGCCCCTGTGCTCACCGGTGCAATGGATGCACCACACCAGCTCCCAGCCTTAATAACCTACTCGAGTGTCAGGCTCGGGTCTTCTACCCCCGACCCCCGTAGGGGCCCCGGACCAGTTCCTGCCCCAGAAAGTGCCAGCCCCCGACTTCAGTTTGGACTGACTTCTAATGTGGGCCTCACACCCCGAGCATCGGTCTCCACTGCAGCAGCTCGCTCGGGCTTCCAACCCTGAGCTCCCGCCAAGCTGATAGTCGGCATGGGTGTCTATGTCATGCCCCGAGCACGGAAGATAACTTGGAAGTGGCGTGACGATGTCTATAACGTTCATGTCAATCAGAGCGTAGTGCATTCAACACATAGAGATAGAGTGCGCAATATAATAATAACCCAATCCTTATTTATTCATAACCAAATTTCTTCCAAATAGTATGAAGACTAAATATCACATTTCAACTGTGAGAATGATGGTCTCCTTTGGCCCCCAGGTCGTGAAGAGCCACATCCGGGAAGCCTATCTCGCCGTCCCACTCTGCTTCGGAATACCTCAAGAGACAAATAAACCCTTCTTTGTGTTAGCACTGACCCTGTGCCGACGAATACCTCAAGAGACAAACAAACCATGTCGGTTCTACCACCTCGGTGACGCCGACGAATGAACACCTTACCTGGACCTTACGTCTGGGATAAGGAAATAAACCCCTCTTTGCATTAGCACTGACCCAGTGCCGACGAATATCTCAAGAAATAAACAAACCATGTCGGTTCCGTCACCCCGGTGACACCGACGAATGAACATCTTGTCCAGACCCCTCTTGGGCCGAAGTGACGAATACTTCCCTTTGGCTTGGACCTCCCGTCCAGGTCATTTGAACCAATAAGCTCTTCTCCCCGTCCCTTCGAGTGATGAATACACCCCTTTGACTTAGACCTCCCGTCCAGGTCATTTGAACCAATAAGCTCTTCTCCCCGTCCCTTCGTGACGCAGGACGGGACCCGGTCGGAACTACGACTTAATGGACAGCAAGCAAGGCCGAACAGGCCGGGTTGGACACGGTAGACGAACACGCAGCGCACTCAGAATTCGGGTGTAACCACAGCGATGGGGAAGATGGACTTTGGCCCACAAGCCATCCACGTGGTCAAAACTTGTGAGTTGGGTCGGTGGGAGGCCAACCTAAAGGGGTGGGATCACCCAGATTCAGCTGGCGCAGACCTCGCGCCCGAGGGCACTATGGGGTTCACTCTCTCGCATGGTAGCAAATTCACATGTAACGGGGGACGGGACCGGGCTCTCTCTCACCGTCGGCACAAGCACAAAGAAAATACGATGGGACAAACCACAGGGGAGCAAGTGATCAGCCACGTACCTCGCCAAGCCTGAAGAGGCCGGCGCCGATCGAAGACGTGGGCGCACTGGGGAGCGTGCGCACTCGACGGACACGTTGAGTCGAGGAAGCTTGCGACGATCCCTGCTAATACATTTACTACGCTCCACGTAGGGAGGGGGGGTTCACGGGGGAGGGGCAATCAATTACACGCACTACCCTCGCACAGGAGGGGGGATCGCGAGGAGGGGAAGCTAGCTAACGGCCGTACGCCGAGCTCGGTCATCCGATCGAGATTCAATCAACTCCTGGATGAAGGTTGAGGGACGCCGAAGGATGCTCAAAGGTCTGGCACCGAGCTGATGTCGCTGGACGGGGACGGCGGCCGCAACAGTGGGCCAGTGCAGTACTACCGTGTAGGACTGGTTGGCACGGTCGTGGTGCGTCTGCCGGTATGGGCGCTGTGGAACTCCAAACACGATGGGACCAGGTCGTGGATGTTACTGATAGGGAGGTCTATGAACCCTCATAAGATAGCGGCCGTCTGATCACCTCGCTAGACGTGGTCACAGGAATGGCCGGCGTCAGGTTTCTAGGTGAACAACAGGATAGGATGCCGAAGAACGTGGTGGAACTTCTAGTGCTGATGTCGGAACGCGACGAAACCACTTGCGTTGGTTTCATTTCGTCGAGGGTCGCAACTTTGCTGAAGACTGTCTGACCTGAAACAGAGAGGAAGATGGGGTGTCGGGGTCAACTTGACAGCAGCCTGTCCTGGGCGAATAGGGGACTCTGGGTCGGGCGCAGCTGAGGGAGAATGGCCGCCTTGGATGGAGACGACGTCGAAACCAGGCAGGAACACCTCTGGTGCATCGGTGCTTTGGAGGAGCAGAACTCTTGTGAAGAGAGCACTAACTGATTCGCACTGGGGCAGGTGGAGGAGCTGCTACCAAACAAGACTCAGGTTCAGACCCGAGTCTGGCGCAGTCGCATGAGAATGGACGACGCAAAGGGTGCCGAAGTCGGATCTCAGCGAGACCACTTCTGGAGCGAAGCTAGCTCGACGACGTACGACTCCACAGAAGAAAGCTTTGGCTGGTTTGCACTGTTGATGTCGGGGTAGTCTCTTCAAACTTGACCTCTGCTACAGGTGGGTTGCAGAGAGCAGCAGCGTGGTCTTCTCGATCCACGGGAGGGCGTAGCGATGACGGGGCGACTCCGGGATGCCGTCGCTTCTTCCAGATGGAGTGCTTCCTAGAAGGGCAGGTTCTCCTTCATAGGAAGTTGAAGCTCCTTCCTCTTCTTCTAGCAGGATGAAGAGAGAAGATGAAGACGTCTGTCTTCAGATGCTTCAAGGTTGCAGCAGGCTCTTCACAACTAGCTTCACGTCATGAGGCTTCTTCTTCCTACTACTGGCTTCCCACAAGCTCTCTCACTTTTGCTATCTTTTCTTCTACTAAGTTCTGCTATCTCTCATGGTTCGTCGTTCCTCCTGCTTCTTTTATGCTCTAACTTATCCTCATTCATTCGTGCGCTCAATACCCTTCACTCTTGTAGCATTTCTTTCCATCTTTGAATAAATCCTCCTTTTTTCTTGAACTCACTGTGCAATATGCTTTTGCAGAGTACGTCTCCCAGCTGGTATTTTTTTGGGTCAGACAATCTCTTCTTTTTGCATGCAACGTATAAGATTGATAGGCCCTGATTTGGTAAGAGATAATCTGGACCATCCATCTCCATTGGAGAGGCCTGAATGCCAAAATAGGGTGATCTTTGATTGGCTGAAAAGTGATAAGGTGCAGTGAGTTCTCATTGGCTGGCCAGTCTACTTAATGCAGTACACTGCAGTTCCCATTAGCTAGCCAACATATCTTTGTTAGGTACATAACAGGTACAAGACTTTCTCCTCAAGGTATGCCCCCTTTTGGGATGGAGACCCTTTCTAGGTGATTTGCCATTGGTCTAGCTGGAAAGTAGGAATCTTTTCTGACAACTGGTCTTCCAGAACTTTGTACAATCGAACGATGTCCCTTTCAATGATTTGGAGTAGGACTATTAGGCCCAAATCTATTTTTCATTTAAATGAGAAAAGGATCGACCTGAAATGTGCACCGACCTGATATGTGCACAGACCTGATGTGTGCACAGACCTGATATGTGCATCGACCTGATATGTGCAAGACCTCTGCATATGCATCGACCTTCCACATGTGCACAGACCTTGTAGTTCACATGTGCACAGACCTTGTAATGTTGAAGGCAAAATGTGCATTGACCTTTCACATGTGCACAGACCTTGTAACATTGAAGGCAAAATGTGCATTGACCTTCGCATGTACACAGACCTTGTAGTTCACATGTGCACAGACCTTGTAACGTTGAAGGCAAAAATATGCACTGACCTTTCACATGAAGACTTGAGGTGCATCGACCTTTCTTGTAAATGTGCATAGACCTTAGTTCTTGAACTTCGGCATGTGCATTGACCTTACTTCTTCAAAGCCTGAATGTGCGTCGACCTTAGTTCTTCAACTTCGGCATGTGCATCGACCTTACTTCTTCAAAATTAGAATGTGTGTCGACCTTAGTTCTTCAACTTCGGAATATGCATCGACCTTACTTCTTCAAAGCCTGAATATGCATCGACCTTAGTTCTTCAACTTCGGCATGTGCATCGACCTTACTTTCATGTATAAGAATGTGCATCGACCTTACTTCAATTGATGACTTGAAGTAGCGTCGACCTTTGTTCTGCGTCGATCTTGGTTCTGCATCGACCTTGGGCATGTGCATCAACCTTTGTACTGTTCTAACTCGATGTGCATCAACCTTTGTTCTTGAAGTGCTGATGTGCATCGACCTTACTAGTCCAAAATGAAAATGTATAGCGACCTTGTAAAACAAGAAGTGAAATGTGCATCGACCTTAACTTGTGCTAACAGTAGGTGCTCCGACCATGGCTTGTGTTAGCTGGAACTTTGACTGGCTAAACTAGACTGTTGACTTTTCTTGTTTTCTGACATTGACTTCATTGACCATGTTGATCTCATTTCTTTTGATTTTCAGTTGCCTTGAATTTTGTGTTGCCAGTGCCTTGATTTCTATGCACTTGATTTTTTTCTATTCATTTGAGTCTTTTGCTTGAGCAATCTGAAGGATATCAAAATACCATTAGAAGAATAATGACTTACAGTGTTAGACAGCATCAATATCACAGGGACACAACATTCTCCCCCTTTTTGATGATGGCAACACTATGAATTATTTTAATTCAATTTGATCAAGTTCGAGCATTTCATTTCAAATGAACACACACATGAATACAGAGAAATGAACACATGCATTTCGTGCCTCGCGGACGCGCCGAGACAGAGATCTCGGCGAGATCTCGCCGAGATCTTGCGAGATTGCATACCATGGGCTCATGGAAAAAGAAGAATATAATACTAATGATTATTCATTTGTCCTCTTTCTCAAGATTGTTTGAGTTTACAAGTTATCTACTCAAACGTTACATAAAACCATTTCAATCTTCATCTTTACTTTCAATAGTCTGGGATTGATTAGGAAACAAAATCTGTTTCTTGGTGGACTATTGCTAAAGGAATCATTTAAGTGCATGACTTATTGTTCGCTCAGCAATTTATGTGCTGGAAATTGATCACAACTGGATAATTGGTGCTTCAATTGTAGTATGTCGAAGTTCTAGCACCAGCTATTTTGCTAGTGAACCTAGGTAGATTGTACTCTCTCTGAGCTGATGGTATCCAACAACAGAATATGCACTTGTATTGCAGCATCATTTGACCCGGCATTTCTTCATTAATGTTCAGACTGATGCTAAATGGGTTACAATGTTTCTTTACTAGTAGTACTATTTATCTTTAGTTGTTAATAAATGTAGTTCCCAAATTATTTTCCTGAACCTGCAAACATTTTATCATTTTTAAGCTTTTTTAATGTAAACATTATTAGCTGCCATTTCTTAGACTATGAAATTGTATATGGACTTAAGCATGTTAATCTATGCAGTCTGAAAATAGAAGCAACATGACTTCAGAGAAAAGACACAAAATGCAGTCAGTTTTTGAACAATTAAAGACTGAAGCTTGTAAACTACAAGGCTGGAGGGATGTAAGTCTGGCAGAGTTTGGAATGAGTTAACTTGCGATGTAAGTGATTCTTCATTCTTTATGATTAATTGATTATTTGATGTCCATGACCATAGTCATCCATGAATAAGTCGTCCTCATTTATTATATGTCATTGTCATCTATATTTCATACTGCTATAGTGCTATTTAATATTTTTTTCATCCCAAAAACATTTACATGTGTTTATGTCAACTTGAGCTTTATGTTGTTGCCATCCTCGTTGTTGATATGAAAGATTATATTTTTGGACTTTTACGAACACAATGGCCATGGTTCCTTTTGTCTTTTGTAGTTTACTGCCAACCCATTTTAAGTTTTTTTCATTATGATGGTTGTACCATTAAGGGAGGGAGGGAGATACTGAGATCTACATTACCGGTGGGGAGAGATCACTATATGATGTGTTTAAGAAGAGGTCATTGGGCCAAGGAATGCGGGGATTCGGTTCAATGTATCCTGTGAAATGTGGGTCATGGGAGTTGGACCAACATAAAAGGATGGAAGGGAGTATTGGTGGAAGTAGCGGTGCTAGTTTGAAGGGAAGAAGTTAGAAAGTAGTTCCTTTCTGGTGCTCAGATTGCAGATTTCATTGACAGGGAGTGTTGGTGGAAGTAACAGTGCTAGGTTTGAAGGGGAAAAGCTAGAAAGTAGTTCCTTTCTGGTGCTCAGATTGCGGATTCCATTGACAATGTAGTCCTATGGTCTCTGAGTCAGCAATGCTTGACATAGACCGGAGGATTTTGTGGTGGGGTCTGGATGGATCTGATTTGAGTTGGTTGATGTGGATTGTGGAGGTGAAGAGAAAATTGTGGGTGGAGATGCTTCATGTAGGAGGACGAGAAGACTCGGTGGTTCAGAGATCTGGAGATGAATCATAGCTGGTCTGGTTCTGAAAGTAATGGAAAGAAGAGTGTCCAGGTGAAGTCTTTTGGTGAGAAGGAATGTGCAGATGAAGCTATCTGCTTGGTCCCCAGAAGTAGCTACTTGCCTGGCGGATGAACGATCCTTGTGCTGGTTCTGACTTTAAAGGGTTCCCCCTTTTTGAGACATTCTATTACTTTGTGTGGAAGTTTGGCATCGTTAAAAGGATCAACCTGTTGTCCTTGGATGATGCTCAACTCAGATGTGTCAGAGTCCTCATTGGTGTGGAGCACAAAGCATGGAATGCAGAATTGGCCAGGATTGGCCGATTTGGATCGAATCAGTAGGGGCTGATCTGATTCTGCCCCCAAACCTGATCCCAATTAGAGAATTTTTGAAAAAATATATAAAAAATCTAAAATTAGTAGGTCTCGGTCTAATTGGCCCAAAGCAGACCAAACTCGCCATATTACATGTGGATTCGTCGATTCTCTCATGAATCGCCCGACCATGGCTGATCAGGTTTGATTAAAAAGAGTATTAAAGTTTATAAAATGTCTTACGTAGTTTTGTATTTGTGTAAATCCTTCTTAAATTTATAAATGTATTTTTATGTATTAAAAATTATGTGTAAATACTTCTGTTGGTTTTTTTTTTTTGGGTGGATTGGTCGATTCGGCCGATCTGATCCGGATCGGGATCAGGCAGACCTGATCTAGGTGCCCGATCTGATCCTACCTTCCATGGTACAAAGAGTTTGACAGGGGGCATGGGTTAGCATTGTGGAGGAAAAAGACTTCCTAAGTTCATTTCCCCTCAATGGTGGTCTTGGACTAAGGTGGTTATGTAGTATAGGACGTGTAATGAGAACAGGGGACCTGGTGGTGTGACAAGCATAATGGAGGTGGGGAAGGAAGTGATTCGGGAACCACTGTGAGGCAAGTCAACGCTGGGGGAATCGTTGGAGCAGCTGTTCACCGAACTTGCATGGATTAGATGGGAAGGTTTCAAAAAGATGGTGACTAAGGGAACCCTCATCTCATTTTATTTGATTGGGCTTCTTGAGGGCAAGGTTTGACGGCCCACTCATACCGGCCGTATTGGTACTTTACTGGTACGGTATGGTACAGTACCGTATCATATTGCACCGCAATGTGCAAACAATATACTAAATATTTAGTGTGGTAAATTATGTGTTGAAATCATTTGTGGCTTAGTTGGTTAGAGTTGATCCACGGTTCGAATCTCACAAATGACATCCATTTTGGGCTCTTTCTTAAGAATAAATGAAAATTTGAAAAAAAAAATTGTGCTCCTGATGAGTTTCGAACCTGGGATGAACCGAACGCCCCAACCAATTTAGCTATTAAAATAAACAGAACACAAAATAAAACTTAATATTTAAACAGATATAAGTACTGTATGGTTGTGTATCATGCGGCGATGGTACTAGTCTCCTGGTATGGTCTGGTACGTGCGGTACGCAAAGTACGTGCTATTAAAATCAATTGAACACAAAATAAAACATAATATTTAAACGGATATAAGTACTGCCGGTCGTACCAGTCTATGGCTGGTATGTGTGGTATGCAAAATACGGGGACTGACACATCAAACCTTGCTTGAGGGAACTGAAGCACGTTGGGAGTTGTTTGAGAAAATTGAGTGCTCAGGCTTTAGCAAAACTGCAGAAATTGGGCCCAGATATGTTCCCACTAAAAATTGAAGTTTATATTATTTTCTTTTGATACTTTTCTTGTATCTTGATAACTAGCACAATTTGTTCCTTAATTGTTGGTCAATATTGGAGTTCATATGCCTAAAAGGCATGCGGGGGTTTATGCTACATACAGTTTTATTTCTTGCCAGGAATTTCTCCGTAAATTTTCTACTCTTGGGGTTGCTTCTTCTCTCTTACCTGAAAGTTGTGTCTTATTGTTTTCAGGTCTTTTCTCCCGATCAATTTATGATCGATATCATGCTTCCACAGACCATTGCACCCAAAAAAAAAAAAAAGGTTGACAGACGGCAGAAACCTTGTTTATGAATGTCATAAAAAACTAAAACCAGATAAAGGCATGGCAGAAGTCTGAAGTCTTGTGGGAAGCACATTCGATGGAGTTTGAATCACCCATCCAGGTAGCATGGCACTCTGACATTAGTTGCAGACCAAGGCCAGCATACTTGTTCGAATTATGCATCACCGCAGAGGGGAAGGGCTTGCAAGGCAGCAAGAGATGATGGCTTCCTGGAAACTACTTTATATTTGATACCGTTTCCAACGGATGAAATTTCTTAATTGAAGGTTTAGCAGAGGGTGTTGGGGGAACTATAGGTAGCCAGGGGAGCAATCTTCATGATGCTATAGAAAAGCTTTGATGTGTTACGTGGGCTTGTGCATCAAGTGTTATCTTCTCTAATTTGTGACTATCTTTTCTGTCTTTCATTCTTATGGCAATTTTTTTTTCCGTGGATGCGACCTTTTTAATGCATGGCAGTCTCCGGTGTTCGTTTACAGGACGTAAATAATGCACAGCCCGGAATCGTCACAAGTCTCTTTGTCATTGCTGTTGCAAACCAAAAAAAAAATTGCTGCTTAACTTTGTATGTATATAGTTATTGTAGATGCGAGATGAACATTTGGTGTTCTCAAGAGATATTGTCTCTGTCACGTCGGAGGACGGTTAGAGTTTTATCCTTATAAAAAGATCTTAGAGAAAGAGGTGAAGACTTTCTTTATAAGTACTCGGTTGTTCTCTTAACATCTGATGTGAGACTAATCTCGTGACCCTAGATTATCTACACAAGTCCCCTCTTAAGAGGGCAAACGAGTGCGAGCTAAGGGTTCTCACAGACAGCGTCACTTGTAGATACGAGATGAACTTTTGGTGCCCTCAAGTGGTATTGTCTCCGTCACGTCGGAGGGCGATTAAGATTTTGTCCTTGGGCCTTCTTGGGTAGAGAGATGAAGACTTTCTTTATAAGCACTTGATTGTTCTCTTAATATTCGATGTGGAATTAATCTCGTGACTCTAAATCCTCTACAGTTATATATCTCCGATTGAGGCATTCCTCATGATTCATCGCCATCTTCTTTGGGGGTTAAAATGTAATTAAGGGTTTAAAAATACAAAAATATAACAATAAATAAATAAATAAAACCCACCACCACCCTCTCTTCTCTCTCTCCCCACTCAATTCTCTCCTCTCTCCCTCGTTCCTCTCACTCTCCCTCACCCTCTCTCTCACATTCTCTCTCCTCCGCCCCCTTCTCTCTCAGTTCGGGCTGTGTCGACCCCGGATCGTGACGCAAGAGTTACTGTTGGACTCGGCTCGTCGCAAGGATCGCGTCGGTGCTTTCCATTGCGCCGTTCGTGGGGCGTGGGAACGGGACGGGTCAGGGAAGGTCGCAGAGCTCCGTCACCTGCATGCACATTTTTCAAGGTTATCGTCGCGATCAAGGTGGGGGGATGGACTCCTTACTTCGCTAGGATCATTTTGGTACCACATGCATGTCCATGCGTAGGCGTTTTAACCATTTTCCGTGCAAGTTACATTTTTGGGGTTTTTAGGCTAAAATGCTTGTAAAATTCATTATGACCATCGTATCTGCATTTTGATGCATGCCGTGTTGTAAAAAGTTTGTAGTTTAGCTTCCTCTACCCCTTTTCCTTTGTTTCCCGCCGATTTGGCTTGACCAGAGGGGAGTTCGGCTCCAAACTCGTCCCTCCTGTTTCCCAGCTAGTATAACGCACCTTCTAGAGGCCGTTATACCCATAATGCACCCTTGGGGGTGCGTTATGTTCAGCTTAATGGACCATCCCTAGTCTGTCATGTTGAACATAATGGACCGCCTAGGACCGTTATGTGACTGTTATCTCTGTAGGTTTATAGGTCGTTTGGCATGACAGACCAGGTCCCGTCCGTCATGTCCACATAACGCCCTTCTCCAGGCGCGTTATGTGGTGTAAAAACTGTGGATTTGTCAGAGGTTTTATGCGTTCGGGTGACTTTAACGGACCGCGCTCGGTGCGTTATAGTCACATAACGCACCAGTCTTGGTGCGTTATATTTCGTGTGGTTTCAATGATTGTTCGGGTGAGTATAACGCGCAGGGGGAGGCACGTCATACTGAGCATAACGCCCCAGTGATGGCGCGTTATGGTTTGTATGTCTGTGAGGTTTTGTTCATTTTATTGCTCGAGTGAGCATAACGGCCTGGGGGAGGCACGTTATGTTCACATAACGCGTCGACCATGGTCCGTTATACTCTGTTGTTTCTGAAAATCTTGGAAAAGCATGCATAAGCTCCGTCTATTGTGTTCCATGCTTTATTTGTGTTATTTTACGATCAATGGCTCGCTCCTAGAATCCCAATGGAGTGCTTAGACTTTTCATGTGATGGAACCACTAGTCGTAGCCCTAGACTTCCTGGAGCGTCGACCAACCTAGGAGCGGTGGAGGGGTAGTCCTATCAAATGATTTTAAGCTAGTACCGTGGGTCCCCGGCTTTATCGTAGTGCTCTTAGGGGAGAATCTAGCTGGAGGCCTGGCCCTAGGCAGGGGTTAGTGTGTGCACACGTGGTTAGAGGCGAGGGCTGACACTGACGAGTGTCACTCTGATTAGTTCTCGATTGGTACGGTTCAATTATGCCTCTCGCTTGTCGCATCCCAGACTCGCGAGTTGCCTGAGATGTAGTGTAAGCCGTCAGGGGATGCGTCTGGTCTCTCTCTTCTAGTGGATTCTCCTGTCCTTTCTCCTGTCACTGGAATAGTTGAGTTTATTCTATTGGTAGATTTAGCTTTCACCGCTAGTTCCTGTTGCTAGCTGCTGCTCTAGTTATTTAATTATTTATAATGGCATCCTATTAGCCGTCTTACTTGCCTAGATAGACCTTGCTGTTCTAGTCTAGTGGCATATTGATTTAGTGCATTTGCTTGTTTAATTGTTTAAATGCATGCTCTAATTGTAGTTTAATTTGCCTGCTTGCTTGCTTAGTGCGTGGTAGGGATCCGCGTGACCCCTACTGAGTCTGGCTGTGACTCACTTTCACTTCTTTTCAGGTGACCAGTCCCAGCCATCTGCTAGCAGTTCTCGTGGTTTTGGAGACCGTGCGTAGAGTGCCAGCCGTCGGTCTGTCTTTTGTGTTTTTGTCCGGGGTATGCCCCGTGTAGTTGTACTCTCATCTTTTCTTTCTGCTGTGGAGAGTAAAATTTTCAAAAAAAATAAAAAACCAACATTTTTTTAACCCATGCCCCCTTCTCTCTCCTCACTCTCGATTTCACTCTCTCTCTTCCTCTCTCTCTCCCTCAAACGCTCTCTCTCTTTCTCTCACAATCTCTCTTGGTTTCGGTCGAAACGACGTTGGACCGGGTCGTGGGAGCCGCCGTTGGAATGGGCTCGACGCGTAGGTCGAGGTGGTACCCTCTATTCCGTGGTTCGGGGACCGTGGAGACGAGACGGGTCGAGAGGAGCCGCGACGCCCCGTCGTCCGATCTACTTCGTTTAGTAGGTTCGTCACGATCGAGGTAGGGGAATGGGTTCCTCATCTCGCCAGGAACATTTTGACGCCTCATGTGTCGCCAATGGCAGGCATTTTCATCGTTTTGCATGCTAAATCCTATTTTGGAAATTTTAGGCCTAATTTTGGGATTTTTCTTCTCCTCGCTCGATTTTAGTCCAGACGGCCGTTGATCGAGGCACGGGAGGCACCATTGGGAAGGTCGTGTCGCGAGGATCGCGTGGGCGTCCTTCTTCCCTCGATCCGCGAAGCTTGGAGGCGCGTGGAGCCGGGAGGTCACCGTGGCCCTCGTCGTCCATTCGGCACCGGATCGACTTCCTCGTCATGTCAGAGGTAGGGGGATGGACTCTCTTCCTCGCTAGGAACCCGTCGGTATTACATGCACCGTGGTCCGACGCCAGTTGCATTATTTTCTGTGCATTATTCCATGTTAGCGTAATTTTAGCATAAAATTATGAAATTACTTCCATAGCCATCGTATTGTGATTTTAATGGCATGTTTAGTTGTAGAATGGATGTTTGGATGCATGGTTTGGCAGGTTAGTTGTTTCCACGCATCCCCCGTCGATTTTGGTCGACCGGGAGGAAGTTTGGTAATGAACTCGTCCAACATGTAACCCAGTTGACATAACGCGCTAGGACCAGTGCGCTATAGTCCTTTAACGCACCTAAAGAGGTGCGTTATGTGCCCTTTGACGGACTCCTCCAAGTCCATCAATTAACCCTTGATCGGTCCTTTGACCGTTGACCCAGTAAGGCAGTTAACATAGCGGTGTAGGTTAGATCCGTTATAGTCATATAACGCCCCAGATCTGGTGCATTATATTATGCATTAAAATTGTGGATTTCTGCTAAATCTTGGCGTTCGAGTAACTTTAACGGGCTCAGACCCGTGCGTTATATCCTCATGACGCACCAGCTTTGGTGCGTTATGTTTATGTGATTTCTAATTGAAGATCGGGTGGGTATAACGGGCCATGGGAGGTGCGTTATACGCAGCATAACGCCCCATGGTTGGCGTGTCATGCCCTGTGTTTCTGGTTGCATCGTATTGTTCGCTTTAGTATAACGAGCTGTGAGAGGCGCGTTATACTGAACATAACGCCCCAGGGGTGGTGCATTATGGTCTGCATGTCCGTGTGCTTGTGTTCACATAAGTGTTCGGGTGAGTTTAACGGAGAGAGGGAGGTGCATTATGTTCCATATATTGCCCCTTCCCTAATCCGTTATGTCAGGTAATGGTCCTAGCTTGGCCCATTATATCCTCTGGCATTTTGAACATTTGCCATGTTTAAGTTATTTTATAAAAGTATGGCATTACTTTAGACCCTGATAGAGTAGCTTTCTCTTGCCTTGTGATGGAGCCACTAGTAGTAGCCCTGAGAGTTTCAGTGTCGGCCCACCTGGGAGAGGTGGAGGGGCATTCCCGTGGATCAGTTCTTAAGCTAGTTACCGTGGGCCCTCAGCTTTGACCGTAGCGTCCTATGGGGGGGTGAACTAGTTAGAGACCTGGCCCTAAGCAAGGGTTAGTGTGTGCACACGTGGTCAGAGACTGGGACTGACACTGACGAGTGTTACTCTGACTAGTTCTTGGTTTGGTATTACTTATGCCTCTCGCTTGTTAGTGGTACTCGTGAGTTGCTTGAGACACATTGTAAGCCGTCAATGGACGCATATGGTCTCTCTCTTCTAGTGTGTCTCTTCTTTTCCCTATCACTGGGTTGGTGGAGCTTTCTTCTATTGGTGGGGTTAGTTTCTGTCGCTTATATCTATATTGTATTGACATATAGATTAATTGGGGAGGCCCAATTGGGCTCCTAAAAGTTTGGAGGCCCAATTTGGAAATTGGGCTCCTTACATGAAATGTAACCCATTACACTCATAAATACTCAAATAAATACACACCAATACACTCGTAATAAACATAAAGAAACTCAATAGTCCGGTGGGGACTCCATGCTATCACCAAGTCACAAGGAGGTCGGCGTCGCCCGAGTCGTGCTACGTGTCTGATAACGACGGCTAGCTCTAGTGTCCTCACCACCACCTTTATTTTTCAATATGCATTTGTATGCTTGCATTTTGCATTTCTCTCTATCTTTGTTTATTTTGCTTTAATTGATTAAAGGTTTAGCCCATTGACCCCCTATCAAGGTCAAAGAAGATCAACCCCTTGCTTATCGAGCAAGGGGCCAAGCCAAACAGATTAACTAACCTATTTGCTCTAAGCGAACGTAGGGAGGAGGGGACACAAGTGCACACGGACACAAGCTCAAAGAAGAACAAAACTCAGGTAACCAAAATGTACTTTTCATTCCATAATCATTATATATGTGTACAAAAGTGTGCAGGAAGGGGTACAAAGGTAAAACTCTCTCTAGCTCTCTCCACCTCCCTCCTCTCTCCTTTGGCTGCTCTCTACATCGTCTCGATCCCCAGGGTGACTCTGTGGAGGCCTCATCGACCTCTGGCTGACAGCCGACACCTCGGCCCGGACACGGTCAGCCTCCTCTCTCCTGTCAACAGTCGAGGAACCCGCGAAGAAGCTCGAGCCAGAGTAGGCACTCAGGCATCCCTCAGCTCGTGCCCGCTCGTGACCTCTCCTGTAGCGCTCCTCCGCTATCCTCGCATGCTCCTCTACCGCACCCAGGTGAAGCCTCAACTCGTCGCGCTCTTCCCACTAATGCTCGCGCTCCGCCCTCTCACGCGCACGCTCCCGCTGCTCCATCTTGAGCAGCAACTGTAGCTCCACCACGTTTCGAGGAAGCTCCTCTCCCTCGCTGGGCAGCTCTACCGTCGCTCGCTCCAACTCTGCTGAAGCCCGGCATCTCTCCCCTGCCAGCTCCAGTGCAGCTCTGTGCCTCTCCTCCGCCAGCTCTCATTCAGCCCGACACCTCTCCTCGGTAGCACACTGTCGCCCCTCCTCAACCTTCGCGAAGCGCTGGTCGCAGATCGCAAGCTCGGTCCCTGCCAATGCTGCCCGCGTCATCGCCTCCTGGAGCTCTCGCCTCTACAACACCATGAAAACAGATAAGATTGATAAACAACTACATTATTTAAAATCAATCTTTCTTACCGTTGTCTCCAGGTCCCGCTCAGTCGTCTCAGCCCGTCTCACTGCCCTCGCCAGATGCTCCTCCAAGGAGGTAATCTGGGCACTCTGATCTGGGGCACTCGAGCTGGAGGCTCCTCCCGCTCCGATCGCTGCCACCCCCTGCTGGGCACGCTGCACTATTTCATAAGACTGTCAGTGATCGATCACTCAACTTTAGGAATCATGTCATAACATTTAGAAAAGCATAACTCACCAGTGTCTGTAGCTCGGACCGTGTCACCGCTAGTCGGGCCTCCAGGGTGTGCAGCTGCATCTGCATGTCCACCACCACTACATCACACGAGTCATGCATTTTGCTGCATGTTAGTAACACATTCATCATATAGAAACATATAAGCATTAAAAGCATGCATCCACACGTACCCCTCGGGGCCTCATCTGAGGACGGTTGCCATAGGTCCTCTAGTAAACCCAGAAGTATGTCACGCTGTCCTCTGCCTGTGAAATGACCGGGGTGCCGCCCCTCTGCTAGTCCTCGTATTGCTCCGAGAAGCGCAATCGCCAGTCGGTCGTCACTGCACGTCCCCGGGTCTTCCGCCCGATCCTCCACGGCTCGGCCACGTCGACCCACTCCTGGGGTAGCCAAGAGTCCTCATCACCAGCCTGAGGCATAACGACTCGATCTCGTTCAGGCAGTGGAGCCAGATCTCCCACCCGAATAAGTGTCAGCCCGCTGCGACCCAGGGCTGGTCATCGTCAGTCATGCCCAAGTAGGGCCTCCATACCACCTGCATTTTGCATTTCATATCATCACATCATCATAAACATAAAATAGGAAATAAATCAAATGCATAAACGAATCATACTAGGGGTCCCCGGGGGGCTTCCCCTTTGATTTCCCCCTCTCCTGTGGAGGTATGGGGGCGTGGTTGCAATTTTTGTGTTAAGTTCACTATTTCACCGCCGGGACGCTGTGGCGGTCATTCCAGTCACTGCCACAGTGTGTAACGCGCCTGGGAAGGTGCGTTATACTCCCTTTGTTTTGGGCTTTGGCGTTCATGGGCCTGACGGTCCCATGATAGACCGCCACGTGACTATGAAGCCCCTGCGTTGGTCCGTCACAGTGATTCGACTGTTGGTTTTTGACTGTTGGAGGTCATAGTCGCCTGACGCGCCTAGGGTGGGCCGTCAGGGTAGTGTGACGCCCCTAGGAAGGCACGTTAGAGTAAACGCATCCAACCTTCCACCTAACGCACCAGCGTGGTCCGTTAGGTGATGTAACGCCCCTGGAGGAGCGCATTACGTTCTGTGTTTGCTCATGACCGTGACGCACTTGTGTTGGTCCTTCAGGTTCTGTGACACATTAGTATAGGTGCGTTACAGTTCGTTTCACACTGTGTATCTGATGCGCCTGAGTTGGTCCATCAGGTTGTCGTGGCACACCAGGGTTGGTCCGTCACAGCCTGTGGTGCACCAGGGTGGGTCCGCCAAGCTCTGGGCTGCCCTGCGTGGCGCGTAGTCACGTTTCTTCTTCGACTATAGTCACCGTGCGACGGTGTTGGTACGTAGGACGGGTCCCCGTACTTCTTCGGGTTCGGATATTATTTTCCGTGGCTTGAGAGTCTACTCCTTCAGAGACACTCCACTAGTCGCAGCCCGCCAGTACGTGTGTGCTGGTATCCACCTGGGAGTGGTGGGACGGCTACCCTGAGGATGGTTTTTAGACTAGTTTCTGTCGGGCCCCACGTCATCTGCCAGAGTTCGGCTGAGGGGAAAACCAGTTAGAGGCTAGACCTAGGACGCATGGTCTGTGTGTGCATACGTGGTTGGGGGCAGTTGGACACACGTCGACAGGCCTGACCGCAGCTAGTCACTCGCTTTGTGGTTACTTGAGCATGTCTGAGTCTTATGCCCAGGGCATGGTAGCTAGACACTTGTGACGCGGTATAAGACATCAGTGGACGCATCCGGTCGCTCTTCTAGTAGGAGGTACTTGAGAGTAGGGGGGCTGGTGAGGAGGGTAAAATAGCTCGGCCCATAACTGGCCTGTTAACAACAAGCCCAATCTAGCTCCGGATTCATGATGCGCCCACGAGGCGCCCCAACGGCCACAACCCATTAGGGAGCGGCCTGCTACGACTTAGCAATGACAAAACGACGAGGGGTCATTGCCCAGGCATAGTGATTGCCTGAAAATCTTACAATGACTGACTGTTACTCTTTCCCCCATGACGCCGGACTTGACTCCATAACGGGCAAGCACAGCCTACGAGCATCGTAAAACTCGCCTGATGACCAGTCGACGTCGAAAATAACACCCTCCAACGGGAAACTCCCACCATCCTCGCGGGAGGTATTACTCCACTATTCACGACCTTCCCTGTAAAGGGATAGGCCTCCAACTCCAGGATAATCCCATATACAAAGGACATCGATAGAGAAGAATGGACACGGTGGATCATTCTGCCAAACTACTATAGACATGTCATTTTTGACGTTACACAGTGTAAATCTCATATTACACTCTGATGCCCCAAGACGACTTTCACATTTTTAGTTACTTGGATGATGTCCTATTTTTATAGATTTTTACATATTTTTTATGAAATATTTGGGGAAAAGTCTTAAACGCGGCGTGGGTGCGGGACGCGTCCTTTAAAGACGTCTGGGAAACCAGATGCCTTCTTTAAAGACTCGTGCAGCATGCCAGCGGCCCCTCGATTTGACAGTTCAAATAAATCCAAACACAAAGACGTCTTGCTGACTAGACGTATCCATAAAAAGTAACAGCAGCTTTAGCGTCGAAATCAATCATTTTCTCCGTTGTCAGCCAACTCCGACAACTTTCGGTGGAAACAAGGTCGCGTCTGGTAAGGGAGATGCCTTTATGATTTGCGTCTCCTCTATGAGACGTGCTCTGTCATTTAAAAATACTAAATAATTATAGAATAATATTTTTAAATTAAAGGAGCCCTTGGAATTAAATGCACCGTCAAAGTAGAGAATCCACGAAGGTTCACCATCTATGATGGCTCCTAACTCTTCGTCTGGGAAACTCTCATCGACAAGGGAAAACATCAGGAGTGGGTGATGGGCAAGATGCTCGGCGATGGCGTGCCCCTTGACCGCCTTCTGATTGACGTAGGTGATATCAAATTGGTTGAGAAAACTTTGCCATCTCACCAAACGATCAGTCAGTGCTGGCTTTTCCAACAAGTATTTGATTGGGTCCATTCGTGCCAAAAGCTTTACTTCATGTGCGAGAAAATAATGCTTTAGCTTTTGGGCGACCCAGACGACGGCTGCGCAAGTCCTTTCGATGGGAGTGTATCTCCACTCAGCTTCATTGAATAGTTTGGACAAGTAGTAGACTGCGCTTTCCCTCTTGGCCTCGTCGTATTGAGCTAATACTGCTCCAACAGATTCTACCGTGGTAGAAACATAGAGCAGTAGAGGCCAACCCGGGACCCGGGGTGCCAGAACGGGAGGATCTAGAAGGTAACTCTTCAGGTCATCAAAGGCCTTCTGACATTTATCGTTCCAATGAAATTTAGCCTCTCCTTTCAGTAGGTCATAGAAGGGCTTGCATCGTTGGGAATGGTGAGATATAAATCTCCTAATAAATATCAAATGCCCGATTAGAGCACAGACTTCCTTGATATTCTTGGGAGAAGGCATTTTGGCAATGGCCTTAGCTTTGTTAGGGTCGATCTCGATCCCCCTTTTGTTGAACATAAATCGTAAAAGCTTACCTGAGGAGACCCCGAACACACACTTCTTGGGGTTCATTTTATGCTGGTGCTCCCGAGACCGTTGGAGAACTGCCTGGAGGATTTCTGCATGACCACTCCTGGTCTTGGATTTGACCAGGATGTCATCCACGTAAACTTCCATATAGATATGCATCATGTAGTGGAAGATGGCCATCATCACCCTTTGATATGTTGCCCCTATGTTCTTAAGACCGAAGGGCATGACAACATAGCAGTAGGTCCCCCACTAAGTGGTAAAAGAAGTTTTCCCCTGGTCTTCCTCCGCTAGGCGGATCTGGTTATACCCCAAGAAGCCATCCATGAAGGAGAGCATCTCATAACCGGTGGTGTGGTCCCCCAGGACATCTATGTGTGGGAGAGGGAAATCGTCCTTTGGAAACGCACGGTTAAGGTCACGAAAATCTATACAGATGCAGACCCTACCATCCTTCTTCATAACATGGACGATGTTGACTACCCATTACGGATACAAGACTACCCTGATGAACTTGGCCTTATGGAGCTTGTCTACTTCTTCTTTGACTTTGAGTGTGAGCTTCGGGTGAAGTTGCCTTAATTTCTGTTTGACAGCTCGAGCGTCGGGTTTCAGGACCAAACGATGTTCAACCAAAGATGGGTCCAAATCCGACATGTCCTCATAGGACCAAGCAAAAGCATCGAGAAATTCTTTAAGAACTGCCACAAGAGCAGCTTCCTCTTCACTAGTTAAGTTGGCACTTATCAGTATGATCTTTGGATTGTCCTTGGTGCCGAGATTGATTTCCTTGGTAGATTCGTCAATGGAAACATTGGCTTGATCAAATTTCTTAGTTCCCATGACGGAGGAAGCTATAGGATCATTACCATCTTCTAATGGCTCTTCTTGTTCTTCTTCAGCGTCATTATCCTCTTCTAAGACACATCATCTGCTGGATATCCTTCTAGTTCAACTGTCCCTAGGAAAATGGGAGTGGATGTGAATTCAGAGACCTGACAGAGCTGTGCACATTTATCAGCCAGCTGGCCGATATAACGCGTGGGAACCTGACGGACACTAGACTTTCTGGAAGGAAGAGGTGCTATGTACAGATCTGGACTCGACCTAGACTCTACCCTATTATGTATAAGAGGAGCTTGCGGAAGGGAGTTCAAGGTGGAAAGTGTCGGCCCTTGGCCGAGGGAACCATTTTCCAAGGAGGCCGTTTCCTCAATAATGAACTCGCAGGCCCATGTTTGAGAGACGATGTTTTTTTTTTGTGGTCATGGGTGAAGGTACACACCCTGTGGGTGGGTTGCCCTATGGCCAGATAAGTGAGGAGCGGAGGGAACGGTGTGCCCCGCGTAGTTGTACAGTGGGACTGTTGGGGTTGTGTCGGGCTTGTATATTTGTAAATTCTGGACTATCATTTATAACTATCACTCTGATATATTTCTTTTAATTACTTCTACTCTTTAATTTAATTTCCTGCTCTAATAAATTTTAGTATGCACGGTGTAATTCCAATTGTTTATACGCCTCCTCAACAACCCCCACTAACCCTTCAAGGGCCTCATCAGCCTCTTGGGTGTCGTCCCTAGTTCTTGGTAGCGATAATTTGATACTTGTATCTGGTTATCGGTACCCTGAGCTCTGGGTCATTACAGTTGGTATCAGAGCGACGTTAGGGAATCGTGTAAAGAATTGAAATTGCATGCGATTGTCCAGAGCAAGTCCAGTCGTGTCGTCTGTTGCTAGCTTAGGATATTTTTTGTGATTATTAATGTATTTTTCATTGTCGTATGTTTTAGATGCCGCCCCGTAAAAGAAGAGCTCCTGTTCCCCCAGAAGAGAGTGGCAGTGTTCCTCCTCCTATTGTACCTACTCCTCCTCCGATTGTGCCAGTTCCTGTTCCTGCTCCGCTAGATGACTTACCTGGTGGCCATGGTAGAGCACTCAAGAAATTTTTACTATTCCACCTGTCGACATATGAAGGTCAGTCAGATCTGGATGCTGCCAGGATTTGGATCGAGACGACTGAGCGTGTATTTTGATCGATGGAATGTGTGGAGGATGAGAAGGTTATGCTTCTTACTTTTCAACTTCAGAGTGCAGCATTGATGTGGTGGAGTTCAGAGTGGGAAGTTGCTTTCCGTTCCCGACCACTTTGTCAGATCACCTGGGCAGAGTTTGTGACTACCTTTGAGCGGACTTATAGTCTGGCCTATCTTCGCATGGATAAGATGTACCAATTCCTAGATTTGGTTCAGGGTGAAATGATTGTGCTGCAGTATCGGAACAAGTTCATCGAGTTGGGTTGGTATGTGCCGCATATTATCGCTGATGAAGCCTTAAAGATCGAGCAATTTCTCTGAGGTTTGCGAGTCGAATTGAGAGTGCCACTGCTCGCTACCCGTGTCACTATCATGGATGATGCATATCAGGCAGTAGTCGCGGTTGAGCTCGATTTGGTGAGATCTGTAGGGTTCTCTTAGTCTAGTGTTGCTCAGTCGGTTGTGCCATTTCAGCAGTCCTTTCAGCCGTCAGTGCCTGGCATTCCACCTGTTGTGCCTGCTTCCAGTGGTCCTTCGAGGCAGATGTTTAGAAAGTCCAAGAAGCATTTTAACCGTCAAGCATCTTCAGGTTTTGTGCATCAGTAATCGGCGTCTTCTAATTCAGTCCAGCAGTCTGTTTCTCCTTTTCAGTAGCGCTGAGAGTTTCCCGTGAGTCAGCTGAGACCATGTCTGAGGTGTGGTGGTAGCCATCCCGGTGTACCGTGCTCCTTATTGGTGGTTTGCTATCACTATGATCAGTCGGATCACGTTGTTCGAGATTACCCGATGAAGTCTATTCCGGCGCAGTTCTCACAGGTCACCCAGCCGCAGCAGTCTCCATTTCATCTTCCTGCACCACCTCTGCCTCAGCCGTCGTATTTGCAAGTTTCAGCTTCTTCCCAATAATCTTTTGCATCCTCTAGTCGGAAGTTGAGGAGCCGGATTACTCATATCACTCATGTAGAAGCCATTGCGTCTAATCTCGTAGAAGGTACGGTTTCAATTTTTGGTCGTTCAGCTCGTGTCCTATTCGATTTAGGTGCCACTCGTTCATTTGTTTCCGAGGATTTCCTTGCTCATCTCGAGGAGCCAGTAACCGAGTCGCCCTGTGATTTGCTCTTTGAGTTACCCTCAGGAGATTACATGTCCACTCCATTTTGCCTGGAAAATTCTCCTGTTATCATCAGCGACCGGCAGTTGCCAGCGAAGTTGTATGCGCTGTAGTTGGCTGAATACAATGCGATTCTAGGCATGGACTGGTTAGAGCAATATCGTGCCGTGGTTGACTGCAGACTCAAGAAAGTCTACTTTCAGCCATGCGGGAAGTCAACTTTCTATTTTCAAGGTACCTGATCTTGTTCTTCTCGCTTTCTATAGTTAGGTGTAGTTCATTTTCAGTTTCCTCCTTGTTCTTTCGTTTCTTCTCCAAGGGGAGTGGATATAACTACATTTGTTATCCAAGTAGGTTCCATAGATAATGTAGTGGCAAATTTCTTAGAAATAAAGGAGTGAGTCACTCCGGTATCAAACAAGACTCGAGCAATCTTAGAATGAACTCTTAATGTACCTTCTACGACACCTCCTTTATTTGCCTCCACCTCTTGTAGTGCTTGGAGATGACCTTGCTTCTTGATCGGACACTTGTCCTCCTTGTTCATTTGTTCGGACAATAATGGACAATCAGGGATCTGACAGTCCAGACTTCCACATCGGAGGCATGCTCCCAGCTTCCTCCGACATTGTTCGGCCTTATGCCTAGACCTATCACAGTGGGTGCAAGCCATCTTGGTTGGTGTAGTAGTAATGGTGAAAGGTTTGTAGATCTTCTTGGTCTTTTTGTCCTTGGAGGATTCTCCTCCATTATTGGATCTCTTTTTGTAAACAAGACCTTGAATGTCCCAGAACTGGTAACTTGTTCCTTCTTGTCCTTCCCACGGATTCTGTCGGACAGTTTCGTGGCGTCTTCTAGCAGTTGGGCTCGCCTCACCATCTCCGAATAGATTTGTATATCCATCGGCACCAGTTGCGTGATGTTCTGTGGTCGCAGCCCATTAAGAAAGCTCCTTGCTTTCATCTTCTTGGTGCCCACCAGATGTGGTGCATACCAAGATAGCCTAGAGAACTGGGCCTCATACTTGGCCCTAAACAGAGTTCTTTGTTTGAGCGTGACAAATTCTGCGGCTTTCTTTTCTTGGATGCGATTAGAGAAATATTTGTTGATGAAGTATTCAACAAATTATCCCCACATAACTTGCTCATGGGGTAGGGTAGTGTTGTACCCAGACTATTTCCCGACAAAAGGGCAAGAAATAAGGGTTCGGGCATTTCCTCGAACACCTTCCAGGCATGGGCTACCTAGCCCTTTTTACAACTCCGTGGGTCCCTACAAAGGCCCTGACCAGCTTGCCATCACACACTGTGACATAAGCAACTGCCCGAGGGGAACCCCGGCCACTCACATGCGGGCTTTCCCCACATCTTACGTCACCTCCCGGGCCAACCCGGTGGCGCCCCGACACCAAGCAACGTCACATGGCACTGAGTGAAAAGGGCCGAGGGCCCACTTTGAAACACTCCTGGCAACCCTCCAAGGTCAAACAGAGACATAACGCAATCAACCACAGGCTTTGGAGGCCTATCGCACGCGTATACGGCTCGCAGGGGTATGTTTGGCATTCTATCGAACACCTTGTGGGCGCATATATTCTAGCCCGTCTACACCAAACCATGGACTATCCCATGGTTCCAGCCCCTCAATTGGGTCCTACAATGACCCCCCAGCAAGTCAGGGCCAACCCCGACACTCAGACACGTGGTAACAAGCCACTTAACTTTAACACTCAGGCCAACCCGAGACTACCCTGTCAACCCATCGTGCAATATGGCACGTAGCCTGAGGCATAACCCACGTCCACAAAATGCCTCCCCTCAGCTCCCACGAGCTCTTATCTCCAACATAAGGTCCACTGTGTGGCCACTCAGTCATCTACCCTAGTCATTCGGTAATCTGGGGTGTGTCGGGCATTTACCCAAACACCTTCCGAGCGACTACGACAACCCGAAGAATAACAGCCCCCGTGGGCCCATTCCAGCCTCCCGGAGTTCAACGTCCTTCAAAGGAGACCCCCCAACAACACAAGAAGCCCCCCAGGGGCCATCCCCCGGGGTTACGATCAGCTCAGAGCCAGTTCACCTTGGGGCATGGTCGCACGCCCTAGGGAGGGTGAACTCCCTGGGGGCCACGCCCTCCCTCCAGTCTGGTGGTCTCACGACCCCACTCAGCCCCAGTTCGTTCAGTCTATGGTCCTACAACACTGTTCGTGTGCTACACCAGTTCGAGGAGTCAACACGCGGAAGCACGGAGTGACAACACGACGGGTTCATCCTCAAGTCAACGCGCACAAGTCTCGCAAGCTTCCATGTATCCTCCCCAAGTGTCCTTTTCTTTCTTAGTCAAATTAGGAAGAAAATGGGCTTAAAAATCTAATTTTATAGGGTGGGACCACCCCCTCTCTCTCTTGGAGCCAGTCCCCGCCGGGCACCTGCAAGCTGCGTCACCACGTCCCGATCTGGATGACCGGCGAAAGCAAAGACCAGCGGCGCCTTCCCGAAGGACTACTACCCGCTGCCGAGCATCGACCAGCTCATCGATTCAACCTCTAGCAACAAACTGCTCAGCTTCCTAGATGCCTACTATGGCTACCATCAGATCCGGATGGACCCAGAGGATATTGAGAAGACCACTTTCATCACCGACTCCGGTGTGCACTACTGCACCCGGATGCCTTTCGGGTTAAAGAATGTCGGGGCGACATACCAGAGGCCGGTCAACCAAATCTTCGAGCAACAACTCGGTCAGAATGTCGAAGCCTACATCGACGACATGCTCATCAAGATACCAAAGGCCGAGGATCATCTTACCGACCTAGCTGAGACCTTCGGCACCCTCCTCAAGTACAGCATAAAGATCAACCCCGCCAAGTGCACCTTCAGAGTCAGATCAGGGAAGTTCCTTGGCTTCCTAGTGACTCAGCACAGGATTGAGGCGAACCCCGACAAGGTCCAGGCCATCCTAGATAGGCGGCCACCTACTTGCGTCAAAGACGTCCAGCATCTTACTGGGTGCATAGCCGCACTCAACTGTTTCCTCTCTCAGGCGACCGAACGATGCTTACCTTTCTTCATGCTGAGGGGACTTAAAATGGCTTCTACTACGTTCGCCTGGGATGAGGAATGTCAGAAGGCTTTTGAGGAGCTCAAGGAGTTCCTAGTCTCGCCCCCAGTACTATCAAAGCTAGTTCCGGGCGAAGCATTACACCTGTATCTCTCGGCCACGCCTTTCACCGTAAGCTCAGTTTTAGTCCAAAACAATGCGGGAATCGAGAGGCCAGTCTATTACACCTGCAATGTGCTCAATGAAGCTAAGAGGAGGTACCCTACAACCAAGAAGCCCGTGCTACCATTGGTTACCTCAGCCAAGCACCTCCGACCTTACTTCCAGGGTCATTCCATCGTCGTGCTGACCGACGAACCACTGAAGAAGATTCTTTCTCACCCTGAGGCCTCAGGGTGCCTCGTCAAGTGGGCCATCATGCTCAGGGCCTACGACATCTCTTACTACCCCCGCATGGCCATCAAGGGACAAGCCCTAGCAGACTTCATCGAAGAGAGCACGGTCTCGCTCAAGGAAGAACCTTTGTCCGCACAAGGACCCGTCTGGGACCTATTCATAGACGGATCATCCAACTCGACCGGCAGTGGTGCTGACGTGCTCCTCAAGTCACCCGAAGGAGCTGAGCTGTAGTATGCCTTGAAGTTCAACTTCCAGGCATCCAATAACACTTTCGAGTATGAAGCCCTCATTTCGGGGGCCAGGATGGCATGCCGACTAGGGGCCGAGCGAGTCAGAATCAACACTGACTCCCAACAGATCGCTAGCCAGGTCAATGGTGATTATGAAGCCCAGGAGGCACCGATGATCAAATACCTTCAGATGGTTCGAGGGTTAGCCCAGATATTCGAGAGCTTTGAGGTAGTCCAGATAGCTTGGGAAGAAAACTCCCGTGTGGATGCCCTCTCTCACTTGGCCTCCTCCCTCGGACCGGAAGGCACTCGATCTGTCTTCCTCAAAGAGCTAGAATAACCGAGCATCGAGTCCGAGCTCATGATCGTTGACTCGGCTGCACCGAGCGATTGGTGGACCCCGTACCTATCTTGGCTCTGGGACTCTCAAGATCCCCTCGACCCTCGTGAGGCTCAGAGGTTGAAGTATCAAGCTCGATGCTTCGTCCTCCTAGACGACACCTTATATCGCAGATCTTTCTCCGGCCCCCCTCTAAAGTGCATCAGTACTGACGAAGCCGCTCGAGTAGTTCAAGAAGTACATGAAGGAATGTGCGATGTGCACCAGGGAGGAAGATCGCTCGCTAGGATCTTACTTCGGCAAGGGTACTGGTGGCCCACTCTCCAGCGTGATTGCTTAGCCTATACACAGAAGTGCGACCAATGTCAGCGCTTCAACCACCTGGTCCATCAGCCTGCCTCAAAGCTCATTACTCTTACCGATCCATACCCCTTCGCTCGGTGGGGAATCGACATCCTCGGGCCATTCCCTATGGCTCAGGCCCAAAAGAAGTTTGTCATCGGATGCTAGCTCGATCTCTACGGGGACCACTGCTTCAGCTCCGTAGACCAAGGAGAATGGGGAGCAACCCGTGGGGGTTTTGTACATGGTCCGGTAGGCCCATAGAGTTTCGTGAATTTTTTTACCCCAATCTCGTTTGCGGCCACCGACTATCTTGGATAGCATCTTGCAAATGGTCTTGTTGAAGGCCTCGGCCAACCCGTTGGCTTGGGGATTGTAGACCGACGATGTCCTCCAGTCAATATGAAATTTGGCCGCCAAAGCATAAACAGTCTTGTTCTTGAATGGCGTGTCGTTATCAGATATAATTCGGCTGGGGGTGCCGAATCTGTATATGATTTAGTGCCTCACGAACCGGGCAACTATCTCTCCTGTGACTTCCCGTAGCGGGACAGCTTCCGCCCATCTGGAGAAGTAGTCAGTGGCGGCCAGTATGAACTTGTGGCCTTGAGATGATGGTGGGAATGGTCCCACAATGTCCATGCCCCACTCTACAAATGGCCAAGTTGGCGTTGTTGGATGGAGCGAATTGGGCGGCCTCCGCGGCGCTGGCCCGAATGCTTGGCTTTGGTGACATGTACGAGCATATTGGTTCCAATCTTCGTACATGGTGGGCCAATAAAACCCTTTGAGTTTGATGTTGTTCTTCATCTTGGTTCCTGCTTGATGGGCTCCGCACAATCCGGAGTGGACTTCTTGCATCACGGTCTGTGCTTCCTTAGGTGAAAGGCATCGTAGGAGTACCGAACGGTCCTTTGCATGGACAAGCCTGAATAGTAGGCCGTCGACTAGTTGGTAGGATGTTGCCCTGCGTAGCAGTTGTATCCTCTGAGCCCGGTCGGGGGGAAGCCAGCCACTCTTTATCTTTATGATCGGCTCACGCCAATCTTCTTCTTCGGGAACATTCTCCTCGTGAATGGTGTCGACCTCGTGTAGTGAGGCCAGACTCTTCATCGAGCACGCTTGGCATGAGCCTTCGGTGTCTGACAGTGATATTGAGTTCTCCCTCAGGCGGGTGCTTTAGGGCTGCTGCCAATTTTGCCAAAGTGTCAGCCTGGGAGTTGTTGCCTCTGGGGACATGGCCTATTTCGAATAGGTAAAATTTATTCTTGAGCCTTACGACCGCTGCGTGGTAGGGGACGAGCTCCTTTCACCGGAAGTCGTAGACGCCCAGGGCCTGTCGAATGGCGAGCTGAGAATCCCCATACACTTTGATGCACTTAATGTCCATCTCTAGTGCTAGCTGAAGCCCAATAATCAGTGCTTCGTACTCTGCCTCATTATTAGTTAGTGACTTCATGAGAGCGCAGGAATTATGGAGGATGCCGCCTTGTGGAGATACGAAAACGATCCCCGCGCCTGAGACGAAGTCTGTGAGGCCGCCAGCCCTCTTGATTGTCCAGGAAGCGCCATCAAAATATAACTCCCAATGTGGGAGGTCAAGGGTGAGGACGCCCGGCTCCATCTGTGGTGGGACATTTTCAGAATGCTCCCCAGTTTCTTGAGAAGGTACCTGCACCTCTTCATCGGGCAGCTCGAAGTTGAGTGGCGAATCTTCTGGGACAGGGTGCGCTGCTAAGAACTCCGCCATTCCTTGCTCCTTGATCGCCTTGCGTGGGACGAAGGTGATGTCGAACTCCATAAGAATAAGTGCCCATTTGCCAAGTCTACCAGAGAGGGCGGGCTGACTGAGCAGATATTTGAGTGGATCACATTTTGAGATGCGGTCCACCCGGTGAGCCAGGAGGTAGTGCCTTAGTTTCTTGACGGCAAACACCAGAGCTAGGCGCACCTTCTCCATGGGCGCATACCGATGCTCAGGCCCGATCAGTTTCCCACTGAGGTAGTACAGCGGCTGTTCCTTGCCCTCGTCGTTAGTCTGGGCTAGCAGCGCCCCCAAGGAGGCATCCATGGCTGCAATATATAGAATAAGGGGCTTCCCTCTGACAGGCGCCCCTAAGACTGGAGGAGCCAGCATGTATTCCTTGATTTGCTCGAAGGCCTTCTGATAGTCTTCGTCTCATATGAAGGGTGCTCCTTTCTTCATCAATTTGCCGAAAGGCAGGCATCTCCCTGAGAGATTAGAAATAAACCGTCTAATATAGGCGATCCTTTCCTTTTGGTCAAAATTTATTTTTAGGTAGATCCATGTCTGTCCTACCAGTTCTGTAACTTGAGCTAGAAAATCATGGTGTTTGTAGAGTTTTTCATTTCCAGTCCTATTACTGGATGTATTCCTAAAAAATCTATGTTGTATCCCTTCAAGTCTACTTTCCAACGACGCCAGTTTCGTTCCAATCTGCCTCCAGATCTTAACACAGAAATTTTTTTCATGGAGGTGTATAGATCTGTCCCAAGACAGGCCAGTAGAAGTACTCGATCAGATAATTCCTCAAAAAATACGCCGGCTCAGATTCGGCTGCCACCGAGTTCAGAGATCGAAGAGAAGGATTCCACCAACATCTCAGCCAACCGCCTAGATCAGAAGTCAACCGGAAGCCACCGTCCCAGCAGCCGAGTTGGCTTGCTATCCAGCGAGTCAGAACAGTACTGAGTCAGACCAGTAGCCCACCTCCGGCCCGATAGCCCTTCCGGCTTGCTGCCTGTCAACCCAAATTCGCCACTCCCGGGTCGCCATTGTAGCCCTTTACCTCCCAACGTGGAGTGGGCACTGAAGTTCATTTCTGTGATTTATCGATAATTGTTTGTAACGGGAGTACGAGTCTTGGCCAGGGTCACATTCCGCACGCCCGGAGCGTGGAGGTATCATTTCCACTCCCTCACTCGGCATTTTGCTTACTTCGTATATTTCTATATGTCGCTGCTTGCATGTGATAGGATAATCTAGCTCGTTATAGTATTTTAATCACCATTGCGAGAGAGGGCAAAGCCCACCCCGTGACCCGATCTGAGCACGAAAGAGAGTTGACCACCATAGCTCATTGCCGGTTTCTCAACCGCACACATCCGCATGTTTCCCTCGCTAGGGACTAGTCGCGAGCTAGAGTCCCAGGTTTGCATCCAATCGGTCGAGTCGCGTCCCATCCCGCATCACCTGCCGACATTCGAAGAATGACCAAAATGTAACTTAGTGTAGTGGCGCTCCACCCTAGCCGAGTCTCCAATATATATATGTGCCCAACTCAAACCAATTCTCAGGCTGTTGGCCTGTGATTGCAGGAGCTTTCCCCAATATATGCCAACCCCAAGGTTCCTTGAGAACCCCACATAGTTGGTAGGGCTACCACTTCACCTATCACCATGCTGGACCTTACGTTTGCACTGGTGCATAAACCATCTCCTTTGCACTGGCGTTATCCCCGCACCTACGAATATACATTTTTTTCGGCCGAAGGCTTCATGCCTAAGCTGACATTTACACCCATCACCATGTTGGACCTTACATCCACACTGGTGCATAAACCATCTCCATTGCACTGTCGTTATCCTCACGCCTGTGAATATAGATTTTTTAGCCAAAGGCTTCATGCCTAAGCCGACATTTACACCCATCACCATGCTAGACCTTACGTCCACAATGGTGCATAAACCACCTCCCTTGCGCTGGCGTTATCCCCACGCCTATGAATATATATCTTTCGGCAAAAGGCTTCGTGCCCCAGCCAATATTCACACATTATCACCATTACGGACCTTATGTCTGAATCGGCACATAAAATCTCTTTCTTTGCATTGGCCTTACCTTCTTCCCAATGAATATACCCTATTTCTGGTGCAGGGCCTCGTGCCCTAGCCGATATTCACACATTATCGCCATTACGGACCTTACGTCCAAATCGACGCATAAAATCTCTTCCTGCCATTGGCATTAGCTTCTTGCCAACGAATTAGCCTTGTCCGGCTTAATTCATACAAGTCCCACTGAAAATCTCCTGGTCATATACTGCTAGCTTGGACCTTCCGTCCTCGTTAATTATTAAACCTACCTTTGCTTCAGCATTTTGCCAATGCCAATGAACAAACCAACACTAATCCTCATCATCATCGACAAGATCAGTGAACATACCCTTAGCTTGGACCTTTTGTCCTCGTTAATGACTAAACCTACATTTGCTTCGGCTTTTAGTCAAGGCCGATGAACAAACCATCATTGGTAGTCAAACTCATCTTTGCTACAACGTCAGCCCGATGACAGTAATCAAACCAAACTATCGCCAAACACCTCATTGGAAGATGACAAGTATGTTCACTCAAAAAAAAATTTAAGTACCTCCTGCGCCTCGATCCGGGGTAGACACAGCCCAGAACGGACGAAAGAGGGGCAGAGGAGAGAGAAAGAGTGAGAGCGGGTGAGAGAACCGACAGAGAGAGAATCGAGTGGAGAGAGAGAGAGGGTGGCAGGTGAGTTATAAAAATCTGATTATTATTATTTTTATTTTTAAAACTAAAATTATAATTTAAACCCTCTAATCTCTAAAATTGTTAATATGCCCAAAATAATTATATAAATACTTTAACAAAATCAATTAAATACCTAAAAATACCTAAAAAATTCCTAAAAATAGCCAAAATTCACCGGACGAAACCTGGATCCACACCATTAAGGATCCGCTAAACTATGGGTGTTATATGAACAATGACATGCACGGACCTGAATGCATATGAACAGTGACATGCACCTACCTGAATGCATATGAGCAGTGACATGCACCGACCCTAGTATGCATATGAATAGTAACATGCACCAACCTTAATGCATATGAACAGTGACATGCATCGACCTGAATGCAAGTGAACAGTGACATGCACTGACCCTAGTATGCTTATGAATAGTGACATGCACTGACCTTATCATGTCATAAGCACAACACGCACAGACTTGCTATAGTGATGTGCACGGACCTTATCAAGCACAATGCATGACCTACATAGACCTTATCATGCATGTGAATACTGATGTGCATCGACCTATATGCAGTCCAGCAAAATGTGCATGCACAACGCAAGACCTGCACAGACCTTATCATGCATGTGAATAGTAAACCTCCACATATCAACCTTCGATGAGTTAGCCTTCCGTTTCTTCATATCCGCCCGTGTCTCTACCTTCGGTCTAGGAAACACCACATCCCAAGCAGGTGGATGCCGTCTATATACCCCCTTATGCCGCTCGACATATGCCTTCACCAAATTCCTCCGCCACTAGCCATGCACCTTTGCCTACGCAACCCCTGCAACCCTCTCTACAACCTCCTTCATGTCATACCCCTCAGCATCCACCTTGCTCGAAGTGGGCTCCTCACCCTCCATTGCTAAAACATTTCATTGATATTTGTAGGACTTTGATGGCCACTCATGTGTTGTCTCTTCCTTTGGTTGTGCCTTGTCGACCCGCAGTGGGGAATATGCTCCAATTCTGTGATTATCATCGCCAGTGGGGGTATTTGGTTGAGGATTGCCCTGAGTTTTGGGATTATATTTACGGCTCAGAAGATCAGAAGAGGATTGATTGGGGCATCATGCATAAAGTTATATTAGATCTTCATAGTAAGCAATAACAAGAAGTGCTACCCAGGCACCCGTCTCCACCACTACAGGACTCGGGGCACCCCCGTGATGCTTTATCTAGTGCTGCACCCACTCCATCATCTTCGTCCCCATCTCCATCTCCATCTCCTACCCCATCTCCATCACCTCCACAAACTCAAACCCTTGTTCAGGTCGGTACCTCCACTTCCTCCACTCCCATTACTACCACCGCTTCCACTACTTCCCCTGCCACTACTTCTACCCCTAACGCCGCTCGACACGTTGTGCCGATACGTCGATGGTGGGCACCACGACCTCCGTCTTCACCACCAATGCCTCTATTACCTCCACTATCTCTACCACCTTTGCCACCCCCTTCGCCATCATTGTCCAAGCCTAAGAAGGCCATACCCCCACCTTTACCTCCGTCTTTGCCTTCACCTACACATATGCTAGAACTTACCATTGCCTCTATACCTTTGCCATCACTTGACATCACCATCCACATTGAAGCCTCCATGCCATCCAAGCCTTCTACCTCTGCCACATTGTCACTTGCTTCCACCCCACGGAGTAGGTGTGCATTACCTTTGGTGCCCCTCGGGTTTAGTCCCCAGGGGGATGATGAGCCGAGTCAGGAAAATTCATTGCCGGTTGTTCAATTCAAGATTCAAGATTTTATTGGCCACAGGCTGATACCCATCCTGGTCCCTATCTATTTTGGGGATGAGCTTGTATTTCCCATGATGGTTGCCAAGAAGAGCACCCTTGCATTGGTGCCAGTTTCTTCTCGAGCGAGGCCGGTAGCAATCTCTTTGCTTGCCAGAGATTCTATTATTGATGTCGTTATTTCTTCAGATTTTGTTTACACATCTGTATTGCATCTTCTGGATGCGGAGGATGTCGACACCTCATGCTGAGATCCCTCCATCTTTTGATATATTCTGCAGCTGGCTCTTCATCTTTTTGCTTGATCGCCAATAGCTCGGCCACGGTTACCTCTGCCTCGGTGACATGAAATCCTTTAGTGAACTTTTGCTGCATATCTGACCAATCTTTAATAAATCCGGTCGGTAGGTTAGAATACCATTCGGAGGCAGGTCCTATCAAAGAAGACCCGAAGAACTTTAGCAGGTATGACTCATCCACTGCCAAGTCATCCATGACTGCTATATAGTGTGCAATGTGTTCTTTCAGGGAGCCCTGCACATTGAATTTGTCACATTTTGGGAGTTTGTTGACACCAGGTGGCAATCTCTTAGCAGCATGATAGGCTGGATATGGCACTTCATATATATCAGAGGGGGCATAGTCATCATCACCCCTCTTTCCTAGCCTTGCGTTGATCAATTGCCCCACCATCAACTCATTCACCATAACTGGCTCTGTTGGTTGAGGGCAGAGGTGGGCGGGCCGCATCAATTGTGTGGCTGGAACTGCCACATGAGGTGGCAGGGGCTCTGACAGGGGTGCCTGCCACTGCATTTGAAGAGGCGTTTGCTGTGTTGGCTGAAGCCACTAGGAATAATGCTAGGGAGTAGCCCAGTTCTGATCAGCAGTTTGTAGAACGGTCGATAAAGGAGCACTCGTGGGGTTGGAACCTCCCTGTGGCGGCTCTACTTGTGCCCCCAATTGCTCGGGTGCCATAGCATGCCCAGTCTCTTCATTTAATTGTTTCTTCAGTAGTTCTATCTCCTGCTGGTACTTTTGTAGCGTCATCAGGACGGCAGAGTCTATAGCTGCTTCGTTACTGGTGCCTGCGAGTGTACTACTAGAGGCACACTCAAATGGAGGAGGCGAGAACACTCCTTCTTGTCCAGACACCCCTGTTCTGATAGTGACAGTAGCGATGCCTTCATCAGCAATCTTCTTGCTCTTGGCGGCTTGCAGTAGCACAGTGGCAACTTTGCCCAATCTTATCATTGTGATTTTTCTTCCAGCGATCTTAGCCGGCTCGTCTTATTCATTTGGCAGGGTGCCATGCCCACTCATTACCCCAGTCATATTACGGGTGAGGATTTGCATTCTTCTATTGTACTTTCTAACTCCCCTTCAGGCCTGATGGGAGAAAGTCAGCTCTTTATACATAGAAGTTCTTTCCATCTTTTCATTTCGTGGAGGCCTTTCAAGGCTTCTAGCTTTGGCTTGCCTCCCTTCTTCATTCACCCCAACCGATGACATTCTGTCTTTTTCTTCTTCTTCGGCCCTGACGGCAAGAAGCGACCTTTGCCAGCCCACGAAGGGACTTCCAAAGCTATGGAAATATTCTCTGACCCTCCTTATCGTGTCTTCCTGGTTGCACTCTATAGAGATGGCAGAAGGCAGCACTTGGATTCGGGCCAATGACATGTACCAAAGTCGTGTTAGTTTGGCCACTTGATTGAGACCCCTGGAATATTTGGAAATGTCGGCCTACCTTACACAAGCCCTGACAGTGGATGTAGGAGTTGTAACTATGGTTTCCTCTGCATTCATAACTTCGTTGCCCCCTCTCCTGGGGACATCAGTAGAGTTTTTGAAGCATTGTGAGGCCAGTGTAAGGTCCTGGACCCTCTTGGGAACCTAGACTTGTCTAAACTTTGGCAAGTTCGGGGTTGGCATCCCTTGCTTGTTGTCATTAAAATTCACCTTCTGGCTTACTAGCACTTGGAAGGTGTTGTGGGTGGGCATGGTCGGGATGATCAGATCTAACAGAACTTCGGCACCGCGGCCATCGAAGTAAATCCCAACGCCCCCGACCAACAAGGACTTCCCAGATGCCGAGAGTCAGCCCTAGGGAGCAGTAGGAATTCTCGCTCTGGAGCTCTTCTTGTTGCCCCCAGTGGGTTTCTTCTTGTGTGCCGCAGTCGGGCAAATAGTATGGTGGATGTGGTAGCTCATGACCACCAGACTTTTCAGTAGAGTCTTCTTAATTCGGCCCCCACTTCGGTGGGGCACAGCTTTGTTATTCTTCAGCTCCACAGGTTAAATTACATCAAAATGACTCGAATAAAAGAGAGAAATATATCAAAATGATCCTGATAGATAGCCCAAGTGTCGTGGCAGACCCGCTTTGTCATAGAGCTCCATCCTACCCCACTCCAGGAGGGAGAGAGGTCCTGGGCCAGAGAGAATCATGGGTGATGTCCCCATCACAAGAGAATACCCGTCGGCATCAGTCCAAAGCCCCTGACTACGTGTGCACACACTGGCTTTTTCCCAAGCTAGGTCTCTAGCTAGTTTTCTCCCCCCGTGGACGCAACGGTAACTGCGCAAGTCGACGGAAACCAGGTTAAAAACCGTGAGCCAGAAGTGCCCCGCTGTAAAAGTCGTCACGCCGAAGTGTGTCGTAAGGCTACGACTAGTGAAGGCTCATAAGACACGGACTCCAAAACCAAGTGTCGAAGTACATACGGGCACAAGTGCTCTACAATACGTACTTCGAAGCACCAAAGGCAGCACAAGAGACTCCCAACAGACTCAGGATAAGACAACTAGCCCTACAATTACAACGGTCCCTGAGTCCTATGACACTGAGTCAGGATCGTCGCACAGAGTGGAACAAGCCGCCAATCGATCTAATCCTAAGCCTGGAAAATGACTCTCCGAGGAAATGACACACGGAGACCTGAGGGGACACCGACAACCCTCAGCACACCTGGACACGTAGATCGAGATAGAACGGTACCTCGAGGCATCCAGAACCAATGTCTCAAATTGGACAAAGTCATCGAGACATGACAAGACTTCCTGTCAACCATAAGGTAACCCCGGGTTGACTGGAACCAGACACGACACCGACACATGGACACATCCACCGCCACTGCAGCACAAGCAAGTAGAACCAACAAAATCACAAGCAGCGGGAGACGACAACACTCTGGGAAAAGTAACTTATTAGTCAACTGCCAGGGGAAACCCAACAGTCAAGAGATAGCTACTACGCGACCAGAGACACGGACAATGGTAGCTTATAGATTGAGTTGTTAGGGTACTGTCGTAGTCTAGGAAAAGACCACAGCCAGTCACCTAAACTGACTAATCCAGACAACCACCGACAGACATACACTGCCCTAAACAAGGACCTACAACAAACGGATGCACAACACAGCACAAGCAAATGCTCAACATGGCAAACAGGACTATAATGCACCAGCAAAGGGACGCTATACCCACATAACGCACCACCGGAGGGGCGTCATGCTAGCCAGACCCAAAACTACAATAGACGATATAACGCGCTAGCATAGGGGCGTTATATCAACATAACGCACCAGAGAATGTGCATTATGCTCAACAGACCAACGCACTAACAACATAAAGTATAACGGACCACAACAGGCACGTCATACCAGTATAATGCACAAGGGCAGGTGTGTTATACCCAATAGACACAAAAACCAAATGATCACGGACCAGAGGCATATTACGGACCATACCCAATCCGTTATATCCACAAAACGCAAGGGGTGAGGCACGTTATATTAACCGTCATACCCAGTCAAAACATCAGTCAATGAACCATAACGGATCTGCACTTGGGCGTTATCTTAAACATAACGCATGGGGAGAAGTCCGTCATGCAAACTGATTGACACAATCTTCGAGGCAGGCACGGTCGTCGAGTGATCTGACATGACAGTCAGCCTCGAAAACCACCCGATCATAACGCACCTGGGCAGGGGCATTATGCTCCACATAACAGACTAGGCCTAGTCCGTTATGCTCCAAGACCTCCGAAGATGAAAAACCATAAATGATGCATAACGATCTATCGAGGGACCGTTATGCACATAACGGTCTCTGGTAGGACCGTTATGCCAATCCGACGGTTAAAACGGTGAAACGGCCCAATCGGCCCATTCCACGCCCCATGCACGCCGTAGCGCAGGGGAAATACATCCAAATGGTAGGAAATCCTTCAAGGATTTCAAAAACACCACATGCACGCCGCGAAACACTCTAAATTGCGTGATCTGGGCAATTCAGACGAATCGACCCCAATCAAGTCACCGGGGTTCCCAGACTCCTACCGGCCCCAAATGACGACCAATCAACACGAAACTGGTGGGGTTGGGATCCTGACATCCCAGCGGTCAGTTGAGCCTCCTTGTACCGCAGGTGCCGCTCTGTGACCTCGGGGGCAATTCGGGGAGGTCTCGGGTGTAGCTCCCCTTCTGTGCTTCTCAAATGAGTCGTGCAAGGTGGATTAATTATGGCCCAGTTGGGGGGCGAAATGACTGATCTGTTCACTCGGGTCAACTCGGAGAGGGAGTCCCTGGCCTGGGCTCGTTGTGCATCTAATCAAACAATTGAATGCTTGACCTGCAACCTTGAAGACCTTCGGTGGGGGGCGGCCTCACTCTGGGTGCAAGCAGAGTCGAGCCAAAAAGAGGCTCGGGAGTCAACTGAGTAGCTGAGTCAGGCCCATTATATGGTTGAGCTAAAAGATAAGGTCCTGGACGCAAAGCGCAAAGTGCAGGCCAAACTTGCCAAGCGATGGAAGGCCGAGCATGAAGAGCTTGAGGGCCTGGTCCGAGTGGCTGAGCGACAGTGGGCGGAAGCCGAGGTCGGGTGAGCCGAAGCCGAGCAGAGTCAGTCTGAGGCAGAACTAGAGGCGGGCAAGCTCGAGGCCATGGTAGAGCTAGCCGGGTTGGAAATGCTTGAGCAATACAAATGCTCGGAGGGTTACCAGGCGGTGCTCCAGCAGGCTGCCTTTGCTTACTACGAGCCGAGTTATCGTCGGGGCCTGCGGAAGGGGTTTTCCCAAGGCTACCATCGAGCGACCTCTTTGGCCTATGATCAGGCGCATGGAGAGCTCGATTTTCCTTTCGGGCAATGCTATGACTCGGACGAGGATACCACAGATTCTTCCATTCAAACGCTGAGCGAAGGTAGAAGTTGGGGTGCCTCTGTTTCGTCTGAGCGATCGCCCACTCCGGCAGTCTCGGGAGGGCACACGATCGAGACAGTTCCCACACCAGTGGGGTCAGTGTCTGGACCGGCCGTCACCGAGGGTGCGGGGGGCAAATCACTCGTTGTTGAGGATCCTTCACCTACCAAGCTTTGTAGTGGGCCCAAGGCCTGATGTACATTTTCACTTTTTCCTTTTCTCTTCTTTAGCATGACCATGTAAAACTTTCCTTGCGTCCATAAGTTTTGGTAATAGTAATTGCTGAATTGACTATTCCTAACCACCTTTGGCGTAATTTGACCGTTGTACTTGTAGTTATTGGAAAGACAACGATTCTTTCTATGGTTATCTTGTGTGTCGATTAGTTGGTGTGGCACTGGCGCCTGTCCATCTTCCCATGCTTTAAATGACTTGTCACTTCGCGTGTTTCCATCGAAGGGGTGCTGGTGAAAAATGAGGTAACCTTCTTAGGGAAAAGGGTTTTTGCCTTTCGCAATTCTTCGAGGGGAAAATCTTTTAAGGAAACAGCTCCCCTTCGGCCTATAAAAGGCTCCAAAGGGCGTTTCCCCCTCTCTTCACCACTTAAGGCCATCCCTGCAATTTCTCCTCTCTGCGAAGTGTTGTCTTATTAGTCTTGGTAAAGCATGGAAGGCGTTTCAGAGGATGATGATGTAGAGGACAGGAGAGAGGAGGGTCCTGCTATTCCAGCTTGAAAGAGGGTCTGACAGTCTGCGGATGGCTTGTAAGAGGGTCTGACATGTCGAAGCATGTCGCCTTCATACATCTGGACGGCCAACACTACCTTCCGAGGAAGATAGAAGTGGGCGGAGGACAGATGGGGGCATTCGGCAATGTCCCCTTGTCCCGTTCTCTCCGTTCCTCCTCCCCTTCCCTCTCCTCCCTCCATCTCATCACGACGGGGGGTAGCTCTTCAGGCTTCCTTCTTTCACTGTTTTCACACATCCTCTCCTTTCTGCTTATTGTTTCCCCTCTTTTCCTTTTCTTTAACTCTTTGGAGGATGCCCCCTACCATCCTCTTTTTTATCATATTCTATTGAAGGGGGCTCTTCCAAAGAGTTGGCAGAGGAGGCCCTCTCTTGTTTGGGGTGGCATCCGGGCATTCCTTCCTCTTCTTCTCCCTCTTCTTCTGGCACTTATCCCTCTGAAGTTTCTGAGCAAACATGGTCAGTCATCCCATTTTTTGAGCCAGTTTCTACACTGGGCAGAGTCAGTGGCTCGCTCTGAGAGTACCAGCCGAGTTCGCATCGAGTGATCAGATTGCACCAGCGGATATTGTACTTCTCGGCGAGGTCCTTGAAGGGCTGGCAATTATAGATAATGTGACCAACCACCTCGTGATATGGGCAATAGCCCTGATAGAAGGCCGCCCGTAGTGCCTGATCAATAGGCGACAAGGTGATCAGTCCCGCGCATTGGCATGCATAGAATATGTCGAGAGTCTTCTCAAGCGAAAAGGAGTACAACTTCTCGGGCTGCCCGCCTGCGGGTGTAGGCTCCTCGCCTTCAGGTAAGTCCTCCTAGTCTTCAGACGAATCTGAGGATTCTTCCGAGAGCCAGCCCCTGAGCGGAGCCCGGCCAGTAGGTGATACACGCGCCTCCCGTATGTAGGCTGGAGCTAACCCCCTGGCAAATGGGCCGAAGGAGAAAGTGGCCAACTGCTGATCAATGCACTCCAAGAACTGCAGCAGACACCTCTGTTCCAGTTGTAATTGGCGGATCTCCCATTGGACCTTCCGAATGATCCTTCGCAACGCCAGGCATTCTGTAAATGAGGGAGCGACTCTAGGGCCAGTATTGGTTTTTGATTTGAAGGCCCGACTTCAGAAGTGTTGGAGCTCGAAGCCATTGCCACCATGTAGACCACATTAGCCGACCGGTTCGATCGGCTCCAGACATGGGGCTGAGGTGGGTCGACTGCATGGCCCAACATATTTATCAAGCCCTTTTGAATGAGATCCTCTGCTATGTTCTTGAAAACATAGCGGTCGCCGATGGTGTGACCCAACCTTCAGTGATACACGCAATAGGTAGGGTTCTCCGTCTTGTCCACCTCTGAAGGCTTCCGCGGATCTGGCAAGATAAGGAGCAGCTCCTTCATGCATAGATCAAAGAGCATTTTAGTGTGCTCCTTCCTGAAGGAAAAGGACGTCTTCATGCGCTCCACCAAGAGAGACGCATTTGCCTTGTCCTCAAACTTTTTGCCCTTGCCTTTAGACTTTCCTTCCCCTTTATCTCCATTCGTCGGGGAGAAGTCCACCGCATTCACCTCCTTGCCGCTAGCCAGACGCTCCTTGGAGGATTTGCCTTTAGCAGAAGTTTGTGTAAGGTGGTCGGCGAAGAACATTTCAATCTCCGCCACCACAGTGTTTAGCTGATCAAAGCTCCTAATATTGGAGCCTAGAAGCTTTTCACTAACTTCTGCTGGCAAGCCCCTGCGGCAGACGGTGATTGCGTCTTCAGGCATCGGAGGATTATCGCAGCGCATGCTGACGTCCCTCCATCGCTTGATGAAGTCCAACGTTGTTTCACCTTTCTTTTATCGGAGAGAACAGAGCTCCGCCAGGGAGACTTTGCGTTCGACCATTTGGAAGCGGTCGACGAACTTCTTTTGCACATCAGCCCAATCAAATACTGAGTTGGGCTTTAGCCTGGAGTACCACTGGAAGGCGGTACCAGCCAATGACGTAGCGAAGTACCGCAGTAAATATGCCTCTTCCAGCGCCAATTCCCCCATAGCCGTCATATAGTAGGCCAGGTGTTCATGTGGGGAGCCCTACCCATTGAACTTCTGAAGCTTCGGGACTTTCGGGCAATCAGGCGGAAGCTTCTTGAACTGATGGTGGAGGGGATAGGGCACACTGTACGGATCAACGGTGGCCACACCCTCCCCATGCTGAGCAAACTTCGCCTCGACGATGCGCTCGATCATCTGCTTGTGCGCCATGAGGCTTTCTGTAGCTGGAGCAACAGATGACCGCACATTGGCTTCATGCTGCGGGACTTCAAAGTCCACTACCAATGGCAATTTCGCAGCTGTGACGGAGGCGTTAGCCGCGGCCGGGATGGGAGACGGTTGTTGTTCCACTCTAGTGGGTGCCGCCTGAGGTGGGATAGGAACCTCCTTTTCACGCAATAGCACCTGTAAGAGATTCCTGAGTTCTTGATTCTTGCGTCGGAGCTCTTCCAACGCGGGAGTCTGTGCCTCTTCCCCCAGCTCTTCCTCGTGTCGGGGGTGGCTATCCCAATCGAGACTATGAACGTCCTCTTGGCGCTCTTCATGCCGTATCGGTTCGGGCTGAGACGTCCCAGCGACTGATGGCTGTTGTGTTTGCGCCAAGATCCGGGACACGGGCCTTGACCTCCTCAAATATTGAAGAGGCTGGTTGAGCTCCCCTCACTTCTCTCTCTCTCTCTCTCTCTCTCTCTCTCTCTCTCTCTCTCTCTCTCTCTCTCTCTCTCTCTCTCACTCGTATTCTCTGACAGTCCTAGGATAGTGGTTAGTAAGTTAACATCTCGCATTCATACACATTTGCATCTTAAGTAGAAAACAAAAAAAATAGATTTCATTCCACTAACAAAGAGTCATGTACACGTGTCAAAAAAGGAAAAGGAAGAGTACAGATCACTCAGCCGGATCCTCTCCTGGGCCACTGTTGTCACCTGTGCCCTCATGTCACTTCGCTGGCGGCTCTATGGCAAAGCTCTCCTCCTCATGACCACGTCGTCGCTCCTTCTCCTCGTTCCTTCGGTAACCGAAAGAGTCAGTGAGGTAGCCTCAGTACGCGCTACTCAGTGCAGCCTCTTGCCCAGAAGTCGGAGGGCATCCTTAAAACCCGCTATCACTCCTCTCATCTTAATGGCCTGCACTCGAGACTGATCTTGCTCACTCCTCAGCCGTGCAGCGTCTACTCTGAGTCGCTCCATCTCCTCCTCCTCAGCACGACGGTGAGCTACTCCTGCGCTCAGTCGCGTCACCTCCACACGGAACCACTCTGTATCAGCTCGTGCCTGCTCAAGCTCTGCCCGGAGATGGGTCACCTCAGCTGCCTCTACTCGCCACTGCTCCACCTTAGCCAGTGTTGTGGTCAGCTCTCTTGCCTGCATAAGCAGTCAGCATAATTAGGCATCATCATAAAGCATTCAAGTCTAAGGAACTCGGTTTGGTTTTGCTTACCCTCTCCGTGAGAGTAGCCTTGGCCTCTTCAGCCCGAGCAACTGCCCAAGCAAAGTCGACATCTTGCTCAGCTCTGCCTCCCGCAGGCTGTGACGAAGAGGATGGTGCGTCCAGTGCCTGTCACTGCCCCCCCTCAGCTCGCTACATTTAGAGAGTCAAGGTCAGTTGCATAGCATAAGTGTAAATTAAGCCCAAAGTTCAGGGAAGCTCACCAGAAGCTCCAACGCGCGCTGGAGGTCGTCCCTCTACTATACAGTGGCATGAAGGAGTCCCTGGAGCTCTGCTATCCTACCCTAGGGGTCTAGCTGCATGTAGCAAATCATGATGTCAGCACATAGAGATAATTTAATTGAAAGAGTATGAGTTTAGAATTCGTACCGATCGTCAGACGCCGCGGAACACCTGATCGCCGTACCTCTGGGCATAGACCTTCAAGTAGGCCTCATCGCTGGTCGCTCGGGACTTTACCTCCCGACCTCTCCGGGTCCAGTCTCAAACCTGGTCAAGCACCCGAGTGGTCCAGTCAATGTCACCGCTGAGTCCCTTCGAGGACCGACCAAAGCGCTCATCATCTCGAGTAGGGAACTCCATGTCTGGCTGGTGAACTCCCCTCGTCCTCATCATCAGTCGATGATGGAGAGGCTCGATGATGTTTAGGCAATGTAGCCAAATCTCTCGCCCGGCATACGCCTGGGCCACCTCTACCTAGGGCTGCCCCCCGTGACCCTCATCACGATAGAGTGTCCAGCGTACCTAAAAGGGCAATCGAGTCAATGTCAGCATTTAGGTAAGCATTTAATGAGCATTTAGATGCATATAGGAAGTCCAAGTTTAGAAGCTTACCGAGTCATAGGGGAATGTGTCTAGATCATCCTGGATCGCTCGCACTAGGCGCCGGATCAATCCCATAAGCCGAGCCATCACCCACCATCTCGCGATGGGGATCCGCTCAGGGTATGCCTCCTTCCCTCGCTGAATGCCGGGGAGGTACAGGTAGCTCCATACCTACATAAGTCAAAGCGTCTACATATAGCAAGCATACAGTAATCATAGGCATATAGATAAGCATTTAGAGTTTAGAGTGTTTACATGTAGGAATGGCGAGAAGCCACCTAGCATGGTCTGTCGGTCAGTGGTGCTCAGCAAGTCGAAGAGGAACGCCAGGACTGCTGCTCCCCAGGCATATCTGTTGATATTTATTTTGTTTTGTTTTGGTGTTTTCCCTTCCCTCGAGTGTTGTGAATATTATGGTAAAATGAAAAAAAATGGAGAGATGAGGTAAGGGTAAAAAGAAATGACCGCGATCGCCACCCGGTGAAGAGCGCCGGGACTAATGGCTCGTGTGGTGCTCCGTGTGTGGTACCGACGGCTCCCTGAACCAGGCCGCTCATGTGCTCGGGTGTCCGCACCAATTTGTTAGTCCAAAAGACATAACAACAAATTCATAGTGCCCATACCTGCTCAGAAATGTAGTCTTATGAATGTCCTCGTCCTTGATCCTCAGTTGGTGATATCCAGACCTGAGATCGATCTTTGAGAAATACTTAGATCCAGATACATGATCAAATAATTCATCGATCCTCAGTAGTGGATACTTATTCTTGATAGTGAGATGATTCAATTGTCGATAGTCGATGCATAGTCTCATTGATCCATCATTCTTCTTTACAAATAGTACGAGCGCTCCCCATAGGGAAGTGCTCGGTCTGATGAATCCTTTCTTTGAAAACTCCATTAATTGCTCTTTTAACTCCTTGAGCTCGACAGGGGACATCCTATATGGTCCCTTAGAAACTGGACCCGCACCAGGGACAAGGTTGATGGTGAAGGCCACTTCCTTTTGTGGGAGTAATCCAGGCAAATCTTTTGGGAATACGTTGGGAAACTCCCGAATGACGCGAATGTCTTCTATATTGGACTCCTTAGTCTCTTTTATGGTGACAAAAGCAAGGAAAGATACACACCCTTTCTTTATTAGCTTACTAGCTCGGAGGGCTGAAATAAGAGGTGACTTGCTTCGACTTTTAGAGCTAGTGTAGACAAGTTCTGAGAACTCCTTGAATATTACCTTGTCATTACAGCAATCAACAGTTGTCTGGTATCTAGATAGCCTTTCTTCTCGTAATATGACATCGTAGTTTTTCATGTCTAGGCATATTAAGTTGGTAGGTAGATTCTCCCCATTCACCATGACTTCACAATTCAGATAATGGTGTGTGATTTCGGATTCATTTCCAAGAGGAGTTGAAATAACTAGCTCTATCCATTCTGGTTCCATAGGTAATGGATCAACAAACTTCTTTGAGATGAAAGAATGTGATGCACCAGTATCAAACAAGACATGTGTAGACTTGGAACAAATCTTTAATGTACCTTTCACCAGTCCACCTTCATCTTGTTCCGCCTCTTGGAGAGGTTGGAGGCGTGCTTGCTTTTTCACCGGGTGCTTCTCGTCTCCGGCTTGATCATTAATTAATGGACAGTCGGAAATCTGATGATCATGGCTCTCGCAACGGAGATAATCTCCTAACCTTCTCCAGCATTCTTCGACCTGATGGTCGGCCTTGTCACAATGTTTGCACACCTCTTTGGAAGGTGCGGCAGTAAAGGAGAAAGGTTCGTTGTTCTTCTTGGGCTTCTTCTCTTGGGAAGAAGTAGCTCTGTCATTGGTTCTCTTCTTCTGGAAGAAGGGCTTGAAGGTACTAGGAGTTGCCATCGGCTCCTTCTTGTCCTTCCCATGGATTCGGTCTGATAACTCTATGGTATCTTCTAACAGTTGGGCTCTACAAACCATCTCCGAGTAGACTTGAATATCCATCGGCATTAACTGGGTGATGTATTGAGGTCGAAGCCCATTAAGGAATCTTCTAGCCTTTATCTTCTCGGTACTCACTAAATGCTTCACGTACCGTGACAGCCTAGAGAATTGGGCCTCATACTCAGTCACGGATATGTCCTCTGCTTCAATGCGGCAAACTCCACAGCCTTCTTCTCTTGAACTCGGTCTGAGAATTATTTGTTATTGAAATGCTCAACAAACTTGGCCCATGTAATTGGATCTTGTCCCAGAGTAGCTTCGATAGACTCCCACCAGAATCGGGCATCCCTTTCCAATTGGAAAGTTGGTAGTAAGACCTTCTCTTCATCCGTGCATTGTGTAACATGGAATACGCGTTCAATCTCCCTAATCTAGTGCTCGGCATCGTCAGGATCGGTCGAGCCAGTGAACTTGGGAGGGTTCGTATTACGAAAACTCTGATGGAGTTCTCCCGCTCCTCGGTTTGATCCGCCTTGTGCTACTTGCTGTAGTGCCTAGGTAAGGCCTTGTACCGTGCATTGCATGTTACGCCACTGAGCATGTTTGGCAGCCTTGGTCCTACAAGATTTGAATACTATATTAGTATAGGATTAACCAAGAGTTTTAACTTCCTAAGTTCTCTTAACCCATTCATCGATAAACACTACGACCCACTGATCTAGGCAGTGGCGAAACACGCTATTCATCAACTGCATAAAAGTTGTAGGAGCATTCGTTAGTCCAAAAGGTATTACCATAAATTGAAAATGTCCGTACCTGCTACGAAAGGCTATTTTAAAAATATCATCATCCTTGATCTACAACTGATGGCATCCTGATCAAAGATCAATCTGAGAGTGCTCCTACTATCTGATCGAACAGTTCATCAATCCTCGGCAATGGGTACTTATTCTTGATAGTAAGCTGGTTCAATTGTCGGTAGTCAATGCACAGTCTCATCGAACCATCCTTCTTCTAGACGAACAATACTGGGGCTCCCCACAGGGATGTACTTGGACGAATAAACCCTTTTCAAGCAACTCCATTAATTGTCACTTTAATTCTCTCAACTCCGCAGGAGACATACGATACAGAGCCTTAGAAACAAGGGACGCGGCAAGAATTAGATCAATAGAAAAGACTATCGCTCTCTCAGGTGGAAGTCCTAGCAAATCCTCAGGAAAGACATCTGGAAAATCTCGAACAATAGGTATGTCCTTAATCTCCAACTCCTTCTTATGGGTTAAAGAAACCAACGCTAGAAAAGCCTGACATCCTTTCTTCAATAACTTCTCAGATCAAAGAGCCGAAATAAGTGGCACAGACTTAGAGTGCCTAACACCAACAAAAGAAAGCTCAGGGTGTCCAGAAAAAGACACGGAGCTAGTACTACAATGGACACTGGCCTCATATCTAGCCAACCAATCTGCTCCTAGGATTACATCATAATCCTTCATTTCCATACAAACCAAATCAGCTGGCATATTCTGCCCACTAATCAGAATCTTACTAGAGGGGTAGTAATATTTAATTGCTGAACCTGAACCAATAGGGGTCGAAATTTCCAATAGGGAATTCATTAACACAGGGTTCACAGTTAACGACTTAGCAAAACTCCAGGAAATAAAGGAATGCGTTGCTCCGGTATCAAATAGAACAAATGCTGGCTTATCACAAATAACAAGTGTACCTTCAACAAGTCCACCCTCCTCGGTGGTTCCAGTCTCAGCTTCCTGTAGGGCTTGAAGTCGCTTCTCACCTCCTTGTAGTTTGTTTGGTGTAGCTTGGTCAGACAAGAGGGGACACTCAGGAATACGATGGTCCCGACTTCCGCAGTATAGATAGGTGCCTAACTTACGCCAACATTCCTCCATCTTGTGACCTGGACTGTCACAGTAATTGCAAAGGGCCTTGGATGGTGCAACCGAGCCAGGCTTCTTATCTTCGACACCTTATCCTTCCACGAACTAGACCCATTGTTGGGTCTCTTCTTGCCATTGTCGGGTTTGAAATTCCCGGAACTAGTAGTCTGTTCCTTCTTAGAATTCCTCCCTCAGATCTTTTCTGTCATTTCCAGGGTATCTTCGAGAACTTGAGCTTTTCTTACCATTTCGGCATAAGTCTGGATCTCCATAGGTGCTAACTGGTTTATGTAATGCAACTTCAAACCATTAAGAAATTGCTTGGCCTTCATATTTTTGGTAGATACTAAATGAGTTGCATAGCGAGACAGCCTGGAGAACTGAGCTTCGTATTCGGCAACAGATAAGTTCCTTTATTTTAAAGCAGCGAACTCTGCCACCTTCTTTTCTTGCACCCGGTCTAAAAATACTTGCTATTGAAGAGTTCCTTGAACTCCTTCCATGTCAGTTGCTTATCTCCCAATGTGGCTTTCACAACGTCCCACCACGTTCATCCGTCACGCTCTAACTGGAAGGTAGTCAGAAGGAGGCGCTTTTGGTCGCTACATTGCATGACTTCGAAAATCCCATCCATTTCTTTCAGCGCATGCTCAGCCTCATCTAGATCTGTCGAACCACTGGATCGTGGGGGATTCATCCCACGAATGTTTCGGTGAAGATCACCAGCTCCTTGGTGTGTTGCTCCTCCTTGTGCCACTTGCTGCAGGGCCTGAGTTAATCCTTGCACAGCACGTTGCATGTCTCTCCATTGCGCATGTTCTACCGCCATTAAAACGAACCCCTACATGTGGAATAGATTAAATTAGAACAACCTAGTGGGAATCCTTTAGGGTTGGTTTATTAGGGTGGGACGGCCTTCTGTTGGGCCGTTCATCTTCTGGAACTGTCCCAGAGGGGCCGTGCATGGATGGCACGGCCCATAGTGGACCGTGTATAATGGTTTTTAGGCGGTTATTGGTGGACCGTTTCACTCCTTTAGGCTGTCCATCCACCGTCTGTTTACACCGGAACGGCCCATGATGGACCGTTTACTATCTGAGGCCTAACCGGTGCTTTCTTCTATGCCGATTCGAGTCCCAGGTGAGTGGACCTCGATCCACATGCTGATCCATGGTCTGAATGATGCTAGGCATCATGTGGGGGCCATGTGTAGGGTGCCGTGGGGGTCTCGGGAGGTGGCGTTATCGGCTTGTGTCACCGTGAGTCAGTGCCGTGCGAGGGGTGATCTTCGTATTTGTTCAGTTCCGGAGTCATTTTTCTGTGACTTGAGAGTCTGTTCTTCCGGTGACACGTCCACTAGCCACAAGCTTCTTACGGCACACCTATGCTGACCCACCCGGGAGTGGTGGAGCGACTGACCCAAGAGAGAGGGTGAGTAGGTTGGTTACCGTAGGGCCCCCACGTACAGCCGAGTCTGGGCATAGGGGGAATTACTAGTTAGAGGACAGGCCTAGGGCGTATGGTCTGAGTGTGCACACAGGACTGAGGGTTTCGGACCCGTGATAACGAGCGCGACCTCAGCTAGTCCTTGTTTTGTGGTACTTCTGGTTACTGAGTGTGTCTTTGTCTCCGCCCAGGACGTTGTAGCAAGACACTTGTGATGCGGTGTAAGACATCAAGGGATGCATCCGATCGTTCTTCTAGTGGGTGGTGCTCCTGTCTGCTGGCAGGTATGGACTCGAGTTTTGTTAGACCGAGGCTCCGCAGTACAGTACTGTTAGAGTAGACAGCTTTCCCGTTTATTTATTACAGCTTATTGGTTCTACCGTACTCCTGCTAGTTAGTGTACTTTCCTGCTCTCTTGCTTTCCTGCCTTATTTTCGTGCGAGGTGGGGGTCCGCGGGATCCCCACTGAGCCTATGAAATGAGGCTCACCCCTATGATTTTCAGGTGAGGCAGGGTCGTCGCGGGACGCGGCAGGTTTTCAGTGAGGTTCTAGTAGCCGAGGTTAGCCGCTAGTTGCCAGAGCCGGGGTATGTCCCGTGTACTTGTATCTTTCTTTCAGTTGACTGTACTTATATTTGGACATAAGATGTACTAGACTTTGTAGCAGTTTAGTTGTTTATTTAATTTCTGCATTATTATTTAGTTGATCATTGTGCTATCTCTGCAGCTATGTTAACTTCTTACATACCCTCACACCATCCTTTAACCCTTCTGAGTCTTCAGGCTCGTGGGAGGCGGGCCGAGATTCGAGTCGTGCCGGTTCCTTTTCGATACTCGGATCCCGGGTCGCTACATAACCAGCCTAATAATCGTCTCTCTCGAGTTAGCCGCTCCACCATTCCCGGGTGGGTCAGCACACGGGTGCCGTAAGAAGGATACAACTAGTAGGGGGCTCACAGAACGTGGACACATAAAATCACGCACGCACCCATCTCGAGTAACGCGAAGGAACAAGTGGCTTGCTGCCACTAGACTCTGGACAGCCCACTAGACCTATTGAATTCAACGGTCCTTGAGTCGCACGACTCAGGTCAAGACCGTCGCACGTGACGGTACAACATCATCAATCTGGCCTAAATCCTAGGTCTGAAACCATGGTGATACACAGAAAATCCCCAGCCCTAGGCTGGTCAACTGGACTCACAGTCCAAGGCCATACACACGGCCCCCTCGGAACTCAGAAAACACGCGAGGTCACTCGACCCCAAGACTCATGAGCATGCTAATCGAGATAACACAGTACCTCCAGACACCCCTAAAATACGAACACGCAACCCACGGTGTCCGGGACACTCACGGGGTCGTAGGTCGGTCATTGGGTCTCAACCAGACCGACCGGAGACCAACACAACGCAAAATGGACACTGCGAGCATGAAAATCTCCTAGCGGTCCTACCTTGGACTGCTAGAGAGTCTAGCGGTCTAACTCTGGACTGCTAAGTCAGGCTGGTGATCCACCCTTGGACCGCTAAGCTCCCGGAACTCGTAAACCCCTAGCGGTCGCTTCTCAGCCTTTTTCTCTCTCCCCATCTCTCATTTTTCTCTTCCCTACCTCTCTCTTCTCATGCTCTCTCCACTCTCCCTCTCTTCTCCGGCAGCCGACGGAGGTGGGCAGGGGTGAGGCGGCGAGGATCGTGGGGCGTGGAGCGGCGAGGATGGAGCGAGGATCGCGATGGTGGAGGCGATTCATGGGATCGCAAGCAGACGAGGGTTTTACGATATTTTCTTCGTGGATCGACGTCCACAGTGCATGAAATCTTCAGTGATGGTAGGGGTACGGATCCTTAACCCGCGTACTTTATTTTTCACGAGTTTCGTAGGCCATGGTGAGCTGAGTGGGTGTATTTGAGGATTTTAGGAAAAATTCATATTTTTGGGGTGTGCACCCGATCTATCGTTTCATCATGTTTTTGGCCGATCCGAGGTCGTAGATGCATGCTAGGGGTCATTTGGGGGCTTCCCCCTTGTTTTCCCCCTCTCTCATGGAGGTATGGGGGCGTGGGAAGAATTTTTGGGGTTTTCCCACCGTTCCGTTCTCGGAACGGTGTGGCGGTCATTTCAGAGACCATCACAAGCTGTGAAGCCCCAAGGTTGGTGCATTACAGATCGTGACGCCCCAAAAGGGGTGCGTCACAGGGTCTGATTTTGTCGGCAGGGCGTTGGTTGCTCTGGCTGTCTCACGATAAACCGCTAGAGGGTGTGACGCACCTAGGTTCGACCGTTATCGTGTTTCTGACCGTTTGGGTTGTGTTCCTCTGGCGGCCGTGGGTACGTGCGCCAGAGCGCTGTGACGCCCTGAGGAAGGTGCGTCAGAGCTCGTGTTCCTGTGTCTTCTAACGCACCTAAGGTGGTCCATTAGAGTCTGTGATGCCCTAAGGAAGGTGCATCGGAGACCACGTTATTGTGTCCTCTGACGCACCAAGGGAGGTGCATCAGGGAGCTGTGACCCCCTGAGGTAGGTGCGTCAGAGCCAGTTTTGCCTTGCGCTGTGGCACTCCATTGTTGGACCGTCAGAGATTGTGACGGCCCAAGGTTGGACCGCCAGGTGATTTCTCACGTTTTCCGTGTTGTTATGTGTGGCGTTGGTCTTCGGTCGACTCGGTTGTGACCTAGTAGTTGACCCACGGCCTCGCGAACATCCCGGACACTGGGGTACCCATGTTCGTGGCTTCGGGGGTGTCCGGGGATGTCGATGTTCCTCATTTAGCATGTCATCATGATTTTGGACCTAAGGGTTAGGTCAGATTGACGGCTCAATGTTGTCACGTGCGACAGTCTTGACCTGAGTCTCGTGATTCAAGGACTGTTGAGTTTAATAGGTCTAGTGGGCTGTCCAGAGTCTAGTGGCTGTGAGCCACTTCTTCCCTCATGTTACTCGCGATGGGTGCGTGCGTGGTTTTCTATGTTCATGTCTGTGACCTGTCCACTAGTAGTAGCTTCCTACACATGCGCGTGCGAGACCCAGTGAGAGACAATTTTTAGGCTGGTTTTCGTAGGGCCCCTTGCCCTTACCACCAAAGTTCGGTGGGGGGAAAATCAGCTAGAGGACATGACCTAGAGCAGATGGTCTATGTGTGCACACGTAGTTGGGGGCTTAGGACACGCGTTGACGAGCGTGACCCCAACTAGTCCTTGTTGTGGTACTTGTTGCGCGTCTGAGTCTCATGCCCGGGGCGTTGTAGCTAGACACCTGTGACGCGGTGTAAGACATCAGGGGACGCATCCGATCGTTCTTCTAGTGGGTGGTGCTCCCATCACGTGACGTGAGTTGTCGTGTCCTAGGTTTCTATTTCTCATCTGTGAGATGGAGTTTTGGGTGTTATTTTCGAGAGCGTTTCCATAGTCGAGGTCTGGGATTTTCGGTGAGTGTCACCAAGGTCTTTCCCTAGATAGCGTTGAGTTCACGACGGTGAGATCGTGACTGTGTTCCTGACCGCGTGGTTTCAGTTTGGGCCCTTCTGTGAGGGCAAGTTTCCGCGACTGAGGCATCGTGACATTTTCCTAGTAGCGTGGCTAGGGTAGTGCGTGTCTGGTGGTCCCCCGATTGTGGAATCGAGATGTCAGGTGCGTGACTTGGTTGTCCCCCGATGGGAGATCGGGTCGTATTTTTGGTACAGTAGGAGTACCTGAGAGTCTCGGAGCCAAGATATGTAGGGGGTCCGCCAGTCACTCGGTAATGCTTGGTCAACGGTCATGAGCTCTACTTTTATGCTCGGTCATTCTAACTCTTCGAGGAAGACCGATCGGGTGCCTTCTGGGCCAATGGAGGAGGCCAATCGAGAGAGAGCGTCCGCCCGGGAGTTTTCCTCCCGAGCTATCCGAACGACCTGGAAACTCTAGAAAAGTGGGGCTATTCCTCTTACCAGTTGAAGGTAGATCATCGGTGCTTCCCGAGCTTCATAGTCACCGTTGACTTGGCTGGCGACCAGCTGGGAGTCAGTGTGGATCCGGACTCATTTGGCCCCCAGTCGTCGTGCCATCCTGGCCCCCGAGATGAGGGCCTCATACTCGGAGACATTGTTGGATGCCTAGAAGTTGAATTTCAAGGCGTACTACAATTCGGCTCCTTCTGGAGACTTGAGGAGGACGCTGGTGCCGCTGCCGGCCGAGTTGGAGGACCCATCAACGAAAAGGTCCCAGGTGGGCCCGGGCGTCGGTCGAGGGACCTCTCTAGTTGGAACGGTGCTCTCCACGATGAAGTCCGCGAGTGCCCGTCCCTTGATGGCCGAACGGGGGCGATAAGAGATGTCGTACGTCCCGAGCATTATGGCCCACTTGACCAGGCGACCCGCAGCTTCAGGGTGAGCAAGGATTTTCTTCAGGGGCTCGTTGGTCAGCACGACGATGGAGTGCCCTTGGAAGTAAGGCCGGAAGCGCTTGGCCGAGGTCACCAACGCTAGCACGAGTTTCTCGGTTGCGAGGTACCTTCTTTCGGCCTCGTTGAGCACCTTGCTGGTGTAGTATACCGGCCTATGCACTCCTGCGTTGTCTCGGACCAGGACTGAGCTCACTGTTGAAGGAGTTGATGAGAGGTACAGGTACAGAGTTTCGCTCGGGATCGGCTTTGACAGCACCGGGGGCGAAGCCAGGAACTCCTTCAACTCTGAAAAAGCCTTCTGACATTTCTCGTCCCAGGCGAACGTAGCGGATGCTAATTTGGGCCCCCTCAACAATTTGAAGAAGGGCAGGCATCGTTCGGCCGCTCGGGACAAGAAACGGTTGACGGCAGCGATGCGCCCTGTCAGGCGTTGGACATCTTTGACGCATGCGGATGGCTTCATGTTCAGGATGGCCTGAACCTTGTCGGGGTTGGCCTCGATCCCACGTTGTGTCACCAGGAAGCCCAAGAACTTCCCGGATCGAACTCTAAAGGCACATTTCGCTGGATTGAGCTTCATGTTATACCTCAGGAGGGTGTTGAAGGTTTCGGTTAGGTCGGCGAAGTGGTCTTCAGCCCTGGGCGTTTTGACGAGCATGTCGTCGATGTAGGCTTCCACGTTCCAACCGATTTGCTCTTTAAAAATGTGGTTGACCAGCCTCTGGTATGTCGCGCTGACATTCTTCAATCCGAAAGGCATTCGGGTGTAGCAGTATACGCCGAAGTCGGTGATCAAGGTTGTCTTCTCTATGTCTTCAGGATCCATTCGGATTTGATGGTAGTTGGAGTAAGCATCCAGAAAACTGAGCATCTCGTTACCCGAGGTCGAGTCGACCAGTTGGTCGATGCTCGGTAGTGGGTAACAGTCTTTTAGAGTGGCCTTGTTGAGGCCGGTGAAGTCTACGCACATCCGCCATTTGCCAGAAGCTTTGGGTACCAAGACTACATTAGCGAGCCACGTCGAGTAAAGGACCGGTCGAACAGACCGGTTTTCTTTCCCTTAATAATCTACTCTTTGATGATCGTCTGCTTCTCGGGGGCATGCTTCCTTTGGCGTTGTTGGACGGGCTTCATCGACGGGTCGAGGTTGAGCTTGTGTACCACCGTCTCCCCAGGGATCCCGGGAAGATGCTCATCAGACCATGCAAAGACTTGGATATACTTCGAAAGAAACTCTTTATACTGCTCTCGTACATTAGGTGATAAATCAGCTCCGATTTTGACTTCGAGAGCCGGGTCGCCTTTGAGGAAGACAGACAGCAATTCGCCACCAGGCCCTGAAGCTGTCGGTTCATCCTCGGCTCCCCTGACCTCTGTCTTTTTCCCTTCTGGCTTTATGGCATCGATCGAGATTACGTAGCAACGCCAGCTTCACAACTCGCTGACTGCTCTCACACCCTGCACCAAGGGCAACCAACACTGAGCTTCCACCAGCTCATGCCCGGCAAGCCGGACGCTGACAACAGCACTGGACCAACAAGCACGCTCCAAATCACGACAGGCCATCCGCTGACTCTTCCACAGACCAACACCATGTCCGATCCAAAACCTCACACCAACTCCACCCTCTCAGGGGAGCACGGTGAAACCACATGACAAGAACTTGGTGTCTTTGGTCTTTACCTCACTCGACTCAGACTTATAGGGAAGCCATCCCATGCGGGTCGCAGACTGAGGATCACCATATCCAACGCCAATGTCTCTTTAGAGACCTCCACACACGGGCATCGTCCTTCGTTCTGTCTCATCAAATCTTTTGCCCCAAAATGATCCAAAAGGACGCCTACCAATCCTGGATCCCGCTCTTACCACAGAGCCTCGGGACACAACCTCTCCCGATCCACGGTACACTTCTCCAAAAATGTGATCTCACCCAAAGACACAGCTTCCAACACAGAAACTAGGTACTCATGCGACAACCTCACCAGCACATTTTCCTAGCTCTTAATCCAGCCAGTGCCACAAACCACAAGGCCTCAAGCAACGGCACGGCAGCAACACACCTCACACCAAGGAACCAATCCTTCGATGCTCAACACATTCTTCGAATCCGCCCGTAGCACCCAACGCTACGATCTTTGCACTCTGATCCACATGCACAGCCACTCGAGATCTGCCATTCTGACAATCCTCTACAACTCCGTAGGCTCCGATCCTCAACACATCAAAAATCACAACATCAGCTGTAAATTCTCACAAACACCGCCCAACCGGCACTCATCCTTCCCGAATAATGCCAACACCCTTACACATCAGGGAATGGGTAACGCTTCTCACTAGCAACCACCTTGCCAACATACAGGACGTGTCTCGCACGGATTCCATGGCACACGAAGGCCAATGAATCCGGACACATGATGCAAGATGATGATCCTTAACCCGACGCAATCTCCTCCAACCAAGGGAAAAACTCAATACTCCTCCGACCAACGGAAGGGTCCTCATGCTCAACCTGACCTCGAACCTTACACATGCTAGGAATAGCACATTCCAGCATCGAAAAAACCATTACTTCTGTCAGGTCAGCACCTCCGACACACTCACCAAGTGTCTTGTCAGACCACGATCACAACATCTCTCGATCACAACATCTCTCGATGCACCACTATTGTAATTCCTCGAACCGCAACACACCATGTCTCGAGCCACAACATGAGCCATAACCGGCACCTGCCAATGCTCATCCTCGACCCGCAAGCTCGCCACTGAGCCTTCACATCTCGAACTAGATGCAGGGCAACCACAGCCCAATCCAAGAAGATCCTCTGCTCATCCGAGCACATCTCAACCAGAGCGCCCGCTTAGCCACCTCGAACCACGATCTCAATATCTCAGGGGTTGGATAAATCCTCAGTTGGAGTGGCCAACACCACTAACAACTCCCTCAGAGCACACTCACGGCCACCTAACCATGAGCAATCCTCACCGGTCACCTGACCTCGCTGCAGATTCCTCGAACACAGCACCGCAGCGGCATACCTGTCGGCAACCTCTACCCAACGCAGCAGAACTGGGGCAACCATCTATGAGGGAGAAAGCTCTCGACCTCGATCCTTAGACCCCACGCCGACACTCCGACAAGAACAACAACCACCTCCACAACGCCAATGCCGCGCCCTCATGTTCTCACGTGAGAAACCAAGTGGAAAATAAATATAAAACCCTATGCCAGTTGCCAACTGTACTTGACTTTACAGACTCTGATCACTACAATATCTCAAATTTTTATGTACTTCCACAACCATAACTCTGATACCTGCTATGGCGACCCGGGATTTGAGTACCGAAAAGGAACCGATGCGACTCGAACCTCGGCCCGCCTCCCACGAGCCCGGAGACTCGGAAGGGATAAAGGATAGGTATGGTACACATAGAAATAAGAAATAAAGTAGAACAATAGATATAATAACAGAAATAAATAACTAACTACAACAGAGTCCAGTCCAATAGAAAGTACAGTCTAAAGCAGTAAAACAAAGGGGCACCCCTGGGCCAAGCCCACAAAGTTGGGCCCATTAACCACTCTAGCCAATCAAATGACAACTAACTTAGATAGTAGACTCATTAACCTAGGTACCAGACTCAAATAAAGAGAAAATTACATCAAATGACTCAAATAAAAACTACATAGGACTAGAAGATAGACAATCTAACCATGCTGGATGTCCCCGTGGTGAGAAGATGGGCCCCAAGTGTGGGATCAGATGGTGATGACCCCATCAACCTCTTATTGACGGTCCATCTTTCTTGCCTTAGTACCTGGGGGGATACCCCAATCCCAGTGGGACTCCAGGAGTGGGACCTTTCCTCCTGCGGTGGGTACCTTTGCCGTCCGGGCCTCCTTGTACTGCAGGTGCCACTCTGTGACCTCGACGGCAATTCGTGGAGGTCTCGGGTGGAGCTCCCCTTTCATGCTTCTCGAAGGAGTCATGGAAGGTGGCTTGATTGTGGCCCAGCTGGGGGCCAAAATGACTGATCTGTTCGCTCAGGTCAACTTGGAGAGGGAGTCCCTGGCCTGGGCCCGTGGTGAATCCGATCAGAAGATCGAACGCTTGACCCTCAACCTTGAAGACATCCAGCAGGAGGTGGCCTCGCTCAGGGCGCAAGCGGAGTCGGGCCAAAAAGAGGCTCAGGAGTCGACCGAGCAACAGGTTCAGGCCTGTTACATGGTTGAGTTGAAAGATAGGATCTTGGACGCAGAGCGTAAAGTGCAAGTTGAACGTGCCCGATAGTGGAAGGCTGAGCATGTGGAGCTTGAGGGCCAAGTCTGAGAGGCGGAGTGACAGCAGATAGAGGCTAAGGTCGTGCAAGCCGAAGCTGAGAGAAGGCAGTCTGAGACAGAGCGGAGGGTGGCCGAGCTTGAGGAAAAGGTGAAGCAGGCCGGGGTGGACGCGCTCGAGCAGTACAAATGCTCAGAGGGCTATCAGGCAGCGCTCCAGAAGGTTGCCTTTGCCTACTACGAACTAGGCTATCGTCGGGGTCTACGGAACGGGCTTTCCCAAGGCTACCGCTAGGCAACCTTTCTGGCCCATGAACAAGTGCACAGAGAGCTCGAGTTTCCTTCTGGGCAATGCTATGACTTGGAAGAGGATACAACGAATTCTTCCTCACCGACTTCGAGTGAAGGCAGGAGTCGGGGTGCCTCCGTGTCATCCGAGCAATTGCCACCTCTGGCAGTCTCAGGAGGGCACACGATCGAGATAGTTCCCACGCCGGTGGGGTCAATGTCTTGACCAGCTGTCTCCGAGGGTGCTGAGGGCAGGTCGCTCACTGTTGAGGATCCTTCATCTTCCGAGCTTCGTGACGGGCCTGAGGCCCGATGTGGATTTTTCTTTTTCTTTCCTTTCTTTGAAGTGGCCACGTAAAAACTTTCCTTACGTCTACAAGTTTTGGTAATAATAAGTGTTGAATTGACTATTCCTTATTACCTTTGGCACCATTTGACCGCTATACTTGTAGTTTTTGTAAAGACGACGATTGTTTCTGTGGATATCTTGCATGTCGATTGCGTAGGCAACTAGCATGGCACTGGCGCCTGTCCACCTTCCCCTATTTTAAATGACTTGCCGCTTCACGTGTTTCCATCGAGGGGGTATTGGTGGAAAATGAGGTAACCGCCTTGGGGAAAGGGGGTCCACCTTTCGCGCTTCTTCGAGGGGAAAGTCATTTAAGGCAGCACCTCCCCTTGGGCCTATAAAAGGCTCCGAAGGGCGTCTCCTCCTCTCTTTATCGTTTAAGGCCATCCCTGCAGTTTCTCCTCTCCGTGAAGTGTTGTGCTGTTAGTCTCGGTGAGGCATGGAGGGTGTTTCAGAGGACGAAGATGCAGATGGCAAGAGAAAGGAGGGTCCTGCTACTCCGACTTGAAAGAGGGTTCAACTGTCGGCGGATGGCTTATAACAGGGTCCAACATGCGGGAGCATGTCGCCTTCATACTTCTGGACCGTCGACACTACCTCTGAAGGAAGATAGAAGCGGACGGATGGGGGCATCAAGTAGCGCCCCCTTGTCCCACTCTCTCCTTTCCTCCTCCCCTTCCCCTTCCGCCCTCAATCTCGTCACCTCGAGGGGTAGCTCTTCAAGCTTCCCCTCCTTGGGCGATCCTAAGCATACATCTAACCAACGAGAAGATGGAATGCAAACACACAAGACACAAGAACAAACACACTAGACAGCAATTTTAGGTGGTTCAGTTTTCACCTACATCCACCCCACACTCTAACCAGAGTGTGGCTTACTGTTGGCTCACAGCTTGAACACCGCTGATCCACATCTTCGGGGATAGAAATCCCTACACACAGCTGGGCCTCACAGCTTGCTGTCCGAGGAACACCCTCGCCTGCTGAGCACCACAGTTTGCTCTCCTGATTCACAGCTTACAATGTAGCTTCAAAGTAGAAAGGAAAGAGCTTAAAGAACGAAGAGACAGAAGAGGGGAATGTGTCTCTCAAATGAAGGAGTCTGACTCTGGACTTGTTCCAGAAGTCAGAGTAAGCGCACTCCCGACCTCTTCTTCTTCCTCTCACTCTTTCTCCGGCACTTTGTTTTTACCGGAACCAACTCTTCTTTCTTTCTCTTGTTCTCTCACTCACTTTTCTCTTGCTCTGCTCGCTGCTCTGCTCTTCAGCTTCTCCTCTTTCTTCTCTTGCCCTTTTTCCATGCACGTACCTACTCAAACTTAGATGAGGAGGGTCTCTATTTATAGGGAAACAGGGGCTCCGGAAGCTTGACTCCAGCCTGTCCTTTTTGGCGCGAAACATGTGGTCCCCCGTCAGATAGCCTTGAGGGCACGTGGAGGGAACGCTCCTGCCAAAATATCTTCTGGAGAGAGGTGCTTCGCTGGTAGTCCATGTGTAAGGATAAAAGATGTTCTGTCCACGTGGCAGAGTCTCCAGAAGAGATCTCAGTCTTGGATCACGTGTTAGCAACTTGGATCATGTGCCTGAGCCACGTGACCGAGCCCAGTGAAGGCGTGCTGCTTTTCATAGGTTGATTTTGGGTCCCTGTGGCTTAAGTTCCTGCCAATTAGAACAAAGTTAATTTGTCAAACACCTTATGTTCTTGAATTCATTTATGAAAAATGCTAGGGGAAGTCATATACTCAGACTGTCAATGCATATGCTTAGACCTGGTCCAACATGTGCTCTGACTTTAACTAAGCCTTTTATGCATGTGCTCGAACTTGCATGAATGTGCTCTGACCTTTAAAATGCATGTGTGCTGACTTAAATGCATGTGCTCAGACCTTATGCATGCATGTGCGTAGACCTTAGTCACCATACAATGTATAGGCCAAAACAAGTGTGCAGACATTGTGCATGGGTGCATAGACCCTAGAAGATGCGTAGACCTATGTGCGTAGACCTTACCAAGCACATTTGAGAAATATGCATTGACCTTGACGTGCCAGAAGCAAGATGTGCTTCGACTTTAGGATGCACAAGCGGAATGTGCATAAACCTTAACATACATGAAGCAAACTATGTTTTGACCTTAATACGCACACTGTAGAATATGCATCGACATTGCTATACACGAAGTGAAATGTGCTTTGACTTCAAGAGCATGTGCTCTAACTTGATGCCTTTATATGCACTGACTTGTATGAAGGTGCTCAGACCTTCATGCTATGAAAATGTGAATGTGCACCTTATGTGAATGTGCTCTGACTTTACTTGCCATTATTGGCTTGTGCATAGACTTCGGTCCATATATGTGCATGGACCTAATGTGTTATGCAACACAATGTGCTCTGACTTCATAGAACACTAATGCAAGTGTACTCAAACCTCATAGAAGCCTAAAGCAAATGTGCTCAGACCTCATAGAAGGATAAATGCAAATGTGCTCAGACCTCATAGAAGGCTAAAGTAAATGTGCTCAGACCTGTCAATGCTATAATGCAGATGTGCGCAGACCTTGCCTTGTGCTAGCAAAAAGGTGCACCAACCTTCTATATGCGTGAACAGTAATGTGCACAGACCTTATGCATTGCAATAAAAACATGCACCGACTTTGGTTAGCACTAGGTAAGAATATGCACAGACCTTGTGTATTGAAATAAAAACATGCACCGACCTTATAACAACTAGCTTGAAAACGTGCACGGACCTTAGAATGACTAAGGCGCGATGTGCATCGACCTTAGTAAGGCTAAGGGGTGATGTGCATCGACCTTTATGCATTGAATACAAATGTGCACCGACGGAGAGAAGAACCGTGAGAGGTGCCTGGTTCGGTCTTCTGTGAGGTGAAGACCGGTTCGGATGGCTGGGAGTGGGAACATATGTCTTAGTCAACGTGGCACGTGAACTCATGTTCTGGTGCATGATATAGCTTCATGTGCTTGCCATTGAGAGGCGGGAAGGGTTTGTGGCCCTTGTGGTCTATAACTGTGCAGGCCCCACCCTCATAGGCATCACAAATGTTATATGGGCCTCGCCAATTTGGTTAAAACTTGCCACTGGAACACCCTGCCATGACTTCTCTTTCCTTAATCATGGCTATGTCACCTTGCTTGAAGGCTCGTTACTTGACGAGTTTGTCGTAGGCTCGCGCCATGCGGGCCTGGTATATCTGCAGGTGTTTGTAGGCTTCGAGCTGGTTGTCATCTAGATCACCAAGCTCTTCCAGCCTTCTCTAGTATTTGTTTTCATCAGAGCCAGCCAAGCCAGTATGTACCGGTACGCAGTAAGATGCTAGCTGAATTTCAATGGGGATGATGACTTCGGCTCCGTAGACGAGAGAGAACGACGAACATCCCGTGGGGGTTTTGTAGACCGTCCGGTAGGCCCATAATGCCTCAGAGACCTTTTCGTCGCAGTCACATTTTCCATGGCTAACAATCTTAGCCAGGAGCTTACAGAGAGTCTTGTTGATGGCCTCAGCCAAACCGTTGGTCTGTGGGTTGTAGACCGAAGAAGTTCTCCAGTTAATGTGGAACTTGGCTGCCAACTAGTATGCGACCTTGTTCTTGAATGACGTCCCGTTGTCGGAGACTATGTGACTGGGAGTGCCGAATCGATAGATGATGTTATGCCAGACAAACCAGGGAACCACCTCGCCAGTGATTTCCCATAGAGGAAGGGCTTCCACCCAACAAGAGAAGTAGTCGGTGGCGGCCAAAATGTACTTATGGCCTTTGGAAGATGGCGGGAAAGGCCCCGCGATGTCCATACCCCACTCGGCAAATGGCCAGGTAGCGGCTGTGGGACACAGTGGGTTAGGAGGTCTTCTAGGTACTGGGCCAAAGGCTTGGTATTGACGGCATGTACGAGCATACTGAATGCAATCCGCGTACATGGTAGGCCAATAGAAGCCTTTAAGTTTGATGTTGTGTCTCATTCTGTCTCCGACCTGATGTGCGCTGCACAACCCAGAATGGACCTCGCGCATAATAGCTTGAGCCTCTACTGGGGAGACGCATCTCAAGGGAATGGACTTATCCCTCTCGTGGACGAGTCGATACAGGGAGTCGCCAATCAACTGATAGGACGTTGCCTGGCGGAGTGGTCAGACCCTTTGAGCCCGGTCAGGGGGGAGCCACCCCCTCTTGAATTTGACGATAGACTCAGGCCAATCTTCTTCTTCTGGGGGAGTGTCCTGGTCAAAGTCTTAGACCTCGTAAACTGTGAGATCGGAGTCATTTTTGAGTGAGCTAGGCATCAGCCTTCTATGTTTGATTGTGATGTCGACCTCACCCTTAGGCGGTAGCTTGATGGCTGTAGCCAACTTTGCTAGGGCATCCGCCTGGGGCATTACCACTTCTGGGAACGTGGTCTATTTCAAAGAAATAGAACTTCTGGGTTGGCCGAGTGACGGTGGTGTGGTACAAGACCAGCTCTGATTTCCGCACGTCGTAGATGCCAAGGACCTGTCAGACTATCAGTTGAGAATCTCCATAGGCTCTGAGGCATTTGACACCCATGTCGAGAGCCATCTGGAGTTCGATGATCAGGGCTTCGTATTCGACTTCATTGTTGGTCAGAGCCTTCATGAGAGCGCAAGAATTGTACAAAACTCTGCCTTGAGGAGTCAGGAAGATAATTCTGGCACCTGCCGTAATGCTTGAGCTGAGGTTGCTCCAAGTAGTACCTCGAGAAGTGCCATCGAATTACAACTCCCAGCAAGGTAGGCTGGCTGTGAGGGCATCTTGTTGCCAGTAATGCAAGACATCTCTGCTCTATTTAGCCAGTTGTGGCTGTTAGAGCGTAAGAGGCGGAAGTCTGGGACTTGCGAGATCAGGCGCTCTCTCTCACCGGCCAGCGTAGCTAAGAGCTAGTATTGAATGAAAAGCACCAAAGGGAGAGCTGGGGTTGAGTACAGCCGCCATTTTGGACTTTGGTGTACGCGCACCGAAAGTCATACCAACCCAACCTAACACCCCTAAATCACTCCAGGAATTGTGGATCTGGTCCCCTGGACGTCCAGGTAGAGACTAAGACACTGTCAGAACCAGAACATTAACCAAGTCACGAGTGACTAGATAGGGGAATGCTCGTCGACATCAGTCCAAAGCCCCTGACCACATGTGCACACACTGACTTTTGCCTAAGCCAGGCCTCTAGCTAGTTTTCTCCCCCCGTAGGACGCAACGGCAACCGCGAGAGCCGACAGAGACTAGCTTAAAAATCGTGAATCGGAAGTGCCTCACTGTAAAAGTCGTCACCCTAAAGCATGTCGTAAGGCTACGACTAGTGAAGGTTCACAAGACATAGACTCCAAAACACAAGTGTCGAAGTACATACGGGCAAGAGTACCCTGTAATACGTACTACGAAGCACCAAAGGTAGCACAGGAGACTGTCGACATACTCAGGACAAGGCAACTAGACCTACAACTACAACGGTCCTTGAGTCCTAAGACTCTGAGTCAAGATCATCGCACATGGAGGAACAAGTTGCCAATCGATCTAATCCTAAGACAAGAAAAACGACGCTCCGAGGAAACAACACACGGAGATCCGAGGGGACACCAAGAACCCTCAGCACACCTGGATATGCAAACCGAGGTAGAATGGTACCTCGAGGCATCCAGAACCAATGTCTCGAATTTGACAAGGCCACTGAGACACAACAAGACTTCTTGTCAACCACTAGGTAAGTGCGGGTTGACCGGAACCAGACATGACACTGACACACAAACACATCCACTGCTACAACAATACAAGCAAACAGAACCAACAGGAACACGAGCAGCGAGAGATAACAACACTCTGGGCAGAGTAACTTGTCAGTCAACTACTAGGGGAAACCCAACAGTCAAGAGATAACTGCTACACAACCAGAGACAAGGACAATGGTAGCTTCCAGATGGAATAATTAGGGTACTGTCGTAGTCTAGGGAAAGACCACAGCCAGTCACCTAAACCAACCAATCTAGACAACCACCGACGGACAGACACCACCCTAAACAAGGACCTAAGACAGACAGACACACAACACAGGACAAGCAAACAGTCGATACAGCGAACAGGACTATAATGCACCAGCTTAGGTGCGCTATACCCACATAACGCACCACCGGAGGGGCGTTATGCCAACCAGACCGAAAACTGCAATAGATGATATAACGCACCGGCATAGGGGCGTTACATCAACATAACGCACCCAGGGAGGGGTGTTATGTCCAGCAGACCCAAAACACGAATGACACGAAGTATAACGGACCACAATAGGCATGTCATACTAGTATAACGCACAAGGGCTGGTGCGTTATACCCAACAGACATGGAAACCCATTAACTACAGACCAAGGCATATAACGGACCACACTCAATCCATTACATCCACAAAACGGACGGGGTGAGGTGCGTTATATCAACTGCCATATCCAGTCAAAGCATCGGTCAATGGGCCATAACGGATCTGCACCTAAGCGTTATCTTAATCATAACGCATGGGGAGAAATTCGTCATGCAAATCGACTGACATAGTCTTCGAGGCAGGCACAGTCGTCGAGAGGACTGACATGGCAGTCAGCCTCGAAAACCACGTGACCATAACACACCTGGGCAGGGGCGTTATGCTCCACATAATGGACTAGGCCTGGCCCGTTATGCTCCAAGACCTCCAAAGACAAAAATCCATAAACGATGCATAACGGTCTATCGGGGACTGTTATGCACATAACGGCCTCTGGTAGGACCATTATGCCAATCCGACGGGGAAAATAGTGAAACGGCCCAATCGGCCCATTCCACACCCCATGCACGCCGTAGCGCAGGGGAAATACATCCAAACTGTGGGGAATCCTCCAGGGATTCCAAAAACACCACATGCATGCCACGAAACACTCTAAATCGCAAGATCTTGGTGATTTAGGCAAATCGACCCAAATCGAGTCACCAGGGTTCCCAGACTCCTACCAGCCCCAAATGACGACCAATCGACACGAAACTGGTGGGGTTGGGATCCTGACATCCCAGCGGTCAGTTTAATTAACATAAAACGCCCCCCAAAGGGACGTGAAAAGAAACCTCTGAGATACAACACCCCCCAAAGGGGCGTGAATTAAGAATGGGACGGCACGAGGCATGTCGTCAATTGATAATGCTGTTGAAATTACTAACATCACTTAGAGAAACAACACCCTGTGAAGGGGCATTAATCAACAAAACACGACCATGGTCAGGTCATCAATCAAATTCAGAACTTAAATAATCATAGAAAGCAACGCCCTCTCATGAGGCGTTAATTAAATAAAACACGGCCCAGATCAGGTCATGAATTACCCAAGGAGAAACAACGCCCTGCCCTGGGGCGATAATTAAGAGAATCCTGATGTAGGTCGTTAATTGCCTTTAGAAACAACGCCCTACCTTGGGGCGTTAATTAAAAAGAAAACGACCACCATTAGGTCGTCAATTAAATTAAATACCTATTTGACACAAATTTATTTTCTTTCTGTGTTTTGATGTTTAACAGGGACTCATGAGGACTCGGATCTCCTAGATCTAGGTCCTGGCAGCTTACTTAGGCCTCCCCGGCTTCCAGAGGGCTAGGGTAGATGGCATGGGTTTCGGGGCTTTCCTTAGCATAGAGCCCATTCACCCTGACCTTCCCCTTATCCAGGTTCTGAGAGAGAGGTGGTATAGGTCTAGCCGGGCGTTCCTGCTGCCATGGGGGCACATGGTTCCCAGCTTGGAGGACGTAGCCAGGATCACCGGGCTGAGGGTAAACGGAGAGGCGGTGAGCGAGATCACCCTACTCGACTATGGGGAGCTGGCCGAGCGCCTACTTGGACTAGAGACTATAGCCGAGGGGGAGTGCCAGACAATCTATAGGACAGATCTGACCGCAGCCATGGGTTTAGAGGATTGCAGGTAGAGGTCTAGGGAGACCCTGTCACAGTGGCTGGCGAGGTTGATAGAGAGAGCCCGCACTACCTACTACCACGACCCAGCCCAGAGAGAGAGAGAGTAGACGTAGACCTGAGGCGGTTCTTGTTCTTTTTGTTGGGTAGACTGATGCTCAAGACCAAGGGTGACATCATGAACTGTCGGTTCCTGAGCATTCTGGAGGACTTGGACAGCGTCAACAGATACGCTTGGGGAGCTACTATGTTGGCACATATGATAGCTGACCTGTCCACCAGGACAGGATGTGAGACGACCGTCAGCGGCTTCTCACCATTTCTTCAGGTATGCATGTGCTTCTTAATAATTATGAATGCAAATGCCTTGACTTAATGCATGTGACTAATGCTCGCTAAGAATGCAGATTTGGAGTCATCTATACATGCCTATGAGGCGAGTAGATGTGCGACCGGGGAATGAGGGCGCATTCCCCTTGGCAAGGAGGTGGTTACCTTACTTGAGTGGGGCACCACACGCCTTCGAGCTACATGTACTCCGACATTAGTTCAGGGACTTCCCTCCCTCACTAGTACGCTTCTCTGACCTAAATGAAATGAATGATTATGCTTATGATGTGATGTATATCTGACTAACTATTTTTGATGATGATGATGTGATGCAGGTGGTATGGAGACCATACCAGGGTATGACTGAGGAGGGTCAGCCCTGGATGACCGCAGGCCGACCTCTATTCGGGCGGGAGATTTGGCTCCACTGCTTGAATGAGATCGAGCCCCTGCGCCTCCGGCTAGTGATGAGGACCCTCGGCCTCCACCAGGAGTGGATCGAGGTGGCGGAGTCACGCGGGATTGGACGGAAGACCCGTGGCCGGATGAAGGCCATGGATTGGAGGATCAGGTTCGCGGAGCAGTACGCGGACTGGCAGCGTGGCGGCACCAGGGTGACCTCCCAGGCGACTGACAGCTCTGAGTACCTTCGCCGTTACTGGGAGGTCTACAGTAGCAGGCCCCAGATGAGGGTCTTAGGGGTGAGTAAATGAAAATATATTTCTTTTCCTATATGATGCATATTTGTTTATGCAACTAATTATGTGATGAATGTAGGATGCACGGGATCTAGTGGCGATGGATGCACAGGTCCACTTACGTAGCTTGGAGGCCCAGTTGGCGGCCACACGAGCTGATTTGGAGACCCTGGTGAGTGGTTAAATTAAATGCATGTGAATTCCTGAATTTGCTTTAATCCCCAACCCCACTTTATCATGCGGTGTAATCTTAAACTTACTTGCTTTCTCTTCTACATACTTTTCCTATATGGTGGACCCTAATTTAGAATTGCTCAAATTCTTGTGATAGTCGCATCTATTATCTTTCATAAATGCTTTCATGTAGACAATTGAAGTTCATAAAATGGGAAGATATCAATGCTATGTAGTGTGGGTTAGACGAGAACTCGGTGTATATTACAGTTGGCCTAGATGTTTTACCCAAGTGAATGGATATCCTAGAGCTGGTTACAAGGGTTTTCACTCACTGGAGGATGCACATAGGGCTATAAATGGGTTTGACAATAGCGGGCATACTCATCCTGATCGCTACCAAGTAATAGGAAGGCCCATGCCTACGTCTCAAGGCAATCCCATGCCACCTTATCATACAACGAACCAGTCACTACTACAGCAGAGTACACAAATGTCAAATGTGTCTTGTATTGTTGTTGTCCTGTTGAGTGTTCTGGTAGTGTTGCACTTCTTTATATTAGTTACTCTTTTACTTGTGTTATTGTAGGCAGGGAATTCATGGACTACGTTTGTTCACCAGTAAAGTATTATTTCTCTATTCTGTACTTGCTCTTCTACAATTGTTGTTATAAGGGAAATCATGTACTAGTCATTTTTCTCAAATTTAATGACTTCATCAACTCATCTTTGCTGTAATGGTGATGGAAATGTTTGGTGTGATGTGTAGAAATTGATCACATTCTAATGGAGTTCCTCTTGGAGGATGATGAAATGTACAACACACTTGAAGAGGCCATTTTTAAACAAGTGGAAAATGAGGAAATGCCACCACCTATTCGTCGATGCATGTATTCATCAGTCCACACAGGTCAAATGTGGGTGACGGATATTATCAATAGACATGAGCAAAGATGTTACAAAGTGTTCAGGATGCACTCAACTATGTTTAGAAGATTGACTGACATCTTAGTAGGTCGTGGTTTATTAAGGGAGTCAAAATATGTGACTGCCGTAGAACAGTTGGGCATGTTTTTATATGCCGCTGGTCATGGGGTGTCTAGTGGTGCTTTGTGTGAGCGCTTTCAACATTCTTCTTAAACAATCAGTAAGTATGTAAATCAAGCCATCCTTGTCGTGACCTCTTTGAAGGAAGAATACATTCAACTACCTACACCTGCACAAGTTCATGACTGTCACCCCTACATTCGTGGCAAAGAATGCTTCTACCCTTATTTTAAGGCGAGTTCTATTGACTTTGTTATTCCTCCCAACTTTATTGGTACCTTAAACTTATCTCTCTATTTTGTGGTAGGATGCCATCGGTGCCATAGATGGCACGCACATTCCCACAAATGTACCAATTTCAGAGCATGATCGATTTCGCAACCCTAAGCAGTGCATTACACAAAATGTAATGGTTGTTGTATCATTTGATATGCTCTTCTAGTATGTGTGTGTTGGATGGGAAGGATCGACTGCTGATATGCGGGTGCTAAAGTGGGCCTTAGATGAAGGAGGGTTCTTTGTACCGCCGGGGAAGTATTATTTGGTTGATTCTGGCTACGGAAATACTTCATCTTTTTTGGCTCCGTATAGGGGAGTGAAGTATCATCTTGCTCAATTCCGTGGTCATGAAAATGTGCCTTACGAAAATAAAAAGGAAAAATTCAATCATCGTCATGCCCAATTGAGAAATGTTGTGGAGCGAACATTTGGGGTATTGAAGATGCGATTTCATACATTGCGTGAGGGCAACATGTATCCATGGCCCATACAGCGTAAGATAGTCCTTGCATGTTGTGTGGTGTAGAACTTCATTCGTTGAGAACAAGGGTATGATTGGTACTTCAATCGCCTTAGTGAGGAAGATGTGCAGGGGGATGATATTGATGATGAGGATGTTCCCACAGTATCATCGATCGGCCACCGAGAGGTTGCTGCAGGAGAGCGCCTTAGGAATGATATTGCTAATAGTATTTGGGAGTGAAGTTGGACTTTGTTATTTACTTGGATATTCCTTTCCTTACCATTAAATAGTGTGTGTTATGTTAGATTGTGATATTGTAATATTTATGGATATTCATTTCCTTAGTAGGTTTAACATGAGAGTGGGAAGTCGTTATGGACCAATAATTTGAGTGTTACATTATGTCCGGTCCCATGCAAGTCGACTTTGTCACAAGGTGACTTTTCTACGAAGCCGCCAAAACATAGAGGGACATAGAAGATTTGAGGAAAATTAGGAGGTAATGGCCCATCGAGTCGTGGTGGGACATGAAGAGAGAGCTTAGGAGGGTCTACCTTCCCCACCCACTTACCTCCAACCACGGGGGTCATGCCACCAGCCGACCCCACCAAACCATCCCTAATCAAGTGGGGCGCACCTCCAACCAACCCCACCCATTCACCCTCAACCAATCCCACCTAAGCACTTCAAGTCAAGTGGGTCTTAGTCGGAGGGAAGAAGCCCCAAAGGTAGCCGAGCCTAGGCCCTCCCCTAGGCCGCGAGACGAGGAGCGAGTCCACCATGAGGCCCCTACTCCAACCCGCACCTTTGACGAATTCATGAAAATATTTTTAGATTTTTTAGATAGGATGGGTAGGACGCCATCTACGGTCCCCTCCCAAAACTCTCTCCCCATCATGGAGGACCCTCCTTCGCCACCCATGAGTGCTCCTTTGCCACCATCACCTCCCGATGTTTATACGGAGTCGTCCCAGTCAGAGCTACCCGTGTTTCTAACGGGAAAGCTACTAATAGTCGAGCCGCTTCTTAGCTGGCTTAGGATAGGTTTGGTCCCTACCCCACCTCGCTGCCCATCCATGGACCATGCACTACCTCTAGTGCCCGTGAACTCATTCCACATGACTTTCCAGTCTAGTCACCATGTTGACAACTTGGACGACCTTCTTAAGGGATTAGACCGGCAGTTAAAGTTGACGCACTTATTAGCCCCAGGCTTCAACCAACCCACGAGTCGTAGCTTCACGCATCTCGCGTTAGGGTCGATTACCTCTGTATACACAGTGGATCATGTCACCACGGAGGTCCTAGTATTCCTTCCCTTGCCGACTGAGCCCGACTTCATTCCTTTCATCCCAAGGGAGGAACCATACCTCATGCCCATGACCACCGTCCCACTTATTACAACGCATGAAGGTGACCATCAACACCTTCTAGAATTCCATACATGGGACCATGAGATGAGGGAATTCATATCCAGGGGTCACATCTCCTTTGATCCCTTCGATCCCTTTCATGACATTAGGGAATCCATATCGAGGGGTCACACATTTATTGGTCCCTTTGATCCCTTCCTCGAGATTAGGGAATGCATGTCGAGGGGTCACACATTCTTCGACCCCTTCGATCCCTTTCTTAGTGGGCCTCTTGGCCCACGACCTCCATTACATCTCCTTAGGGAAGTCCCCCACCACACCCCTTCCCCACGGGCCAATCCACCTATGCTCATCGCATCCATTCATTGGCTAGAGAAGCATGCATATATGGGTGACGACGAAGGTGACTTTGGTTCTCCCGACCCATCTAAACCACCAAAACTCCCCGAACCTCCCACACCCAAGTCCCATAGGAATCCAATGCATGACTGGTACACACTAGGAGTCCCCCATGACGTCAATCTCCGGTTATGTCAAACGCCTGCATGGCACACATTTGGGTGTCCTGGTCCACCATTGCATATGTATGGGTTAGACTAACTGTAGGTTTGTTTAAGGGTCATATGTGCATCCGTGTGTTTTCTTTTATTTGTCCAGTATGTCAGGAGTCTGAATCCATACGTCGAGTTAGTCAGTTCCATGCAAGCTCTAGTACCCGTCCCTTTAGAGTATGAGGCAAATCAGACCGTATGCATACGCTGTAGGCTTGCTAGCAGATTATGGTACAGCTCCTCCTCAGTGTATCGGGTCTAGTCACCTATGGGACCCAGCGGTGAATCCCAGTGAGCCATTGAGCCATCTCCATCCCTTGTGAGAGACACCACCCCAGAGCGTCCACTTCTAGCCTTGTTACCCCAGCAGCGTGAGAAGATAGAGCATATACTGGGCGAGCAGGTAATGACTACCCGGGGTGGGTGTACCGACGCTCTCTGGTTCGATGGAGGGGACGACCCTCATCTGATGACATTGGGTTCTACTGGAGCGATAGCATGCCCCTCTTACTCGACGGAGTCGAGTTCTTCCCACCCGGGGAGAATTGTAGCTGAAATCCTGCAAGAGAGAGAGGGAAGGGGCTAGGGCATCTAAACAAGAAAACTCAGTCGGGGATTTCATCTTTCCACTTTCATTGTAGTGCAAAAATGTAGGACAAAGTGATATGCAGAACAATTTGCCAGGTTGTACTAAATGCAGCATGAATTTAATTTCTCCCCCTCCCTCCCAACTTAAATGACATTGTCCCCAACGGCATAAGCAGTATAAGGCAATAGAACAATGTAAAAATAAATATTGTTGGGATGGAAGGATACAACCTGATGTGTAGGGCGTGATCGGCCTGTGATATTGATGACTTCATCTCCTCGGCTCTTATACCTGTCTACTAAAATAAAGCATCAAATAACAAAAATATTGGGTTGCCTTTAAGAAGCGCTAAGTTTTCTGTCTTCAGCCAGACACATGAAAGTTCAAAGATATTTATTCTGGATCATACAAGGAATTGAAAAGTTACCTGGGGACAAGCGTAGCCTTGAATTGAAAAGCCAAATATTTTGATTAGCATAAAAAGTTTTTCTGTGAATGTGTTTATCATGAAATGCTTTGGCTTTGGCTTTATAAATATTTGAATTCTCATAGGCTTCATTACGTAGTTCCTCCAGTTCATTTAATTGTAGAGCTCTTTGGGATCCAATGTGAATGAGGTCAAAGTTAACTTGTTTAATGGCCCAATATGCTCTATGTTCAAGTTCTACAGGTAACTGGTAAGCCTTTCCGAAGATGAGACAATAGGGTGACATGTCAATGGGAGTTTTAAATGTAGTTCTGTAGGCCCACAATGCATCATCTAGTCTATTAGACCAGTCTTTCCTATCAGGCCTAACTGTTTAATGCAAAATGTTCTTGATCTCCCTATTAGATACCTCCACCTGATCACTGGTTTGGGGATGATAGGGGGTGGCGAGCTTATGAGTGATACCATACTTGCGAAGCAAAGCTCAAAATTGATAATGAATGAAATGAGAACCCCCATCACTAGTAATAGCCCTTAGACAGCCAAATCTAGAGAAAATATTTTTCTTTACAAATTTCATTACCACTTTATGATCATTGGTCCTCGTGGCTATAGTTTCAATCTATTTTGAAACATAGTCGACCGCCACCAAGATATACTCATTTAAATGGTCCAATGAAATCAATACCTCAAACATCAAAAATCTCAACTACCAAAATGGGACTTAGTGATATCATATCTCTTTTCGAATTATTGCCCACTGTTTGGCACCTCAAACATATTTTAGCAAATTTATAATCATCCTTAAACAACGTTGGCCAATAGAATCTACTCTGCAAAATTTTTGCCGCAGTCTTTTTTCCTGAAAAGTGTCCCCCACATGCAAGAGTGTGAAAAAAATTCAACACAGATTCTTGCTCCTCTTCGGGGACACACCTTCTAATTATGTGATCAGGACCCATATGAAATAACTCTAGGTCCTCTAAAAAATAATGCTTGATCTTTGAAAAGAAGTGATCATTTTCCTGCTTAGTCCACCCACCTGGGATTTGACTGACAGGCATATAGTTGATGATATGAGCATACCAGGGGGTTGAAGTGTGAGAAATGACAAGAAGTTGTTCATCGGGAAAGGAATCAGACATTGGAGCACTTTCGGGAACCACAATTCTAGACAAATGATCAGCCACAATATTTTCTAACCCCCTTTTGTCTCTGATTTATAAATCAAATTCTTGCAGCAACAAAATCCATCGCATGAGATGGGGTTTAACATCCTTCTTAGAAAGTAGATACTTAAGAGCAGAGTGATCGGAATAGACTATAACCTTAGCCCCCAAAAGATATGAGTGAAATTTCTCCACGGTGAAAATGACAGCCAGTAATTCCTTCTCTGTGGTGGTATAGTTCATTTGAGCATTAGCAAGGGTGCGAATTGCATAATAATAAATTACCATGGGTTTTTTATCAATTCTTTGCCCTAAGACAGCTCCTATAACATAGTCAGAGGCATCGCACATGATTTCGAAAGGCAGCGGCCAATCTGGAGATTGCAGAATTGGGGCTTGAGTAAGGGCTGCCTTTAAAGAATGGAAAGTCTCTAGACAAGAATCATCTAACAGAAATGGAGTGTCTTTTGCCAACAACTGAATGAGAGGATGGGCAATGGTAGAGAAGTTTTGAATGAATCTTCTATAAAAATCGGCGTGGCCAAGACAAGATCAAATTTGTTTGACAGGAGTAGGGGGAGAAAGATTGGAGATTAAATCCATCTTAGCTTTGTCTACTTCTATCTCCCTTTCAGAAATAATGTGGCCTAGCACTATTCCTTCTTTAACCATAAAATTGCTTTTCTCCCAGCTAAGCACCAGATTCGCCTCTATGCATCTTTTAAGCACATTCTCTAAATTCTCTAAGCATCCATCGAACGGGTCACCAAACACTAAAAAATCATCCAAAAAAATCTCCAAAAATTCACCCATTTCTGAAAATATTGCCATCATGCACCTCTGAAAGGTAGCGGGGGCATTGTAGAGCTCGAATGACATTCTTCTAAAAGAAAACGTGCCATAAGGGCACGTGAAGGTGATTTTCTCTTGATCATCTGGGTATATAGTAGCCTAATTATACCCAGAATATCCATCCAAAAAGTAAAAATACTTTTGCCCAGCCAATCTTTCCAAAATTTGATCTACAAAGGGGAGAGGGAAATGATCTTTCTTTGTCATTGAATTCAATTTTCTATAATCAATACAAACTCTCTACCCCATTTGTAGTCTCGTGGGCACCTCTTCTCCTTTCTCATTTTTAATCACTATCAGTCCTGACTTCTTTGGAACCACCTACGTTGGATTAACCCACTTGCTGTCCAATATGGGATAAATAATCCCGGCATCCAGTCACTTCACCACTTCTTTCTTCACCACCTCCTTCATGTTGGGATTTAATTATCGCTGCATCTCCCTACTTGGTTTAGCATTCTCCTCCAAATAAATGTGGTGCATGCAAACATCCAGACTAATCCCCTTTAAGTTTGTCACTGATCAACCTATTGCCCCCCTATGCTCCTTAAGAACATCTTAGAGTTTGGATTCTTGAGCCGAGGTGAGATTGGAGGCAATGATAACAGGAAGAGTGCGATCAGGGCCCAGATATGCGTATTTCAGGGAGTCCGGGAGAGGTTTCAGTTCAAGAGCAGGCAAATGCTCAAGAGATGGCAGGACAGGTTCGGGCTGTAATGCAGGAAGTGGCTCTACCCTAGACCAGGGTGCAGAAGAGAGGGGAATCTTGAAGCATACTACCCTTTTCTAGGGTGTCCTTAATATCATCCAAACTCTCATCAATCAAATCCTCAAATATATCAATCACATTACATTCTTCTTCTTGGTTTGAGTATTGAGATGCCTTAAAAACATTTAATGAAAAATTTTCACCTCCAAATGAAATATCCATCATTCCCATGGCACAATTGATGTTGGCCTTAGCTGTAGCAAGAAAAGGACGTCCCAAAATAATTGGCGTGTGGTTCAGCTCCTGAGACGAGGCCATGTCCAAGATTAAAAAGTCCACAGGAAAGTAGTATTCATGAATCTTAACAATAACATCCTCCAATAAACCCCTTGGTGTCTTTACAGATCGGTCTACCAATTGAATGATTATAGATGTAGGCTTCAATTCTCCCAGATCAAACTACTCGTAAATGAAGGTGGGCAACAGATTCACACTGGCTCCTAAATCCAACAATGCCCAATTAAAAGCAACTCCACCTATGTCACATGAAATCAACGAAGCTCCGAGGTCCATCAATTTCTTAGGCAAATGATTCATTACGACAGCAGTTACATCCTCAGACAAGTGGATCTTCTAAGTGACTGCCTTAGGTTGACTTCTCGGTGTACAAAGTTCTTTCAAAAATTTCACATATGTCGACACATGCTTGATTGCATCCATCAAAGGAATATTGATATTCACCTATTTGAATAATTCCATCAGTTCTTCTTGCTGAATCAGCCACTTTTTGCTAGCTTTTGACTTTAATGCATCCAGAATGGGACCTTTGGCATACATTCTTGGGGTTTCTCTTCAATTCTACCTTTTCCTTTATTTAGCTCCTTCCTTTGCTCCCCACCTTCTGACTTTTTCTTCTCTTTCATGATCATGGGCTCTTCCTCCTCACTATCACTCTCATCATGGGCCGCTTGACCCGAACTACTACCAATTCTCTTAGCCTTATAAGGATCATCTAAAACCTTCCCGCTCCTAAGAGTAGAGATCGCCTTAGCATTCTCAAATTGGGGTCCTGCAGGAGGGGGAATCTAGGGAGGGTTTGGCTGAGGAAGAAGAGGAGCTCTTTGAGGGAAGCCAGGAAGTTGATTCTTGGGGTTGGCCATTGGTTGGTTAGGGAGCTGCCCTACCTCTCTCCTCATGCTAGCTGCTATTAACTGCCCTATCTGGCTCTCCAACTTAGAAATGGATTGTTGCTGAGTAAGAGTGAGCTGTTGGAGTTGATCAAATTTCTCATCGAAGTTAGGCTGGGGAGGAGGTGGTTTGTAACACCCTGGATTCATTCAGATCTAGATCGGAGAGCTTTCGGATCACTTTTGTGGGTCCTGAGTTGTGATTTACGATCCACGCGAGTTTTTCTCTCGTCCAAGTTACGAAACTCAGTGGTGAGTTTATTGTTGAGTTCATCGACTCGGGGACGTTACAGTTGCGTTGTGCTCTTTTCGAGGATCGTTTGGACTATTTTTTCATATTTTTTTGAATTAGTGAATTTTTGGGTGAAAAATCAATTTAGACTCGGAAGGGATAAAAGGATAGGTGTGGTGTACATAGAAATAGGAAATAAAGTAGGACAACAGATATAATAACAAAAATAAATAACTAACTACAACAGAGTCCAGTCCAATAGAAAGTACAGTCTAAAGCAGTAAAACATACCATACGCCAAGTGGACACTCGGCCCGACAAGCTGGCGACTAGGACCTCCACGCAATGTCCTCGAACCTCGAGGAAGAACCACCGCACCTAAAAACTAGGGGTGATCCTCCTGTCACTGGCTCAGTAGGGATCCCGCGGAACACTAATCGAGAAACAACGGTGGCACGAAAAGTAGGAACTACAAAAGTAGGAAAGTAACTACGGTGGCCGGTAAAATCTCGGCTTTACAGCTACTCCTACTATACCGAAAAATATGACCCAGTCTCCCGTCGGGGGATAACCAAGTCACGCACCCAACATCCCGATCCCATGGTCGGGAGACAACCAGATATGAACCGGCCTAGTCACGCTACTAGGAAAATGACACGACGCCTCAGTGCGCAAAATCTTCGGTGGAGGTAGGGGGACGGTTCCTTAGCGTGCGTACTTCGTTTTCCCGCAATTTTGTGCTTTATGGTGCAAGAATGAGCGAGTTATGGCCCGTTGTAGTTTTTCGAGGTTCGTAGGTTTCGTCGAAAAATGGCGACGATTTTACGATCGGTTAGTGTCAATGGACTCCCTGGAACGTCGGCGTTCCATAGTCACTGATTTTGTCTCGATTGACAGTCCCGTTTGACCGTTAGGAGCCCGAGAAGTCCGGATGCTCCATTTGGGTCGATTTGGTAAAATTACCCATTTCTCGCCATTTCTCAGCCGATCTAGCCCCAGATCGAGTCTATGGATTTCCCTGTGTGATTGTAGTTGTATCCCCTTCGTTTTGACACGAATGGGGCATGGGAAGGCCAAGATCAGGCCAACCCCACGGGTGGTTTGCCGTGAGGATGGACGGTCGAACCAGGTACCGTCCATCCCCATGTGCGGCCAGCCACGGACCGTTTATCTCCCATTGGTTTTGGGGTTGAGCGGTCTGTCGTGCAACCACTCAAGGTGGTGCGGCCAGTGAGGGTCCACCCATCTTCCCCTATGCGGCCAGCTTCCAGCCGCCTATGTTTTCTGTTGGGACGTGTGGCCAGGCCCTGACCTCATATCCCTTTTGACCCTGGGTCAACATTTGTGTGTCAGTGGGGTTGTACGGCTTGGTCAAAGCCGCATTGACCAGCACTGTAGTAGGTCGGTTGGCTTGTGCGGCCGACCCTTTGCCTCACAATGCCTTGGGCGGCTGAGCCCTGACCGTCCTTCCTACCCTTGGGTTGGTCCGATTAGAGCCTTGAGCGGCCCAATCATGGACGGTTCATGCTTGGGTGGTCCTGCCCTTGACTGCCCATCCCCCCCTTTTTTGAGCGGGCTGTCCCTGACCGCACGTGCCCTTGTGCGGTCAGCCAAGAGCCGCTCATCCCCGTGCATTATTGGTTTGCTTTAGTGGGTTGTTCTGCGACCGTTTGAGTGTCGTGTTGGACTCTGATCGACCCGATTGTGACCAGTGGTCGACTTTCGGTCTGGTGAGTGTCCCGGACACCCCAGTGGCTTCGTGTCTGTGTTTTGAGGTGTCCATGGGTTCCATGTTACCATGGTTTTGGACCTAGGGATTAGGCCAGATTGATCACTCAGTGCTGTCACGTTCAACAGTCTTGACCCCGAGTCTCGTGACTCAAGGACCGTTGGGTTAATAGGTCTAGACGGTGGCGGGACGACGGGGCGAGGACGTGGGTGACGGTGGGACGATCGTGTGGATGCACTTTGACAGGCGTGGGAAGCTGAGTCCCCGCTATATTGGTCCTTTCCTCATTGTCAAGCATGTTGGGGAAGTTACCTATCGGTTGCAGTTACCTCCAGAGCTATCTGCTGTGCATGATGTGTTTCATGTGTCAATACTTCGGAAGTATATACCCGATGATTCCCATGTCCTAGAGGATGCCGTTTGGCCCGAGGTGACCCCAGATCTGTCCCTTCCAGAGTACCCTATCCGCGTTGAGGATCGGCGAGAGCAGCGCCTGCGGAACAAGGTTATCCCTCTGGTTAAGGTGGTCTGGAATAGATCAAATCCCCAAATAAAATCTACAGCAGCTAAAATAATGCGGAATTAAAATATGTTGTTGAAAGACAATTAAGAAAATAGGACAATTGAACGGAATCAGATCTCAATCGGTCCTAGACATTCATCTAGCATGAAGTAGAATGAAATAACAAATGCACACAGTCAAGACACGATCGCACACGAGACAATCAATTTTTAGGTGGTTCGATCTCCTGCAGAGATCTACGTCCACCCCACACTTAAACCAAGTGTGGCTTCACTGCTGCTTCACAGCTTCCAACCCGCTGATCCACAACTTCGGGGAAAACTTCCCAACAACACCTGAGCCTTACAGCTTAAGCTACCTAGAGGAATCCTCCTCTGCTGCTAATACACAGCTTATAGAAGTATTAAGAAAAGTAAAGATAAGAACAATGATGTCAACAATAGAAATGAAAAACTATAGCTCACAGTGAGCAATTCGACTCTGGATTTGATCCAGTAGTCGAAGACAAAACCTCTCAGAGGCTCCAAATCTGATGCTCTGCTTTCCTTCAGACTCACAACAACAGGCTCTCACAGACTTCTCTCAGCTTCACGATGGCTCTCCATCTCTTTTAGCTCTATCTGCTCTCTCATATCTTTTCTTCTTCTACTTTCAGCACCACTCTCTTCTCTTACTCTGTGAGACTTCTCAATTTGCTCTGTTGTCTTCTATATATTTCTTCTGAATGAACAGCCTCCATTTATAGGCTTACAGAAGATGGGCGTATGGAAACCATGTTCCTGCCCAAATAAATTTGGAAGACGCGCTCCGTTGAGGTCCACGTGTCTGATTCTCTGCTTGAGAGATTTCTTGGATCACGTGCCCAACTTAAGGTTCCTGGATCTCGAGCCCATCAGAAGAGTCTTGGATCATGTGCCTCACTTTTCTTTCACGAGCTGGAGTCATAATGTGCTTTTAGTCCCTGTCAGTAAAGTAGAGAGAATTTTATCAAACACCCTGTGTGTGTAATGGACGAAGTAGCATCGACCTTAACAGTAACATGTACCGACGTGTGTGTGCAATGGACGAAGTAGCATCGACCTCTGAAAGCTTATCTACAGTGAATAGCACTGACTTGAACAGTAATGTGTACCGACCTTCATGCATGCAATTAGACTAGCATCGTCCTTTGAAAGCTTAGCTATAGTGAATAGCACTGACTTCAATAGTAACTTGTACCGACCTTGGGTATGCGTGACGATGCACACTACCATCGACCTGAACAGTAACTTGTACCAACCTGTGTGTGCCTAATGAAGGATGTGCATCGACCTTGTTTTGGATGAACAATAACATGCACCGACTCCATACAGCATGAATCAAAAGATGCACCGACATGTTCTACCCAATGCAGAGTATGCACTAACTACAAGCATGCTCGAGGGCAGGACATGCACTGACCTTGCATGCGACGAAGGCAAGACATGCACTGACCTTGTTATGTTGAAGGCAGGACATGCACAGACCTTGCATGCGTCGAAGGCAGGACATGCACCTACCTTGCTATGTTGAAGGTAGAACATGCACCGACCTTGCTGTGTTGAAGGCAAAACAAGCACTGACCTTGCATGCGTTGAAGGTAGGACATGCACCAACCTTGCTGTGTTGAAGGCAAGACATGCATCGACCTTGCATGCGTCGAAGGCAGGACATGCACTGACCTTGCTGTGTTGAAGGTAGGACATGCACCGACCTTGGATATAGACAAACCAAAACATGCACCGACCTCATATAGACAAACGAAAAACATGCACCGACCTCTGACCAATCTAAACATGAAATGCCCAGGCATGCAAACTGTTTGATGAAATAACTCGCTATAGTATGAATGGTGCAAACATGTTTTATGTAAAGATCTAACATATAAAAATTCATCAAAATACACAATATAACTATGGTCAACATAAAGTCACCAAAGTCAACTCTACAATCAACTAGGTCAACTTTACTATTACCAATCATTCAGAACACAGTCAATTCATAATAGTCTACACACTGCAGAATAGCTCCAGAGGAGACCCAACATTCTCCCCTTTTTTGATGATGGCAACACCCAAAAAAATGATGTATTTTGATGAGATATCCCTCATTTTAGTTTATTTGTTGCCAAAAATTAATATTGTGCGCTGCGAATTCCAATTGCTAATGCAATCCCTCAACAAACCCCACTAACCCTTCAGGGGTCTCATCAGCCTCCTGGGTGGCGTCCCCAGTTCATGGTAGCGATAATTCGGTACTTGTACCGGGTTGTCGGTGCCATGGGCTCTGGGTCGTTACAGTTGGTATCAGAGCGGAGTTGGAGAATTGTATCAGGAATTGAAATCCGCATTAGTCCAGAGCAAGTCCCTTTGAGTCATTTCGTTGCTGGCTTAGGATGTTTCTTACGATTGCTAATGTGTTTTCCGCTGTCGTGTTTTCCTAGATCCAAGATGCCGCCTCAAAGGTGAAGAGCCCCAGTTCCTTAGAATGAGGCTAGTGGTTCAGTTGCTCCTGCTGTGTCGGTTTCTGCCCAGGCTGCACCTATTCCTATTCCACCTGCGGAGTTACCCGGTGGTCATGGACGGGCACTGAAAGAATTCCTACTATTCCATCCACCGATTTTCGAGGGTCAATCAGATCCAGAGGCAGCGACAGAGTGGTTGGATGCTATTGAGTGCGTCTTCCAATGCATGGAGTGCACCGAGGATGAAAGGGCTATGTTGGCCTCTTATCAACTGCATGGTACTACACGCACGTGGTGGACCTCAGAATGGGAAGTCACCTTCCGTTCTCGTCCGCTTCGACAGATCTCGTGGGCTGAGTTCGTTGCTGCATTTGAGCATGTCTATACTCCAGCTTGCCTGAAGTTAGCCAAGATGTATTAGTTTCTGGAGCTGACAAAGGGCGAGATGTCGGTGCTACAATATCTTGATAAATTCATCGAGTTGGGCTGGTATGCACCGCATATTTTTACCGATGAGACCGTGAGGACTCAGCAATTTCTATGCAGACTAAAAGTAGAATTGAGCCTGTCGTTGTTCGCTACACGTGTCACTGAGTTGGATTCTGCATATCAAGACACTGTCACATTGGAGTTAGAGTTGGCGAGGACTCGAGGTTTTGCTCATACTGGGATGGTGTCGTCGGCCGTGCAGCATCAGCCACCCCACCAGTCATCCGCTTCAGGAGTTTCTCCTGCTTTCTCTCCTGCTGATAGTACTCCTTTCTCACAATCTTAGGGCAGAGGTTTCTATCATAAGAAGAAGAAGAGGAGGTTTGATCAGCTATCGTTTTCTGATCCGAGTCAGCAGTCTGGTTCTTTTATTCGGCCGCGCTTAGATTTCGTCACTTTTCAGCTGAGGTTATGTTCCAAGTGTGGTGGCAGTCATCCGGGTGTGCCGTGCTCTCTACCGGTTGTGTGCTATCGTTGTGATCAGCCGGGGCACATTTCCTGTAACTGTCTGTTAAGGTAGCAGATGGTGCAGTTCTCGCAAACTTCACAGTCGCAACAACCACAGTTTCATCTTCCGCCGCCGCCTCAATCTCAACCATTTCAACTGCCAGTTCCTGCACCTTCTCAGTAGTCACCTACCACTACTCGTCCACCGAGAGCCAGAGTCACAACACATTACTCGTGCGGAGGCATTGGCGTCTAATCTGATCGAAGGTACGATTTTGATTTATGATCACATAGCACATGTTCTTTTCGATTTAGGTGTGACACATTCGTTTATCTCTAAAGATTTTACTGCCCATATCGAGAAGCTGGTGAATGAAGTTCCCTGTGAGATGCTCGTGGAGTTGCCGTCTGGCGATTTCATGTCTACTCCTTTATACTTGGAAAATTCTCCAATTATGGTCAGTGGTCAAAAACTGCCAGTGAGACTTTACGCATTACAGTTAGCCGACTATGACGTGATTCTTGGTATGGATTGGCTGGAACTTTATGGTGCCGTGGTGGACTGTCGTCTCAAGTGAATCTATTTCACGCCACGCAGAAAGTCATCCTTCTATTTTCAAGGCATCGATTTCTGTTCCATTCGATTTATTTTTCGGTCAGTAGGGTGTGGCGTGTGTCAGTTGCCTTCTTGCCCTTCGTCTAATTTCGAGGATGAAATTTTTTTTAGGGGGGAGGGACTGTAACACTCGTAGTTTAGTGGATCCTTTATAGTGCGGATCTAGGATTCGTCCGGTGAATTTTGGCTATTTTTAGAAATTTTTAACTCTGCTTAGCTTAGTATTGTTTCTAAGTTGCTCGTCGGCGGTGAGGTGAGTGCCCGGTCCCAAATTCTCATTAAGTTGAGTGCCACCGTGGGTGAGTTGTGAGTGAGACACTACTTCCCATGCCCTTGGCATGCCGCCCGCCCGTGAATTGGGCATCCCTGACCCATTGGGGTCCTCCCCAAGCTAGCCATACCCCTGGAACCCCAAGGTCCAATCTCGGACCCTCACCATCATCACCGGTCCACCTACGGACCCGGGTGCACACTACGCGAGTGAGTCCGCTTGAGTGAGATCACCGGGTCATTCTTGCTTGTGAATTTAGGTCCAAGGGGTTGAAGAGATCTAGGAAGGTGGAGATGGGGTGGGGCACTTCCTTGATCTCTAGGCGGGTGTTGCCTAAGGTCTTGGTTCCTCTGGTGTAACTTGGGTCATGGATGAGGTGGTCCACCTTCATTCATCATGAGTCTTAAGCACGTTAGGAGCATTCATGGATGTCCAGGTCCTCCGGCACTCATCATGCACCCAGCCGCGTCGGAGAAACCCGTCACTCACCGCCTGACTGCCATGCGTCCGCCACTGCCACCGCCCACTTCCACAGCTGCCGTCGAGTAGAGCCACACAGCTCTTAGATGGCACCTCCGTCGGCAACGCTAGCTGCCTCCACCACTGCCATCATTTGACTCTGTGCATCCTACTCCAACAACCCTCCTCCCTTGCACAGACTGCTTCCCCTCTCCCTGTTCCTCAACCAGCCCACCACTACATTGGATGCGACTCACCTCCCGGCACCATCATCCTCTGAGAAGCCACCGCAAGAAAGCCCGTTGTGGCACAGTCACCTCTGGCAGGGCATCGTTCTCAAAGTTAGGCTATCCACACCGGTGGCCAGAAGAAGGGGCACCGTTGGGAACTACCCTTCCACTTGAAGTGGCAGAATTCACTGGAAGTGATATCACAAGGCTATACCTGCAATCTCCACTGGTGTAGCTGTGAAGTAATGCCTTGAAAGCTAACTCGGTTTGAGAAAGAGTAAACAAATGAGTATGCACTAAAGGTTGTGAAGCCCTGAAATAATTTTACGTGAGTCTTAACTCCATGAGGGTTGGTGCAAGGTGTTGGGTATGTGATGTTTGTAACAAGCCAAGCTTCCTTTTGCTTACCTATATGATAATGTTGTTTAAGAGAGAAGGGGTGGCACAGAAGGCTTAAAAAAATGGGAAGTACATGGGAAGAAAAAAAAAGGGAGAGAAGCCATTTTTTTAAACAAAAAATGAGGAAAAAATGGAGAAAAATGATAAAAAAAGAAAGTCTCAGACTTCGGATGTTTGTTTCACATCAAAATGGTATCAGAGCAAGTCTTCCGGTTTGTCCCAACAAGCCGAGGTCTTGCAGTTTGAGGTTCGAGATTCGAGGTTCGAGGTCAAACCTTATCCAAGCAGAGGGGTTTGACGGGATCGTCACAAGGTCGTTAAGCAATGCCGACAACTATCAAATGATATTTACTATTTCTAAGTATTTTATGTTAATGGGCCACAATAGTGGACCTATATGTGTGTTTTTTCTTTTTTAGGAAATAAGATGTATAAGAGTCTTTTTAGTGTCTTTTAGTCTTCCCACTTGAGGTTTAATGAGTCTTAGGTGTTAGTTGAAGTTTTAATGAGTGTCTTTTGGTCTTCTTTGGGAGTTTATAAAAGGAGTCCTGTAACTTTTATTTGAAGCAATGAAGTGAAGTTAATTTTTGGAAAAAAATGTAGACCTTTACCCTCCCACTTTTCTCTTCTCTCTTCCACTCCCTTCTCTCCCACATTGTCACCTCTCCCTCCTCCCAGCCTTCCCACTTCGCAGGCAGCCCTTCCTCTAGCCCTCTCTTGTCTTCTCCCTCTTCCCCATCTGCTTTCCTCTTCTCTCTCTCAATCTTTCTGCTACCCCTCCCCTGACCGCCAGCCTTCTCTTCCACTTCCCTCTCCCTTTGCTTCTCCATTTCCCCCTCCCTCACATCCACCTGCATGGCCAACTACCCGACCCCTCCTTCCTCTAGCTCTCAGTCCCCCTCTTGTCCCTGCAACTGTGGTCTCCCCTCTTCCCCCCCTCCCTCTCACTTCTTCTGCGGTAAAAACACGCAGGGAATGAGTCTCAAAACAAGACTCAGTAGGGATCACCCGAACCCTACCTCGCAAAACGGAAGACCGCTACACTAGCAGCTAAGCGAGTACCTCAGAAGTAGAAGCCCTACACTACAAGTACCGGTCTCACGGCGTGAAAACCCACACACGCACGCCACGGTGAAACAACCGGAACCCACCAGTCAACACGACCAAAACTCGAAGATCGAAGCAACTGAGACTGACAGTCTGTCACTCCCTATCCAGAATAGGAGTACCTCCCACTATAAGAACGACCAGATGCGTCCACTGACGTCTTATACCGCGTCATAAGTGTCTAGCTACGATGCCCCGGGCGTGAGACTCAGACACATACAAGTAACCACAAAGCGAGTGACTAGCTGGGGTCACGCCCGTCGACACGTGTCCAACTCCCCCAACCACGTGTGCACACACGGACCATGCGTCCTAGGTCTGGTCTCTAACTTGTTTTCCCCTCAGCCAGACTCTGGCCGACGACGTGGGGCCTGACGGAAACCAGTCTAAAAACTGTCCTCTGGGTAGCCCCTCCACCACTCCCTAGTGGGTCAGTACACATGTACCGAAGGCTATGACTAGTGGAGTGTCTCTGAAGGAGTAGACTCTCAAGCCATGGAAAAGAACATCCGAACCCGACGAAGTACGGGGACCGTCCCGCGTACCAGCACCGTCGCTTGATGACCACAGTTGGAGAAGAAACAGGACTGCAAACCACCCGGTGTAGTCCAGAGCTTGGCGGACCCACACTGGTGCGCCACAGGCTCTGACGGTCTACTGCTGGGCCGTCACAGTTGTCTGACGGCCCAACAGAGGGGCGTCAGGCCAACGGTGCAAAATGCACTGTGACGCGCCCACTCTGGTGCGTCATAGTACCTGACGGACCAACTCAGGCACGTCAGACACTCGGCGAGAATGAACTATAACGCACCTACGCTAATGCGTCACAGCACCGGACGGACCAACACAGGTGCATCACGGTCACGAGCAAAGACAGAACGTAACGCGCTCCTCCAGGGGCGTTACGTCACCTAACGGACCACACTGGTGCGTTAGGCCACGAGACCAAGTTGGCTGTAACGCGCTCCTCCAGGGGCGTTGCAGTCCCTAACGGACCACCTCAGGTGCGTTAGGTGGAAGGTTGGATGCGTTAACTCTAACGTGCCTTCCTAGGGGTGTCACACTACCCTGACGCCCCACCCCGGGCACGTCAGGTGACTATGACCGCCAACGGTCAAAAACCAACGGTCGAATCACTATGACCGACCAACCTAGGGACGTCACAGTCATGTGGTGGTCTATCGTAGGACCGTCAGGTCCACGAAAGCCAAAGCCCAAAACAAAGGGAGTGTAACGCACCTGCCCAGGCGCGTTACACACTGTGGCGGTCACTGGAACGACAGCCACAGCGTCCTGGCGGTGAAACGGCGAACTCAACACAAAATTTGCAACCACGCCCCCATACCTCTGCGGGAGAGGGGGAAATCAAAGAAGAAGCCCCCCGGGGACCCCTAGCATGATTCTAGGCCATCAAAACGCCGAATCGCGGCTCCAATCCATAGATCGGACGAACTCTCCCCAAAACACGATTATGCCCTAACCCGCTCAAAAATACCCCTCTCGGCTCCCATTCGGCCTACAAATCGCGGGAGATGACAAGATGGGCATAGGGATTTGTCCTCTTACCTCAATGGAGCGAATGCTCCATCGAATCGTCACCGAAATCAAAGAAGAAGGTTTTAGAACACCGCACGCTCCGCCTCCTGCAGTGAAAAGAACACTCCCGGGATCGCCTCACCGCCGCCGCCACCGCCATGCCATTGTCGAAGTGAAGGAGGCCACGTCTCGGTCGCCCGGGGAAGAAGAATGGCGCGGTGGGGAGGGTGCTCTCCAACGGTTAGAAGAAGGAAGAAGAAGAAGAAGAAAAGGTAAAAGAAAAAGGAAAAAGGGTTGGGTATTTATAGGAAAACTTAGAAAATTAAAAAAATACCAAAAAATAAAAAAAATATATTTTCTCAATCCTTGCGACGCTTCGATCCCAACGGTACCACTCGTGGGTGGATGAACGACCCGGTTCGCCCGCTGAAATTTTGAGGACACATGCACTGAAATTTGAAACCTGAGGATATTGGGGTTGTAGTAAAAGAGGGAAATTGATCAAACAATAGGTTTCAAGGTTGCTATGAGCACAAATGCAGGAATATGATGACTGAGTGCGATTATGAACATACACAAGGTTGATTACTCAAATAAGGCAAAGAAGAAGAAACATTAAAGGAAAGAAACATAATCTGATTTGCCATCCTTGAATTGCATCTAGACCCTTTGGTCCTTCCCTTTTCTCCTTGGCATCTCATGTTTGCCTCATGGGCATATAGTTAGGGCTAGCTGATCCATGTACCAGATCTCATACAGGAATCCCACATGCACACTCCTCAAACATTCAGAATCCCCCCTCCCCCCACGCCATGCTCTTAAGTCTCTGCCTAGGCTGTTGAGCTATTTAGATTGCCGCAGTTGCACAAGGACAGGCTGAAAGCCAGGTAAAATCAGAAGAAATGAAGAAAAGTCAACATGGCCAATGAAGTCAATGCCAAGAGTCATGTATATGCTCTCATGACTCTGCCTAGGCCGTTGAGTTGTTCAGACTGCCATAGTTACACAAAGGACAGGCTGAAAGTCAGTCAAAATCAGAAGAAATGAAGAAAAGTCAACATGGTCAATAAAGAAATTTGATGACTAAAAAAAAGATGAAGAAACATAAAAGGAAAGAAACAGTAGAATTCAAATTCCTGGGTTGTTGCGGCATTCAAATTCCTGGGTTGTTAAGGTGTCTAAACTACCCTAGTTGCACAAGGGGCAGGTTGAAAGCCAACTAAATTAGAAGGAATGAAGAGAGGTCAACATAGTCAATGAAGTCAATGCCAAGAATCATTTGCACAAAGAACAGCCTGAAAGTCGGTCAAAATCAAAGAAATGAAGAAAAGTCAACGTGGTCAATGAAGTCAATGCCAGTCAATGAGAAAAGTCATTAGACGGGTCGATGTAGTAATAAGCAACAATGTAGACAGGTCAATGCAGCAAGAGCAGCAATGCTGGCAGGTCGATGCACCAGTGGACATCAATGCAGATAGGTCGACGCAGCAATAGGGAGAAACGCAGCCAAGGTCTGTGCACCTCTTGCCAATGCACAGACAAAGGTCGATGCACATTCTGCCAGCTTAAGATAAAGGTCGATGCACATTATGCTGGTACAAGGCTAAGGTCTGTGCACATTCTGCCAGACCAAAACAAAGGACGACGCACATTGTGCCAGCAAAAGGCCAAGGTCTGTGCATATCATGCCAGCCCAAGCCAAGGTCGATGCACATCCTGCCAGCTTAAGATAAAGGTCGATGCACATTATGCTGGTACGAGGCTAAGGTCGATGCACATTCTGCCAGCCCAAGACAAAGGTCTGTGCATATTGTGCCAGAACAAGGCCAAGGTCAGTGCACATCATGCCAGCCCAAGACCAAGGTCGATGCACATCCTGCCAGCTTAAGATAAAGGTCAACACACATTAAGTTGGTACAAAGCTAAGGTCTGTGCACATTCTGCCAGCCTAAACCAAAGGTCGACGCACATTGTGCCAGCACAAGGCCATGGCCTGTGCACATCATGCCAGCCCAAGCCAAGGTCAATGCACATTCTGCCAGCCCAAGATAAAGGTCTATGCACATCATGCCAGCACAAGGCCAATGTCTGTGCACATCATGCCAGCCCAAACCAAGGTCTGTCCACATCATGCCAGCCCAGGCCAAGGTCGATGCACATCATGCCAGCCCAAGATAGAGGTTGATGCACATTATGTTGGCACAAGGCCAAGGTCGATGCACATTCTGCCAGCATAAAACAAAGGTCGGTGCACGTTGTGCCAACACAAGCCAGGGTCTGTGCACATGTGAACTCTAAGGTTGGTGTACGTTTTGCCTCCAACATTGTAAGGTCTATGCATATATACAATATGAACTACAAAGTCTGTGCACATGTGAGCTCTAAGGTCAATGCATGTTCTGCCCTTGTGCTCAGACCCTTCAAAGTCTACCTGTCTTCAACCTTGAATGCATTGGGGTCTACTCGTCTCAAGCATTGATTTCACTAAAGTCAACCCATCCTCAGGACGGGTCAACCCCTTTCCAGCCTCTTTTGGCTTATCCAGACCCAGACCACTAAGGATCCGCGAAGGCGTGGGTCTTACAATCCCTCCCTCCTAATAAAAATTTTGACCCCGAAATTTAAAAGGAACATAAGGAGGAAATTGAAAGGGCAACTATATCTTAGGCGAATAAGAAAGGAAAAACCTCTCTCATCTCGTTTTCGCGTTCCCATGTAGCTTCATTGCCTGAGTGACGCTGCCAAACAACCTTAACCAGAGGGATCACTTTATTTCTCAACCGCTGCTCACGACGGTCTTCAATTCTGACGGGGTACTCTGGTGTGGATAAATCAGCCGTCACTTCTGGCCAAACAGAATCATCGAGAACATGAGACGGATCGGACAAGTATTTTCTCAACTAGGAGACGTGGAATACATCGTGGATAGCTTGCATTGCCGCTGGTAGCTGAAGCCGATATGCCACCGCGCCCACACGCTCCAAAATAGGAAATGGGCCAATATATCGCGGACTATCGGAGATATTTTCACAAACACCATATCTCCAGGCTCAAACTGCAGTGGCTGTCTGCGCTGATCTGCATAACTCTTCTGTCGACTCTGAGCTGTCAACATTTTCTGCCTGACCAGACGAACCACATCAGCACACTGCTAAGCCATATCTGGTCCTATCAAGAGACGGTCACCGGCTTCAAACCAGTTCAAAGGAGTATGATAGGGACGACCATACAAAGCTTCATAAGGTGCCATGCCAATGCTGGAGTGATAACTATTATTATAAGCAAATTCGACAAGTGGCAAATGCTGACTCTACGAACCGTGCCAATCATGGCGATGAAATCTCAGCATATCTTCTAAAGTCTGAATTGTCCTCTTTGACTGCCCATCAAACTGCAGATGATACGCTGAACTGAAGGCTAACTCTATACTAAACGCTTTCTGAAAACTGTGCTAGAAACTAGAGGTAAACCATGGGTCATGATCTGACACAAGCGAAATAGGAAGTCCATGCAATGGCACAAACAACACAACATAAAGCTCGGCCAATTTTTGCACACTCCAAGTAACTTGAATCTGCAACAATCTAGTTGTCTTCATCAGGCAATCAACCAATAGCCAAATGCCATCAAAGCCCTGTGAAGCCCGAGGCAAACTCACAACAAAATCCGTCGTGACGTGATCCCACTTCCACATCGAAATTTCTAACGGCTGGAGCATTTCACCTGGCTTTTGATGCTCGACTTTTACTTGCTGGCAGGTCAAGCATTTCAAAATGAACTCAGCTACATCTCTTTTCATACCTGACCACCTGAATTGCCTTCTCAGATTCTGATACATCTGGGTAGTGCCGGGGTGAATAGCAGAACAGGATTCATGGGCTTCACTTAAAGTAGCATGCCTCAACAAATCCTTAGCTAGAATATAGGGCCTGCTACCGAAGTTGACAACTAACTCATCATCAAAGTCAATGTCATGCATCAACACAATGCGAGATAAGTCAGGGTCGGCCTGCTGAGCTTCTTGATCCACAGATAAATGGCTGGAGTCCTCACGAGACTTGCTCACACAGTGACCAATCGGATCAGAAGGTCTATGTTGAAAGCCTCACACAGAAACTACTCTCTACTGTCGAGGAGCAAGTGATCTAACACCTATCTCTAGGGAAAATTACATGCGATAAAGTGACCAAATGACACCAGCATTAGATCCACCGAGGGATAGTGCCAATGTACACTCCATCTGTCATTCCATCGTGCTCCATGACCACTCCACCGTGTCCCTTCCTCGGCCAGCTCGGCACAATCACGCATCCCGCATCGAGAGGAATAGAGGAAAGGGAGAAATGAGGGAGAAAGTGGAACATGAGAAATGAGAAGGAGGGAAGAGGATGAAAGGAATAAAAGAAGGAATTTATTTCAGAAATCCTTTAATTTAGAAAAATACGCACACCATGAATTTACCTGAACCAGAAGGTGAAACCAACACTCGCAAAGAAGTGAGTGGTCCTTGTCAACTCATCAAAGCTCTACTCACACACTGGCCTGACCAGACAAAAGGCACATCTGTACCCGTTAGTTTAGTCATCGGCACAGGAACCCTTGCAAAATTTTGAATGAATCTTCAATGATAACCAACGAGACCTAGAATAGCAGTCTGGGTGCTATCCCAGGGGACAACCCACCGATGCTTAAGTCAGCACTCGGGAGATGGTGAAGCAGAGAAGGGGAAGAAAGGGAGAGAGTTGGTGAATGATGTAGCAAACCTGGAGGATCGGTCAGCCTTCCGAGGGAATTCTCGCCATAACCACCGGGCGCTCGAAGAGTGCTTGCTAGGCCGTAAGGGTGCGCGGAGGATAGCTGGAACTTGGCAGAGGCTCTCTAACTCTGGGCAGCAAGTCAGCTTCTCTTTTCCATTGTCTGAAGCTGAGCGTATGTTTCTTGGTGAGATTCACCGTATCCTCTACTTGTCCATCGAAGTCCCATTTATAAGGGGGTTGTCTTGGTGGTGAAGGTCGGTCCCTTAGCAAGGAAAGGCGTGAGTCATGGAGTAATGTCTCCCTGCGATCATGGGGAGTTTCCCGTTGAGGGTCTATTCCTCCGAAGTTGGATAGTTCTCTAGCGAGTCTTACGGCACCTGGGAGACATGCTCGCCCTAAGTGGGGTTGATGCTGACATCGTGGGACGTAACATTTGGTCCTAGAAGGGTCATCCAGCGGCTGTTGCGTCTAGGTAAATGCCCTTCGTGCATTGGCAAATCAGAGGTCCAACCGATTTGGGCCATCAACTGTGGGCTGCAACCATCGAGGCCCCTTGGGCACGTTGTAGACCTTGGGCAAAAATGGGCCTGGCGAAAATGGGCCCTAGACGGGCTGAGTCGATTTTATCCTCCTCACCAACACCCCTACTCTCTGATACCGTGCACTTTTTTGGGATCTAAGAGTCGAGTTCGAGAGGTTGTGTCGAAGGTTGGTTTCAAGGACAGTCTCCTCATATTGCTGGGTCTGGTGGTCCCAGCCATATGCTTGGCACGCAAGGTGCACGTGGCAGTGGCAAGCGGCGTCTTTCTAATCATGATGTGGGTTGCTTTTGTCTGGCAACGTGGGCACGAACGGTCGCCTGAGTTGGGCAATCGTACATTGATGCTGACCGGTGCCTTTTCCCCTTTCGTGTGACATCGAAGTGGTCGTCCCATTTCTGGAGAGACTATAAGAGTCAGCACAGGGTCCCTCGAGGAACCCCACCTGCTCTCCCAGCGTCTGTGGCAGATGTGAGTTGTTCCTCCTCCAACCATTCCTGCCTTGGTGAGGGTCTTCCTATTCTTCTAGCTCCTGGGATCATGGCACCTCGTAGAAGGGTCCTCCATTTAAGCTCTACGTCTTCCACCGAAGAGGCGGGAGTTGGTCGTGGCGGAGCTCCAAGAATGTCGGGCGCCGGCCCCAGCCATCCTTGTTACCCACCGCTGGTCACCTATAGAGTAGTTTACAGGTTTCAAGAGGCCTTCCAGATTCCTTTTGAGTTTGACATAGTCTTCCCGACCGTTGATGACATCCTATTGAGTCATCCCCCTGGTAGTATCAAGGTCCCCATATAATCCTTCTGGGCTAGCTTCCGCCTCCCTATACACCCTTTCTTCGAGTCGGTCCTCCATCACTACGGTCGGTATCCAGGGGAACTCTCCCCTAATTCTTGGCGCATTCTATGATGCTTTATCTTTGTCTGCAACCAAGTTTCGGTTGCTCTGAATGTCTTCCTATTCTGACAGTTCTACAGCCTTCAGTGCTGTCCTGTCGATCCGTCATCCTTCTACTTTCGGGCCAGGAATGATCGAACTCTTGTTCACGTCACTTCTATGGCGTCGAACATCATGCGTTGGGCAGAGCACTTTATCTTCATCACTAAAGTTGGGGGAAGTGGTCACCCAAGTGACTAGAGTTTTATTGTGGGCTCCCATCCTCTTAAGGTTGATAGGCTACCCAAACCTACTGTTGAAGAGTCCAGGGCGATTAAAGCCCTCCTTCACTTTCCACTCCTTGACACCGACCTCAAGGTGTCGCCGGTGGTGCAGCGGGGGCAGGTGTTGAGCCCCCCATTGCCCAAGGGTACTAACTTTATCTTTCATCATGTTTTTGATGGAGGCATCACCACCACCTCCCTCTGGCTCGGGTCGTCCACACACCCGAGATTGGATTGAGTTCGAGCTTCATATCACTTGGGTCCCTTTATCTATTTTGAGTATTTTAGTTGAGTCATTTTGATGTATTTTCCCTTTTATGTTTTTAAGAAAAAGGGGTCAGTAAAAGTATATTTTTATCAAATGTGTATGGCCTCCATGTGTTTAATTGTGGTTCATTAAATTTTACTCTTGCTATCATGATTGTAACTGTCACGTTCCGAGCATCGCTTCCCGCTGTTGTCGGTTCGGGGCGTGACAAAAGAGGTGTTACCTGATCTTCACACGTGATAGACAAGTCGAGGAGGCCCCGCCCGAGAAGAAGACAAGGTTGGCACGAGCACCCCGGTTGAGGACCTATACCTCATCCTGGTGGGAAAGGACCCGAGCAGAATGCTTTGAATCAGAGCCACAGTGTCTGAGCAGGAGAAGGCGGCTTACGCAAGTTTCCTGATAGCCAACCAAGACATATTCGCCTGGTCCAAGGATGAGCTCCTCGAAATTTCGCCAGAAGTCATAACCCATCGGCTGAAGCTGGACCCAAGTTGCCACCTGGTATAGCAACGCAGAAGGCTCTGCAATCCTGAGTGACAAGCAATCATAAGAGATCAAGTGAGCGAGAAGTTACCCTCAGGGCTGTAACGACCTACCTAGTACCCTGACTAGGCGGCTAATGTGGTCCTAGTTCCCAAAAGTAATGAAAAGTGGCAGATGTGTGTAGATTACATTGATCTCAATAAGGCTACTCCCAAGGATAGTTTTCCCATGTCGTGGATCGACCAACTAGTTGACGCCACGGCCGGGCATGAGATGTTGAGTTTTCTAGATGCCTATTCTGGGTACCACCAGATCAGTATGCACGGGCCCGACCAAGATAAGACGGCCTTTGTCACTGACCATGGGCTATATTGCTACACTCGAATGTCCTTCAGTTTGAAGAATGCGGGGGCCACGTACCAACATTTGGTCAATAATATGTTAGACGCACAAATCGGACACAATATGGAAGTTTACGTAGATGACATACTCATCAACAGTCTCAGAGTGGTCGAACACCTCGGGGACCTGGTAGAAACATTCGCCACGCTTCAGAGGTACGACATGAAGCTCAACCCAAACAAGTGCGCGTTCGATGTCAAGTCAGGAAAATTCCTCGGGTTCCTCGTCACTCATAGGGGGATCGAGGCAAATCCTGACCAAATTTGAGTGGTGCTAGAAATGAAATGGCCGGCGCGGGTAAGGGACGTGTAGTGTCTTACTGGCCGCATTGCGGCCCTGACCCGATTCTTGTCTCGTGCGGCGAAAAGATGCCTACCTTTCTTCTGACTCATTAAGCAAGCAAATAAAGCACCAGAGAAGAAAGGGCAAATCGACTAGGATTAGGAGTGCAAACAAACATTTGAAGAGCTCAAATAGTACCTAATGTCCCCTCCCGTACTCTCTAAACCCCCAAAAGGAGAGCAATTGCTCCTATACCTATCGGTAACCCCGAGCACCCTGAGCATTGTGCTCGCGCAGGAGGAAGACAGGAGAACGAAGCCGGTCTACTATGTAAGTCAGGCTTTACAAGGACCAGAGTTTCACTACTGGCGAACTGAGAAGTTCTCCCTAGCCTTGGTCACAGTCGCATGTAAGTTGCGATCATTTCTTCTCGCGCACCCGATCACTATTCTTACTGACCAACCCTTGTGTCAAATTCTCCAGAACCCAGACGCCTCAGGAAGACTTATCAAGTGGGCCATCAAGGTGGCCGAGTTTGACATTAAATTTCACCCCAGGACTGCAATCAAAGCTCAAGCTCTCGCTGACTTCATTGTCGAATGCATGTTACTCGAGGAGGAGTCTCCCAAGCAGTCGTCTGGGCCCGTATGGGAACTCTACATCGATGGTTCATCCTGCGCTGCTGGCAGCGGAGCAATACTAGTTCTACTGTCGCTAGAGGGAGTAGAGCTACAATATGCCCTCCGCTTTAACTTCCCAACCACTAATAATGTGGTCGAGTATGAAGCGTTGCTCTCAGGCTTACGAATGGTGAAGCACCTCAGAGTGACCAACTTGCATGTCTACAGCGACTCCATGCTCGTCGCTAACCAGGTCAGAGGAGACTTTGAAGCCCGAGAGCCGGTGATGATCAAGTACCTCGAAAAGGCCAAGACAGTTGCCTTGGAGTTCTCTCGCTTTGAGATGGTGCACATTCTAAGAGAGGAGAACGTCCGAGCAGACGGTCTATCTCGCCTAGCATCGTCAACAATCACTTCCAACTCAAGAGCTATCTTGATAGAGGAGCTACTAGCACCAAGCATCGAGGAGCCGCCCCCCCAGGTGAACGTCATCGATTATGAGCCTTCATGGATGGATCCGATCTTGGATTTCCTCCTACAGCAACAACTCCCCAATGATCGCATCGAAGCCCACCGCAGGCGAGCACGCGCGGCGTACATCACAATCGTTGATGGCCGCCTGTTTAGGCGCTCGCTCTCGGCCCCACTATTGAAGTGTCTGTTCCCCATGGAAGCCAAGCAAGAGATATACAAGAAGTGCATGAGGGGCTCTATGGAAGCCACGTGGGGGGCGAGCACTCACACAGAACCTCATCTGGCAAGGGTACTGGTGGCCAACACTGCAGTGAGATTGCCTCGACTACGTCCAAAGATGCCCTCAGTGCCAAAAGTTTTCAAACTTGCATCACCAACTAGCAATACAATTGCATGCCCTAATGGAGCCTCACCCATTTTCTTGGTGGGGGATAGATATACTGGGTCCCTTCCCTGAGGCTCAGGGGAGGAAGAAATTTCTCATCACCGCCATCGATTACTTCACCAAATGGATCTTGGCAGAACCATTGGGGAAAATCACAAGTGAAGCAACGTGGGAGTTTATCCTACGGAGCATAATCTATCGGTTTAGGATCCCACACGTCCTCACAACCGACAACGGCAGGCAATTTGCAAGCACTGTTTTCTAGGAAAAGTGCTCGAAACTAGGGATTTGGAACCATTACACGTTAGTTGGCCACCCCCAAGCAAACAACTTGGTTGAAAATGCCAACAAAACAATCCTCCATGGCATCAAGACCCGTTTGGAACAAGCAGGTGACTCTTGGATAGACTCCATTCCAAGTATCCTATGGACACACCAGACTACTACTAGGGCTGCCATGAGAGAGACACTGTTTCACCTTGCATATGGAGTAGAAGTAGTCATCTCGGTCGAGATATCGAACCCGTGGCTACGAGTCAGCTAATTCGATGAAGCTAGCTAGAAATAACCAGGCGATGTGAGAGAACCTGGACTTGCTCGAAGAAGACAGAGAATGCGCTCAATTGAGACTCGTAGTCTATCAGCAGAAACTAGCCCAATACTATAATGCTTGCGTCAGAGAACGCCACTTCCTCCCTGGAGACTTGTGCTGCAGTGAGTCAGTGTGGCCGATCCTAGGGTGACTGTAGGAAAACTAGCCCCAAACTGAGAAGGCCTGTATCGTGTGACAGAAGTGCTCGGCAAGGGAGCATACAAGCTGACAACGCTAGATGGACGGGAGGTACCAAGGACATAGAATTCTGTAAACCTCAAAACGTTTTATCAATAAATGAGCATTGACACGTTTCTTCGCCATCTCAAGCCCCAACCAAGGGATTGTCAATACAAATGAGTCCAATAATGGTAGCTTCCGAGCTCCCAAGAGGCAAGCACTCATGCTCCCTCGGAAACGCTGGCAGCTTCCGAACTCCCAAGAGGCAAGTAGTCATGCTCCCTCAGAAACGATGGTGGCTTCTGAGCTTCCACGAGGCGAGTGCTCTTGCTCACTCGGAAATAAAAGGTGACTCAAGTCCCCTAAGGCAAGCGACACTTCCCTCTCAAAGAAAGACATATGCTTTTTCAGAATGGTGTGAAAGGTGGCCTCGTGGCCCCTGAAAGGTAGGTAAGAGTCCTAGTCTCCTTGGGAGACGGGGCATACACCTAGTCAAAAGGTAAGTAAGAGCCCTCCCCTCTTCAGGAAAGAGGGCATACACTTGCCCACGATCACAACGCAACTGGGCAGTCCCCCTTTGCGAGTAAGAGTCCTAATCCCTCTGGGAAACGGGACATACACTCAATCTATGCGCATCAAGGTTGGATTTGAGCGATGATCTTCCCTACACTCACGAAAGAAGATTGTTGCCAAAAAACACATACAACGAAAGTGTAGGGGAGAAATGGGGAGAAGCCCATGTCTTTATTCATAATACAAGAAACCAAACTCAAGTTTCGCACATTGATGTGGCCAGTGTGGGCCGCCTAGAAAGTGAGTGGAACAAACCAAGGCCATGGCAGCATTGGTACCGTCAATATAATCGACCATCTAGCCCTGTTCAAAATTGCTGCTCAGATCAAGCGATCCCTGGGCGACAACTGGTGCGGGCTTACCATGGCTCCCTCTCCTGGCGTAGCGATGGCAGGCACCGTTGGCTTCACTGCAGCATCATCCACCCTCGCTGCGGCAACAACAAGGGCACCAGGAATCTTCTCCCCCTTACCCACAGACCTGGGGGACTACTGTGCCATAGCGACAACACTGACCAAGGGAGACAGAGGTAGACGATGCCTCAGAATCATCTATAAGCCCTACTATTTAAAGAACAAGAGCATTTCCTCCCTCCCCTTAGCGGCGACGGAAGGTGTCCTTCCTTTCACACATCCATCGAGGAAGGCATGGGTTCATTAAACGGCAAGTGCATCGAATGAAGAGCAAGCACACACCACCATGAGAGGAAAAATCACAAGAAGATAATTTTATTGATAAGCAAGGGGGTACAAAAAAGTTACTCATCCTCCTTGGGACAGAACCTATCAGGTTGGAGGCTCAGCACCCCCTTGTTATAGAAGAGGGCTGCATTGCGAAAAGAGGGGCAGATCTATTCACCCCTCCCCTCTAGATCCGCCATCCACTACTCAACATTTCAGGGGTCTAGGCAACCCCTCACTGGGCCAACAACGGCTATTGCAAGCCGCTGTAGTCGAAGAAGATAACTACCCATCAATGGTAGTTGAAGAAGAATGAGAAAGAAGAATGTCATCGTCAGTTGACAACAATGGATATGAAGATGGCTTGGAGATTGAAGCTGATGAAGCCACTCCTCAGCAGGGAGAGAGAGGAAGAGTCTTCGTGTTCGAGAGATTGGCCTTCCCAGAGCATGTTAAAAGGAGGGTCCACTGCCAAAGGAGAGAAATGCGAGCCTTCACTTGCAATATGGCCGGGGTGTCTGGCCAATATGGAAAACTACCTCAGGAGCCTCAGGAGCTGGCTCGATTGGCCGAAAGGCCAGGGCCGAATACTAGAAGGGCAGAAGCCATAAGAGAAATACTGACAGTGACTAGGGGAGAGCAATCCCTAGCCCACCACTTGCGAAATGATGAAGCTACCATTTTAACTACCAATGTGGTGATGGCAGAAGAGGAAGATGTACTACTTGACATCCTGCCTGAAGGTGCGCCAGGGGAGATAACAAAAGCTATGCCTAACCCGGCAACTATGGACCCATCAGTGCTGATGCTACTCCGAAGGTACCAACAGGAGATAGAGTTCCTGAAGAAGCAGCTCATGGAGAAGACGGAGCAAGCCTAGGCCTCCAAATGGCCCGAGATGCAGGCTGAGTCATCGTGGGAAGCCGTCAATCTAGGCGACTTCCCACTGCTCTATACCCTGCCCCAGCCGGCAGAGCCAAGCATGACGGCCACTCATCAACGCCCACCATAGCCGTTGATACCGCCAGTGCTGCCACAGGTGCCCCAGGCACCTTCACTACTGCGTCCTCCTCTGCAGGCGACCACCTTGGTCACCCCTTATCTACAACTGGCACATTTCTATCCAGAACCAGTTGATCCGACTATCATAAACAAGCTGATGGTAGAGAGAATGATAGAATTGAAGCTTGTTGAACGAAGTGAAGGCGATTATGTCGCATTTGATGCCTATAGGGTGCCATACCCACTGCATCATGCTACAAAGCGGCTCCCTCTTGGGATCAACAAATCACCGAAGTTCGACAAGTTCAATGGGAAGGGATCCCAAAAGGAGCATGTTGCATATTATATGACCGTCATGGGTGATCTGGCCACCGATGAGTCATACTTGCTGAAATTTTTCGGGTCCTCGCTGATAGGGCTCACATTTGAATGGTATTCCAGCCTTCCGGAGCGGTCGATCAGCAATTGGTCGGACATGCAAAAGAAATTCAGGGAAAGATTCCATGTCACTGAGAGGGAGGTTACTGTGGCTGAGCTTGACTCGACAAGACAAAGGGTCGATGAAATAGCCCTTGACTACATTAAGAGGTGGAGAAACCTCGGGATGAGGTGCAAGCGGCCCCCGCATCAGGAGGACACTATATAAATTTCTAAATAGAACCTCAGGAGGGAGGTACTGGAAACGATGATTGGAATGAAAATTCGGTGGTTTGACTGATTAAATAATGTGGTGGCCGAGGTGGAAGCTTTCCTGGCCAGGCCTACCCTAACATCAACTTCTGCCACTGTATAGAAAGCAAAAGCGACAGAGCGGCGCTCAACGCCTAAGGAAGCAAACACTCTTGATATCAAGGCATTTGAACAACAAAAAGATAAAGGCAAAAACGCAGCTACCCCTTAGCCTGCTAAAGCTGGAGACATCAAAGAGGGTCCGTTACTTCGGGATAAAATGAAGAAGGCCTATTCTTTTCCCAAGGATAAGACTAGGGTCCTGTTCGATTGGGTTACCCAGTATGATAAAGTTACCTTGCCTAAACCAAAAAGGTCGGAAGACTTAAAAAGAAGAGACAACCCGAGGTTCTGCCCTTATCACCAGATGTTAGGGCACCCGATCGAGGACTGTTATGTATTCAAAGACATCATCGAAGGCATGGTAAAGAAGGAAGAGATAGACTTGGGGGAGTATAAGGTCGACCCTCCACAACCTCATGAAGCACCTCTAAGAAGAGCTATGGTCAACATGGTGTAGCGGTAAGCTCCTGAACTTTGAGCTCTCTTATATGCTTTCAAAGGTTTCTAAATGCTTCTGAATGCTTTTCTAAATGCTTTTGAATGCTTTTCTAAATGCTTTTGAATGCTTTTCTAAATGCTGACATGGACTGAATGGCCATTTCAGGTGCGCTAGACACCGTATCGGGATGAGAGATGCAAGGGACAGTCGTGGGTAGCGGCTTCCCTGGCTTATAGAGGACGGGACATCTGGCTGCACTGCATTAACGTGATCGAGCCTCTGCACTACCGCTTGATCATGAGGATGTGAGGAATGTGCCAGCCTGAGGTGGTGTTCCCTCGCCGAAATGACGAGCGCCCGGGAAAACTGTAACGACCCAGAGTTCAGGGTACTGATAACCTGATATAAATATCAGACTACCGCTACCAAGAACCGGGGATGCCACCCAAGAGGTTGATGAGGCCCCTGAAGGGTTGGAGGGGTTTGTCGGGGGAGCGTATAAACAATTGGAATTACACCGCGCGTAATATTAATTAGAGTAGTAATTTAAACTGAAGTGCGAAAGCAAATAAAATATATCAGAGTGTTAGTCAAAATACAGTAGTCTAGAATTTACAAATGTACAAGTCCGACAATGACAAAACAGTCCCACTGTACAACTACACGGGACATACCCCAGACAAAAGTACACCAAGACTGACAGACCACAGTTGGCGCTCTAGGCACGGTCTCCAAAAACATGCGATGGACTGGGGGACGGCTAGGATGGCTCACCTGCAGAAAGGAAGGGTGAGTCACAGCCAGACTTAGAAGGGGTCACGCGGATCCCTACCACGCACTAAACATGCAAGCATACAGTAATGAAGGCAATTAGAGCATGCATTCAATGCAGTAAATAGGTAATGGCATAATTAAATCGCAGTTATAGCAAAGCAGGAAAGCCTACCTAAACAGGTAAACATGCCAAATTACACTAAATAATAACATTAGGAGCTAAATCTACTAATAAAGTAAACCTCAGTTAACCATGTGATAGGAAGAAGGAAGACCACCAGAAAGAAGAAACCAGATGCGTCCACTGACGTCTTACACTGCGTTTCAAGCACCTCGCAGTCAAGCTCGTGACAAGCGAGTGACACAACAGTACCGCACCGAGTGACTAATCAGAGTAACGCTCATCAGCATCAGTCCAAGCCTCTGACCACGTGTGCACACACTGACTCATCACCTTGAGCCAGGCCTCTAGCTAGTTTTCCCTCCTAGTAGGACACTACTGACTATGCGAGAGGGCCGACGGAAACTAGCTTACAAACCGTAGAACGGGAATACCCCGCCACCTCTCTCGGGTGGGCCGACATGGATGTCGTCGGGCTACGACTAGTGGTTCCATCACAAGGGAAAGCTGCTCTTATGGGATGTAGAAGAATGCCACAGTATATAAAATATTTTAAACATGGCACACATGAAATATGAATTCCATAGAAAGTACACATGCAAGCTTTTGAAATCTCCAAGTATATAACGGACTGGAACTGCCCTGTTACACACCATAACGGACCGGGGAAGAACCTCTATGCTTCACAGAACTCAGGAAATCCACAGATAACCCAGACTATAGTGCACCTAGAAAGGTGCGCCATTGGACTATAACGCACTGGCACATGGGCGTTAAAGTCGACACGCACACAACGCATAGACGAGGGAATATAACGGACCAAGGATGGGGCGTTATAACGTACATAACGCACCTCTCATAGGCCGTTATGCCCACCAGAATGACTAAACTCCATAGAAAACTATGGGATATAACGCACCTAAACAGAGGCATCATATAGGACATAACGCATGGGGGAAGGGGCGTTAAAGGCAATGGAACTTTAACTCAACACAAGGGACTATAACGCATCAGGGCAGGCACGTTAAAGTCACCTGAACATGAAAATCCACAGGAAACTCAGACACGGACGACATAACGCATCTCTAGGGGTGCGTTAAGTGACCATAACGCACCAGGGCAGGCGCGTTATGTCACCTGGGTTTTGTGACTCCGGAGGTCGGAATCGAAAATCCCTCCCGACCGATCAAAATCGACAAGGGACGCGGTGAAATACAAAACCTGTTAAACCTACCAACTTGAAGCTTCGCTGGGCTTTCTTTGAAATGGGTCTGTGGGTGTGCCGTTGAAGGCACATGGGGTGTGCCGTTGAAGGGCAACTAGGGGGTGTGCTGTTGAAGGGCAACTAGGGCCTTCCTGCGTTGACGCTGGGCTTCCTGCGTTGACGCTGGGCTTCCTGCGTTGACCCTGGGCTTGGGCAAGGTTGACGCAGGGGCTTTCTGCGTCTACGCAGAGGCTTCCTGCGTTGACGCTGGGGCCTAGCAGGGTCGAGGCTGACTTCTGAGGGGTCGACGCTGCCATTGTGATTTCGGGGGTGGCTCCACGTTGGCATGGCGTCTCTTCGGAGGGTCCGGAGGGGACGCATCCTCCAGGGGTTGACTTCTATTCGCTGTTGTGATTCCGAGGGTGGCTTCACGTTGGTATGGTGTCTCTTCGGAGGGTCCGGAGGGGACGTGTCCTCCAGGGGTCTCTTCTGTTGAAGACTTGTTATTGTCGTTGGACTGGCGGGGACATATGGGCGTGCGATTTTGCACGTCCACAGTATGCCACGAGGTTGCAGTTTTATCTTGTTAGTTTAGTTCCACTTACGTGTGAGTTTTATTCTATTTGTGTTTTGTTTATTTTTTTTATTTATCCATATTTTTTTATTTAGGTCGAGTGCCCGAGGTGCCTCTCTTCTTCATTATCATTTTCTCTTCCTTTTCTTATTATGAAATGTGGAGAGTCTGGTCATTTTATGTCTTTGGATTCTTCTCCTAGCTTCTTTAGGTTTATTCAAAAAGTCATACATGGATTCGAGCATGCATAAGATGAAGTTGAGTTTGGGAATCGATCCCTGGTACGAGGCGGAGGTAAGTCCTCACGCATGGGGGCAGTTTTCGACCGGATGTAATATGATCTTTCACACATCGCCATTTTATATACCAAGGGATCATGGCATACAAGCACACGTGAAATGCAATGTTGTAATCGTATGCGGGGAAAATGGACTCTCATGTTCATGACATGCATGTATGAAAATTTAATTAGTTCTCTTCTTCGTTCATGCAATGGATGCCCATGCGTGTGTTTGTTCAAATGGTGCAGCAGTGTTCATGTTCAGTCCTCTTCACGCCTCCCACGATTCTTTTACTTCAGTCGAAGTGTCTCTCTGTTATTCATTCCATTTGTTTGTCGCTTCCTTTTGTATTTTTAATATATGTTTATTTTGACAAAAATTTGGCAGCATCTCCCCTGGACTCAGATGCGGGAGGGGTAAAGCAGGTACACATCCACAAGGAGTGACGTGCCTAAAGTAGAGGTGCGCACGAAAGCGAAAACACCTTGAGAGAGCCCTCAAAATGACGGATGGAAGGCACAGACCTACGATTAAAACATAAGGCAGAAAGATGGCCTCCACCGGATCAGGGAAGACAAGCAGCAGAGCCACTAGATCAAGAGTGGGTTGGCTGGGCCACCGGATCAGTAGGTGGGCGAGCCGCCGGATCAGCAGGCGGGTAGATGAGCCACCAGATCAGATGGCTGGGCGAGCCACTAGATTAGAGGGGAAGGCGGCCAAGCCACCAGATCAAAGGGCTGGGCGAGCCACTGGATCAGGGGGGAAGGCGGCCAATCAATCGGATGAAAGGGAAGGGTGAGCCACCAGATAAGAGGGGAAGTTGGACATGCCATTGGATCAGGAGAGGGCAAACATGCCACCGGATCAGAACTGAGGTAGCTCAGCCACCATATCAAGGGGCGGAGAGGGGCCACCGGATCAGGCATGATAAGCCCCATCAGACCAAGAGTAACAGGGGCGAGCCACCAGATCAAGAAGCAAAAGGGGGACGAGCCACCAGATGGGGGTGGTGGAAGGGCCACCAGATCGAGAACAGTGGCAAAGCCACTGGATGAGGAGGTTGAACGATGCCACCAAATCAGGAGGTGGTGACACGACTGGATCAAGAGGGTGGATGATGCCACCAGATCAGAAGGTGATGATATGCCGGATTAAGAGGGTGGACGATGCCACCGGATCAAAGGGGGGTCGCCAAGGTGGGTATACCACCGTTTGAAGGAAGGGGCACCGGATGGGGATGGGCTAGGCCATCGGACTAGGGATAGTACACTCCACTAGATCAGGGCTCGTGAGACAAAGATCCGGGGTGTTACATTCCTCCCCTCCTTTAAGAAATTTCATCCTCAAAATTTAAGGACAAGCAAGGGTAAGGTAGGGAAGAACAACCCAACAACTACCAACACAAAGCACGAGAGACAGAGCTCAGATGAACAATGTCAGATCATTATCACGAGGACACACTCAGGAGTGAGCACGACACAAGTGAACACAAGTCTGACACCTCCGAAATAAGGCAACGTCGCTTACGTCTCATTGGAAAAGAGACATGACTGCCAAAACACCAGACCTCAAGAAAACGGAACGACAGGAACGACAGGCACGCAAAGCATCAGCTTACATAAGAAAACATAGTCCTCTCAGCTGACAGCCTGACAACACCATCGGTTCTTGTGCCAAAGGCGACAGGGAACACCTGGCACATAGGACACCAATGACAGATATACGGAAAGAACGACAACAAAACAACAGCACTGGACCATGAGTAAAATCAAATCAATCCTCAGCCGAATAACACGTCTGACTGAGCCGCAAGCTAATCTCACCAGGAAAGGAGAGTACAGCAATGCTAACTGACAAGACAATGGTCCATGACAGAGACACCAACCATACAGAAATAGCACGATAGCACCTGCAAGATCTCGGCTCTAGACAGCACAGAGAACTGCGGGACACATCTACAAGCAGGGTCACATCAAGGCATAACAACAGTTGATCACCCGACCACGAGGAATGAGTCATGCGTCAGAATACTCACCCAGGAAGACCTACAACACGACAAAGTAACACAACGACAATCTCAGGGAATGCTTCTCAAGGACCACAGACACGCCTCGAGAGCACAATACCCATGAGAAGAGATGCAGAGTAGAGGGTACTCAATCAGCAGACAAGCCGACAAATTCCCTAACACTCGCAAACGCTAATGCCAACACCAGGAAATTACCAGCAGTAGCACAGCAACAGACGACATCAAGGCACAGGAAGCCAAGATGAAGTCACATCGAGAAGAAGCAAAACCTCTCGACCAGTGAGAATCTCACCATAACGATCCTCGACCAGTGGGTAGCCAACCCACACGCTTCCGCTGCACACTCTTTACAACGCACATAGGCATCAGGAAAGACTTCGGCAATCGCATCTCAATATACGCACGGCAGCACTACAACTCATCGGAATCACAACTAACACGCCACGAGTACTGATCCAGCGAACAACCGATCACAAGGAACCTAAGTGCAATGGAAGAGGAGCACCAGCTTCAGCATAAAGCACAAGGAAAAATGCTAATCTCGGCTTACTTTTACGTTCTGAAACGATACATAAGTCTTCTCAACACATTGGCCGTTGGACACGGCACGACAAACATGGTATGCTACAACTCTCAACACCATAACGGAGTCCAAAACTAAGCAACCAATAAACGAGGAGCGGATCAGACTTAAAATAAAGCTGTCCACACTTAAGCAGACACAGGGAAGAAGCATCACTAAGATAGCAATTCCAAGGCAAGTCTCAAGAAAGATTCCACCAGGAGGGACGAGAAGCAATAAGCTCAGCAACAAAAGCTCATCAGGAAGGGAAGATCCGAGCTCACTCGAGCAACTTCTCAAATACGGAACCTAGCCGAGCACTTCAATCGAAGCGAGACACATCAGGAGTTGAAATAGACTAAAGCTGGAGTGACTAGAACAACGTAAGAACGTGTACGATCATCACACCGACACTAAAAGTCAACAGCAAGCTGAACAACTTACAAGAAAACTCTTGAACGAGGTACTGTAGATTCAAGCCTTTCGGCGAACACTGCCAAGTACAACATGATAGAGACAGACATTACGACGAAAAAGAAACACATCGAACAATCTTGACACAGGCAGGATCACCAGCAACGGAAAACAATTACGAAACCTAATGCCAACAAATTCCACCAGCTAAAGGCTGGGTGACTGTACAGGACTTTTACAACTCTGGTAACTATATATTTGAGATTTCCATGTGCCATTCATGACAAATGCTCTGATATCAGCTGTGACGATGTGGATCTCGGATACCAGATATACCCGATAGGACTATCGAATACACCTGATACCACTTGGAGCCCGCGAGGCCTCCCAAGGGCAGTAAAGTGCCTCAGCTACCCCGTCAGCCCGGAGTCCTCTAGAAGACTCGCCAGTCTCGGCTACTGCAGCCTCTACTCGGGGGCATTTCCACCTCTGTGGAGGGGTTATCCCCCTCTGTCACTGAAACTGTTAAGAGACACAGCATTATACAATGTCCCAGTGTTATAACCAGAAAGCAACAAATGAAAAAGGAATGGAGTATCCCAAACAAGACCATTCCTGGAGCCCCGAAGGGGGTCGGTGGCAACAGTACCAGCTGCTCCGACTTCAATGCCAGCACCCGGGCCGCGTCTGCCATAGCCTCCCGGATGTCCCTCAGAGTGCGGGCACACTCGATCTGGGGCAAGAACTCCACGGGCCCGACAGACCCGATCATGTGAGCAATGTGCCACTGCCAGTCGTCGATCACTGAGTTGGCAAAGCTCCCGTGCGGGAGCTCCTGACCCAGCGAACCCTGCCTCCGAAAGCCGCAATCGGCCAAAAACTGGGCCCACCAGGCCTTAGGCGCCCTCAGCCAGGACCCCTTTCCACCTGTCTCCGCTACTCTCACCGAAGTCTGCACCAGGGGATTCAGTGCCCCACCATTGCTCCGACTCCCAGAAGTCGAACCCTGGTCACCCCGGGGCCATCGCTCTATAACCCGCTCGATCTCTCGATGGATCCAAGCAATGGGGGTCCTCAGGTGCCCATCGTCCAGCGTAATAGGAGGCAAATCCTCCCTCAGCAAGCGGCTCTCCTCAGCCTTTCGGATCGCGGAGGCCTTCTGACGGTACAGGTGGCTGTGCTCGAACCACCACCTGGCATAGTGAATGCCGAACCTCCCTCGACGTCCCTGGCCTGGCATCAGGAACCACTCTGGCTCCCGACAGTTGTAGAAGTCCCACCATGCTGCCGCACGGTCGGTCCGTGTTGGCCGCCACACCACCTTGCCATCTGTCGCTGGCCCTCTGCCGCCTGCTGAAGTCCAAGCCCCTGCTGCTGTCAACACTAACGGCTCTTGTCCTCCTGTTCAAGGCGCCCCAAGCTGTGGCCAACCGTTGTTCATCGGAATGGAACCTGCTAATACGGGTCATCACCTGGAGGCGTCCGCCTCACCTGTGCCGCAAGCTTCTTGCCACCAGGAGACGTCCGCCCCACCTGTCCCTGCTCTGCATGCCGTCGCCCCCGCCCAGACGTCAACCCTGTGCACTGTTCCACCAAGCGGTGCCACCCATGCGGCTCCTCTGATTCCTACGGTGGGTACCGGTGGGGCGCCTTTGGGCATCGGGTTGCTCCGTGGGCACCGCACCAGCCACACTGTCGGCGTCGACTCACCAGTCAACACCTCGGCAGCCCACGTCGACGCACCAGCCAACCCCTCGGCAGCCTACGTCGACGCACCAGCCAACACCTCGGAGGCCCGCGTCGACGCCCCAGTGAACCCCTCGACGGCCAGCGTCCATGCACCTGCCAACCCCGCGGCGGCCCGTGTCGACGCACCAGCCAACACCTCGACGGGCTGTGTCGACGCACCCGCCAACTCCTCGGTGGCCCGCGTCGACGCACCAGCCAATTACCCCGTCGGTTCGGACATTTCGATGGACCCTGCTGCTGTTCCCCAAGTGCACTGCCAATAGGCCGAACCACCTGGTTTAGCTGGTTTGACCCCCCCTCTTGCATTGGCCGTGGACGGGGCCCCTGCCCTTGGCTGTGTTGATGCGCAGGCCTCCGACCCTGCGAACAATTCTGATGAGCCCTCGCTGCACCCGGAGGATGGGGAATCTTCTTCCACTCAGCCCAGTGGGTCCTCCATTTCCTTCCCGCGCCCAACCATTCAAGTGCTGACTGTCCCGGGGCTAGAACCGACCTCCACTGTTAAGGACATCCATGCTGCCCACCTGCACTTTGTGGGTAAGGACATGGACTCTCAGGCTGGGGACATTGGCGTTCGGACAAGGCAGGGCTCTCGCAAGGGAGCCTCGGCTGGTTGCTCCAACATCCGTGCTCCATGAAGATGCTCCTGTGGAACATCCGCGGATTGGCTAACCGTCAATCCCTCAGCCGTCTCAAATTTCTCATTAGGGAGCATGACATTAAATTGGTTGCGGTTATTGAGCCCAAGCTCCACTCTTCTGTGCTAGACGTGGGACCATGAAATGAGGGAATCCATATCGAGGGGACACATCTTCTTCGATCCCTTCGACCCCTTCCTTGGTGAATCCCTTGATCCACCACATCTCCTCCACTTCTACGAGGGAGAACACCACCACTCCTTTTCCCCGCGGGCCGGGTCATTTACACCCACCAAGCCCCCACCCGGCTCTTCCACACCCGGCTCTCCTAGCCCTCTCGAGTCTCCCACATCCACATCCCATATGCATGCATGGCCTACTTTAGGAGTTTTAGGACTTCCATATAATGTCAACCATCGGTTACGTCAAACACAGCTAGGCTAGTAAATTTTCTCGACATTGCTCAGTATCAAGCTCAGGATCCTGCTACACTCTTAGTAAGGGAACGAATATTTCATATGGGAGTACCGCTTCTATTTCTGTTCTGAAAGTAAATGCATATGGGGTTTGACCCATGGGAGTTCAGACAGAAGTGAGATAAGCCCCGAGGGCCTCGACGAGGCGATCTGGCCAATCAGAGTAATCATGAGACTTGCAAGTTTTCTTGATAATTATTATGAGAGTTTTGTTTGAGACTTCAGCTTGCCTGTTTTGTTGTGGGTAATATGGAGATGAATGATGCATGTTAATGTCGTATTTACCACACATGTCGTGGAGCTCCTACGATGTGAACTGTGGTCCGTTGTCGGTGATGATATCACGGGGACGCCGACCCTAGCAAGAATGTTGCGCTTGATGAACTTCACCACCATTGATGCCTTGATTTCCGTGAGTGCTTCAGCTTCTGCCCACTTTGTGAAATACACCGTAGCAGTGAGGATAAAAGACTTTCTTCAGACTTCGTCAGTTCTATCTTCCATGGGCCTGAATACGTTAAAAGTCCACATGGCGAAAGGCTAGGGAGCTATGAGAGGGTGGAGTAAAGATGAAGGAGCGTGAACTTTGTCCCCATGAAGTTGGCATTTAATGCAGTGACGGACATAATGGGCTGAATCCTCGCGCATGGTAGGCCAATAGTATTGTCGAAGGAGTTTCTGAGCAAGCATGTGATTGTTTACGTGGCCACCACATTCACTAGAATGCGCAGCCTCGACAACTACGTGAGATTCGGTCTCATCGAGACAACGGAGGTATACTACACTAAGGGATTTTCAATTCAATAGACCTCCTATGATAGCAAAGCACTCCGCGGCTCAATGAATGGCTCATCGGTTGGGAGCAGTAGCATATTCGGGGAAAGATCCATCCCGGAGATAGTTCTCGATGTCAAAGAACCAGGGATTGCCATCCTCGAGGTCGATTTTCGGCTCATGGGAGATGGCATGGACTTGGAGGGTGGATTCTAAAAATTGTTGGAACCTAGGATCTGAGTATGAAGGGATGTGCATCCTTTGCATCATGATAGTAGCTAACGACTTTTCACCGAGAATCGGGAGAGACAATGCTAGAGAAGCCAGAGCATCGGCTAGAATGTTTTTAGCCCTAGGAGTGTGCACTAGGGTTAACTTCCTAAACTACTGGACTACCTTGCCGACTAAGTCTTGGTATGGTTTGAGCTTCAGGTCCTGGGTTTGATACTTGCTGAGGGACTATCGGAGGATAAGTTGAGAGTCTCCGATGATTCAGAGCTCCATAACTCCGAGTGCCAATGCCACTTTTAAGCCCATAAGGAGTGCCTTATATTCGTCTACATTATTCGTGGTAGGGAAGGTTAATTGACAAGCACGTGGAATAATGACACCTTCCGGAGATTGGAGGACAGCTCCAATTCCACAACCCTTGCAATTGAGTGCACCGTCGAAGTAGAGAATCCACGAAGGTTCACCATCGAAGATGGCTCCTAACTCTTCGTTCAGAAAGCTCTCCTCGATAGGGGAAAATGTGTGGAGTGGGTGATGGACAAGGTGCTCGGCAATGGCATACCCCTTGCCACCTTTTTACTGACGTAGGTGATGTCAAATTTGTTAAGGAAACTTTGCCACCTCACCAGACGATCAATCAAGGTAGACTTTTCCAACATGTATTTAATTGGGTCTATTCGTGCCAAGAGCTTCACTTCATGAGCTAGAAAATAATGTTTAAGCCTTTGGGCGACACAAACGAGAACCACGTAGGTCTTTTCCGTCGCAGCCCACGTCCTTTTTGGTCCAGATGGCCTTCGCGATTGCATCGGGCGAGCCACCCACCGCCGCGACATACAGCGAGTGTGGCACCAGTTCGTAATCGGTGGCGCCCACTTCTATGGCCACGTTCGTGTTGTTCTCATACACATAGACGTCAATGACGTCTGGCACGTCGAACACGGCGCCATAGATGGACTGCAGCGAGCCGCGCGCATTGATCGCCACGGATTGCGCGCGGCGATACTCGAAAGCCTCGCGTGTCTCTACGTCGGTGCCGGCGACACCGGGCGCCGCGTTGTTGATCGTGTCCCATCCCGGGATCGCGCGATAGATGCGCGTGAGCGTGCCGGCGGGGCACGGGATCGGCCCATCCACGACATTGGCGAACGGCAGCGTAATGCTGCCGCCGATCGGAATAACCCCGGCCTGCGTGCAGCTGTACAGGTTGCCGCTGGTATCCTGCGCTTGTGCGCCCACGGGGATTGTGGTGCCGAACGCACCCACGCACTGGCACTGCACCACTGTGGGCGCGCCGGGCGATCGGTTCAGGAAGTAGATTCGCGCAATGGCGTCTTGCATGAACCCGTCGGCCGTGTCCGGGTTGACTTGGTTCACGAATTCGGCGAGGACGGCGTTTGCGTCCGCGACAATCGCCGCCGTCGAACTGGCCAGCTGTCCTTGTGGGGTTTCAAGTGCGGGATTCAGCTGACCGCCGAACGCGTCCTGATAGTCCGCCAGCACGCCCGCGAGCACGGCCGATTCCTGCGGCACCACAAGCCCTTCGGGGGCAAACTCAACTGGGGGAACGCTGGTTGTCATGACTGGATCGCCACCTGTTGGGTGTTGCCCGCTGCGTCAGTGAAGGTCACGGCGCCCGTTACGGTGCGGCCGTCCACCGATTCTATAACGCATTGAGCAGCCACGACACCCGGAACGGACAGCGCCGCCCGCGTCATGTGCTCCTGAAACACGCCAATCGGCGGGGCTTGGCCTAGAATTTCGCTGAAATAGGGCACGCCGCTGGCGCTGTCGTACCACAATTCGCCCAAAAACAGCTTGATGGCGCTGGCCACGTCCTGCGCGAGCGCGTAAGGATCCGACGCCACGGCGATGTTGCCGGCCGCGTCGGCCAGCAAATCCCAGTTGGTGTTGTCGAGCAGTAGCGTTTTCATGCCGGCGGCCCCGTGTTGCTGCCACCCGTGGACACGCCGCCGTGCACATGGTCATGCAGTGAGACTCCATCGCCCACCACGTCCCCGGCGCCGGTATAGCTGCCCGTGGCCGTAATATCACCGTCAGATTGTGCCACGTCGCCCTTCAGTTCAATAGACGGGGCCTGCAGGGTGATGCGCTCCCCGGCGACGATTTCGCCCACGGGGGCTTCCACGCGCACTTTGGTGGGGCTCACGACCCGGATACCTTCTGCGTAGAACTGGACGAATTGCTGCGGGACGCCGTTGAGGATGCCCCCGATATACACCCCGTCCGCGAAATTGTACGTTCGGGCGCTGCCCGGGGGCGCGCCGCCGGCTGCGGCCGCGGCTTGGGGGTCCGCCTTCACTGCGGAGATATCCCGCGACGCGAACACGCATATCCCAATGTCGCCCACCTTCGGATCCAGAATCACCGCATCCGTGCCGCCCTGCCAGCGGCAATAGGGGACGTTGTAGATCGTCGCGTGCGGGACGGTCACGGATTCCCCGGTTACCTGCTTGACCAGCGGCAGCACGTCCACGCGGCCCACCGCGGCCACGCCGCCGTCATTGGTGACGGCCATCACGCGCACGGGCATCGCCGTCTGCATCCGGTGCATCATCTGGTCGACGATGAACTGGAGCGCGGCAAAGTCGGTCGCGGTATCGCGCGGCTGTTGAAGGCCCGTGGCGGTCATGTTTCCCCCAGCACACGCAGGCAGAATAGGCGACTGTGCCATGAGCCGTCCGGCAGGCGGCTAACCAGCACGTGATCGGCACTGTAGGGGTACCAGCGCCCAGTCGCGCTGGGCACCACGCATTCCCAGACGTTAACCGTGAACGTGAGCGGACAATAACCAGGAAGGGCTCCGCCGAAGCGGAGCCCTTTCTGTTTGCTGCGGAGAGAGCAGCGGCTTACGGCGGAGTTGCATTGTGGATCTCCTGGACGTGGAGAGTTCTGAACCTGTGAAGCTGACGAACAACGAAGCTGCGGCCCGCTGAAGTGGGGGCCGAATTAAGAAAGCTCTGTTGAAGAGCCCGATGGTCGTAAGCTGCCATGTCCACCATACTATTTGCCCGATTGCGGCACATAAGAAGAAGCCCGTTGGAGGCAGCGAGATGAGCTCCAGAGGAAGAATTCCTGTTGCTCCCTGGGGCCGACTCTCGGCATCGGGAAAGTCCTTGCTGATCGGGGGCGTCCGGATCTACTTCAATGGCCACGGCGCCAAAGTTTTATCGGATCGGATCATCCCGATCGTGCCTACTCACAACACCTTCCAAGTGCTAGCAAGTTGGAGGGTGAATTTTAATGACAACAAGCAAGGGAGGACAACCCCAAACTTGTCAAAGTTCAAACAAATCTGGGTTCCCAAGAGGATCCGAGGCCCTACACTAGCTTCGCAAGGCTTCAAAAATTATACTGAGATCCCCAATAGAGGGGCAAAAAGGCTATGCATGCAGAAGAGACCGTGGTTGCAGCTCTCCCACCTGTCATCAGGGACTCCGCAAGACAAGGCCACATCTCTAGGCTATCAAGGAATTCCATTCTAGCTGCCAAATTGATACGGCTTTCACATACGCCATCTGTCCAAGTCCAAGTGTTGGCTCCTGCCATTTCTCCAGAGTGCAACCGAAAAGATATGACTAGCATGGTCCGGGAATATTTTCGTAACCTCGGGAGCCCCTCCCTAAGTCGGCAAGGGCCATTCCGTGTTATCAGGGCCAAAGAGGAAGAAAAGGACAAAATAGTACTCGTGGGGGCGAATGAAGAGGAGAAGCAAACTGGGACTAGAAGCCCTAAAGAGCCTCCACAATATGAAAAGATGAAAAGAGTTCCAATATATGAAGAGTTGACCTTCCCTAGTCAGGCCCAAAGGGGAGTCAGAAAGCATAAGAGAAGAATATAAATTCTCACCTGCAACATGACAGGGGTAATGGGCATACCCAACACCCTGCTAAATAAACAAGAAGAGCCAGCCGAGATTGCTGAAAGAACAGACCCGGTGACAAGACGGGGTAAAAATGAGGCCGAGCCACTGCAAACCACAAAAGGCAAGCAACTTGCTGAAGAAAACACCACTACTGTCACCGCTAGAATAGTGGCATCTGAGCAAGAAGGAGCATCTCCGCCTCCTTCAATTGAAGGTTCTTTGGGTAAAGCGCCCAAGGGCATTAGTAATGAAACAGTCATAGACCCTGCCATCCTGATGCTGCTGCAAGGATACCGATGGGAGATAAAACTACTGAAGTGAAAATTAAATGAAAAGACTGAGCACATTGTAGCACCCGAGCAACCGGGGGCACAAGACGAGCCATCACGGGAAGGTTCCAACCCCAGGGGTGCTCCTTCACCAGCTGTTCTACAATCTGTAGATCAGAGCTGAGCTGCTCCCCAGCATTATTTCACGGCCAATGCCCCTTCAGATGCAGTAGCAGGTTCCCATGTCAAGGCCTTTGCTTCCCCATACTATAGCTCCAGCCACCCCACTGGCGCGACCTGCTTACCTCTGCCCTCAACCAGAAGAGCCAGCTATAATGAACAAGTTAATGGTCGAGCAGATGGTCGAGGCAAGACTGGCAAAGAGGGGTGGTGATGATTACGGCCCCTTCAACGCATATGAAGTGCCGTATCCAGCCTATCATGCTGCCAGAAGACTACCGCCCAGCGTCAATGAAATCCCAAAATTTGAAAAATACAATGGGCATGGCTCTCCGAAAGAGCATGTGCACACTATATAGCAGCCATGGGTGACTTGGCAGCGGACGAGTCATACTTGCTGAAGTTCTTTGGGTCTTCACTGACAGGACCTGCCTTCGAATGGTATTCCAACTTACCAGCCGGGTCTATCAATGATTGGTCCGATATGCAATAGAAATTCAATGAAAGATTCCACGTCATCGAGGCAGAGGTGACCGTGGCTGAGTTGTTGGCAGCCAAGCAAAAAGATGGTGAAACGACTGCAGAATATATTCAGAGGTGGAGGGATCTCAGCACAAGGTGCCGGCGCCCTCGACATCCAGAAGATGCAATACAAATATGCAAACAGAACCTAAAGAAAGAAATCCTGGAGAAAATAATTGGAATAGAAATCTGATCTTTTGACCGATTAAGTAATATTGCTATGGTAGTTGAAGATTTCTTTACAAGATATCCCTCTATTTCTGCCGACTCAAGTCATGAAGCTAGGCAAGTTAGTAAATGACCAATGCTGAAAGTGGTTCATGCTGTTAGTGTCAAGGCGAAAAGGCACAAATGGGTGCACAACCTTCCTCTCGATGAACATGCTGACTGTCGAGAGAGCCATCCTCCGCAGAACAAAGCAAATAAGCTCTATGCCTTCCCTCGGGAGCAGACTCGAGCATTGTTCGAGTGGGCTGTCAAATATAGCAAAATCAAGCTTCCGAAGCCAAAGAGACCTGATGACGTCAGAAGAAGATGTGATCCTCATTTCTGCCCCTACCATCAATTCTTGGGGCATTCCATTGAATATTGCCAAATATTTAAAGAAATCGCCCAAGGCTTAATAAAAAGAGGGGAGCTACAAATGGGGGAGGACAGAGTTAATCCTCCATGCCCTCATGAAGTGCCAACTCAAGAGGCGTCAATTAACATGATATCTATATGCCAACAGTCGCCTGAAGAAGCGCTAGAGGCTTGTAGCCAACACACCAATGAAGACTGTGCCTTAGCGCCTGAAGAAAAGCAAAAAAATTGGCAAGCATCATCAATACAGAAAAGAACAAGATCAGCATCCCTTCCGACTCCGAGAGTCCAGGTTAGTGGCCCGGCCCGCTCTGCACCCCTATAATTCCCACTTGGCAGCAAATAGCCCCTCCTGCAACTATCAGAAGGCCAGTGGACAACACAAAGAAACGAGCCCCGGCGCAAGTGCATGAAGAAATCAACTCAGCTGTGAAACAACTACAAATTGTTACAGACAGGCTACATGAGCATGAGTAGCTCAAGAGTCAGCCTATGCAGCATGCCCCTCAAGGACACAATAATTCCAACGGGTTAACAAAGGGAATTAAAGAAAAGGCAGGGGTGTTCAACACACCAAGCGACCCACTGTGGGGGCAGACGCCAGCCATAAAGGGGAAAAAAGAGAAGAATACAAAGGCTAAAACAAGATATGGCTCTCTCTGGCGACACGCTTTCAGTATCGTCCAGTGCGGCTGAAGCTACTAATGAGGAAGATCGAGAAATTTGCTTTGTGTCAAAAGAAACAAATCAGTCTAAAACTTTTGCCTCCCACCATGTTGTCGGATCCGGGAGAATATCAAGACACCCGCCAGCCAACAAGGGGAGACAATACCACATTCCTCCTCGGCTCGGAGGCATAAAACCCATGGAGTTCATCTCAAAGAAACTGGATGCATCCAGCAACATTGACGGGATGCCACTCATTCCAATCAAACTGGAGGCGAAAAATAACACCCTCGGCCCCTCCCGGCAAGGTCCCGCTGTGATGGCACTACTATACTAGAAGCAGCAGGAAATTGAAATGTTGTAAAGACAACTCAATGAAATGAATCTAAGTCCATCTATGCATCAACTGGCAGGATGTCTACATGAGGCAACACAAGGAAGTGCTAACTCACCTGAAGCTTCAGCACAGCCAGCCATGCCCCGAATGGTGCATGATCATATGGGGGGCACCCTCCCTCAACCACTCAAACAGACAATCCCTCGGGCATGTCAGGGGGCAACTAAAGCATCTCCATCAAAGGCACCGATGAGGCCGCGTACGCAGGTAGACAAGCTGAGGGCAGAACAAACGGAGGCTATGAAGATGGCCGAAAGGGAAGTCATCGAGGCCGAACTACAAGTAGCCAAATAAAAGGATGGTGAGTCCATCAAGGACTACATAAGAAGGTGGAGGAATCTCCGTGAAAGGTGCCGGCATCCACCGAGCTATGGAGACTCTGTTCAAATCTGCAAAGAAAATTTGAGAATAGAAATTCTACGATGGGTCATTGACATTGAAGTCACAACCTTCGAACAACTGGGTGACATTGCAGCCAATGCTGAAGCAGTTCTTGCAAGACTCCGCCTGGCTTCGATAGCCCCACGCCTAAAGAATAAACCAACCAACAAACACCTGGCACAATAAGAACTTTGTGCCTCAAATTTTGAAGCATTCGAGAAACAGAGGAAGAAAATGAAAGAGGCATCTTTCGCCAAGCTGGCGAAACAAGGGCCCTCATTAAGGGATAAAATGATGAAACTATAATCCTTTCCGAAGGACAAGACTAGGGCTCTTTTTGAGTGGGCCCGTGAATACGACAAAGTGGTTCTTCCAGAACCAAAGAAACCATGTGATGTTGAAAGAAAAGATGATCCACACTTTTGTCCTTATCATCAAATGTTGGGGCATCCCATTGAGGATTGCTACGTATTCAAGGACATTATTGAAGGCCTGATAAAAAAGGGCGAACTACAGATGGGCGAGCATAAGGTGGATCCATCGCGCCCTCACCAAATACCTGTCCTTAAAAGAGCAGCCCTACGCAGCGTTGCCGTCTCGACTGCTCCTCACAAATCTGGCTGAAGCCAATGTCCAGCAGGTCCACATAGCTTGAATGTGGATGCTTGCCAACAAAAGGAGAATGGCAAATGCCATGAGATATGTAAAAAAAATAAAGAAAGAAAAAAAGAAAAGAAGAAAGGAAAGGTCCTGTTCTCAGAGAGGTTGGAGCTGTGTTTTTTTGTCTCCTCTTTTATTCAATTTACCGTATTAAGATAAGGTGAAATTTCGGTAACACCTCCCCCAAACCGAAGATCCTTTGGGGGTGTAAAGTGAGTGCTCATCCACTGAAATTCAAGATGATCCTTTTATTATTGTAGTGCACCTATGCGGCAACACTCTTAGCAGCGACTTAAGTAAGTTAATGAAGCGCTGAACGATGCAATGTAGCCACGCCAGAACAACTGGGAGGGGCACACCGGTTCAGGGGAAAATCCATGCACCCTACGGCTTAGGGCCATGCTCATTATTCAGAGCAAGCTCTAAACGTATGTTTTTTGTAGGGAGGGCCCCCCAATCGCATAGACGCACAAACTAAAACCTTTTGGTAGAAACGATTGCATAGAGGGGGAAATGCAGTATGGCCCAAGTAAAGACTTCGATGTATCAACCCACTAAGGCTAGAACTCGGTGTCCTATCCACGATATTGGATAAACCCCGAGCCTAAACCACTCTCAGCGATGTGCTCATCTCCCTCTTCGGGTTATCCAACGCACTCCATTCTTACAAGGGGGAAAGTCTTGGTAGAGAAAAAAAACAAAATAAAAAGAGTAACGACCGAAGAGTAATAGCCAAAGATAATCATCATAACATCCACGGGAGCTCATTCCCACTCAATGATAGAAGAAGGTGCAAACTAGAAAGTACAGGAGACAGAGTAGATAAAAATCAATACAAGGGATGGGAGGTGATCGTCATAAGCATAAAACTATTCACGAGATTTTGTCTTAATCCCTCGAGTACAAGAAAAAAGAAAATAGATGCTCAAATCTGAAAAAAGAGGAAAAAGGATTATAGAAGAAAGGGGGAGAGTAGAGTATTGGCTCCCTCTCCCCCTCTCTCACCTCTCTTATGTCCTTTCTCTCTCCCTTCTTTCCTTCTCCTAACTTTTCTTCTCTGCTCCTATGTGTGCCTTCGCTTGTCTTCGTCTTCCTCTCTCTATTTTCTCTTTTTTTTCTTCTCTCTTTTTTCTCCACTACTGCCCTCTATATATAGGGGAGCAAGAGGTGGACATGAGGGCCTCTCGCTAAGTCGCCGAATGAACGGTTGAAGGAGTTCCTCGCGTTGTCGAACGGGCCATTGCGGTGCTCCGGTTGAGGTCATACGGGGCTACCGGTTGAGGTTTTAGGGTGCTGCCGGTTCAGTCCGTATGCTACCGGATAAGAGGGTGAGTTGTCGGATCGACGGGGGTACTACCGTTTCAACAGAGTCGTGGCTACCGGATGGGCAGTTGCTACTGGATAGGACCAAGACCTGCCATTTTTAGGACCATCAGAGGAGGCCTGCTGGATGGGATTTGCAAGGGGCTGCCGATTGAGAGCCCATAGGGGCTGCCGATTCAACCCCTCCCCCCCACTCCTTTGTTCTTCTTCTTTCCTTTTTGTTTGTTCTTCTTTTACTCTTTTTCTTTTCCTTTCTTCTTCTTTTGATACCCAGACTTCTGTAACCTAGTCCACGGCCATACATCTTTAGGAGTGCTTTGGACTCCCTTGATTTCGAGTTTAATTCGTCTCTCAGGACGTGAGTTCATGGTGGTTCAGCACCACCTGGTTGTTATGATAACATGACCAGTCTCTTCCAGAGCTTGAGTGTGCCGAACCCGTCATTGTATTGTTCACCGCTAAGTCTCCCCACCTGAGTCTGCAGTAGTGTATTGTTCAGGAATGCTTTAGCTTCCTACAATTTTAATTCGTCTGTCGAGACGCGAGTTGATATCTTGTGAGAAATATCCTTGGGGTATGGCCATCTAGACCCTCTTATTGTATTTCTTCGTTGCCAGACCATTAGGGTCGGCCCTATGGCGATGCGCTTTAGGGACACTTTATCTCCCCACAATTCATGACGTACTGTGATATATTTCAGACGTCAAATTTTACATGTCAACAAATGTCCCCCACTCACGGGTGGCGCAGGCGAGGAATGAACCAAGCGGGGCACGTGGGTGCACACCATTTTAGTGTTTTATTTAATTAGCTCTAAGTGGTTGAGTTGATTCCGCTGTGTGTTTGTGTGTCATATTTCAGTGTTTAGAGACTCATGATTTGAAAAAGGCGCCGACGATCCGCTTCTCGCCCTTCTCCACCGCCGTCTGGTAGGCGAAGGAGGCGTCGGCGATCTGCCCGGTGAAGTAGCCGTCGTCGATGCCGCGCAGCAGGCCCGCCGTGATGCTCCCGTCCCGCCCCAGCTCCCTGATCCGCTGGAAGACGGCCTCCGGCGATACTTTGCAGATTGTCGCCAACTTCGGTGACGTTGAAATCCCTACGCCCGTGCTTGTCGAGGGCGAAAACCTATGGCAATCGGATTCGGCGGACGGCGAAGCGCTGTTGACGGACAGTATCGTTATACGACTTGGCCGCGGCGGCTGATGTAGGTTGGCGCTACCGTCATCTAATTCGATCCTCGATGGATTTATGGACCTCTTCACCGAACGCAGTTGGTCAGGCGTCTATCTGAGAGATGTGGCCGCCCGCCTTATGGCGCCCCTCGAAGCTAGTCAGATCACGTTCAGCGCGCCTGGCCCTGGAAGTATGCCCAAGCATTCACGGGCCCTTTCACTGGCTTGCACCAACCGGCCACGAATGAAGTGAACTACGGTCACTGTCGCGCCCTGAGGGGGCGGGTTCAGATTGAGTGGGAGGTCGGGACTGATCAGCTAGACTGAGATGGCGCGAAAGCGGTGGAACTACCAGTGCGCAACCAACAGCTAAAACATCCAAGCACGACAAACATTCGATTTGCTCGATTGCAAAGTGAACTCGCCGCTTCACCAAATTGATCGGAAGCTATGCGGATCCCTTGTAGAGAGGCGCTGTAATCAAGTAGCGCACGCCGTCAGGAGCAAACTCCAAATGGGCGTGACCCTCCATGTCTCGAACCGCTCCGCCTTCGATCAGACGGGTTCCGAAACCGCGGCGCGAAGGGGGGACTACTGGCGGGCCGCCACTTTCCCGCCAACTCAGATGTAGCTGATCGGCATTGGCCTTCCAGGCGATTTCAACCCGCCCGTCATGACACGATAGTGAGCCATATTTTACCGCATTTGTCGCGAGTTCGTGCAGAGCCAATGAAAGGGCCAACGCCTGCTTAGGCGACAATTCCAGCACAGGACCACCGAAGGTAATCTGCCCAGCTTCGAAAGGCGCCATGGCGCGGGCAACCACTTCTCCGAGATGCGCGCCCGACCAGCTCCGCTCGGTAAGGAGATCATGGACCCGCGCGAGAGACACAATGCGCCCCTCAAGAATTCGACGAGCCGCTTGCATGTCGCTAGCTCCCCGCAAGGTCTGAAAAATGATGGACTGCACAGTGGCCAAGGTTCTTGACGCGATGGCTAAGCTCGTTGTTGAGGAGGCGTTGCAATTCTTGCGCCTGCTTGAGATCCGTGAGGTCGCGACTCGCACCCGCGATCGCAACGGGCTTGCGCTCAGCGCCTTCACCTTCGAATTCGACAAGTCCCCAGGCGCTCAGCCAACGCCAGCTTCCATCCAGCTGCTTCACCCGATACTCGACGTCGTATCGGCCGTCGCCGGTCGGATCGAGTGCCTTTGCCACTCGAGCCCACATGATATCCATGTCGTCGGGATGAAACTTGGCTTTGACGCCCTCTTCGTCGTGGAGGAAACGAGGCTCCGTAAGTCCGTAAAGTCGCTGCGCATTTTGGTCGTAAATGCAGATGTTATCGGCCATCGTATAACGCCAGGTGCCCATCTTGGAGGCGATCATGGCAAGATCAAAAGTACGCTGCTGACGCTCCAGTGCGATCCGCATGTCGTGTTCTCGCGTGACATCCTGGAAGCAGGTAATAGCGCCGACAATCCCACCATCTTTGTCACGAAGCGGAGCCACGTTGAGACGCGCCACCCAGCGCTTCCCATCCGCGTTTTGGATGATGGCTTCGATCCCCTCGAAGATTTCACCCGAAAGTACCGCCTTGGCCATCGGCGTCTGCTCAGGCTGGAGCGGCTCACCTTGCAGGTTTTCGATGCGGAAGGATGCGAAAAACCGCTGGGCCGGATCAAGCGAGCGGAGAGGTCTGCCCCATAGACGAAGTGCTTGCCGGTTCACACGAAGGAGATAGCCGTCGGTATCGCAGGCAGAGATACCCATCGGCAGCGCGTCAAGAATCGCCTGATCCAGATCAAGAAACGATTCCAGGAGCGGCGCCTGGTGCAAAGAACATAAATCCGTACACTTTCGCAAAGAATTGTCTTGCTGCTGCTTGTTTTTCAGTTGTGTCAAAGCTGTAATCGTCTATAATTTGGTTCATTTTTTTGTTTTTTAAAGCTTAAATGTAATAAAAAGGGGCTAAAGTTTAAAAGTTCAGAGCGTCTCAATTGTTCGAATACGAAACATTAATTTTTTGAACTCTTTGAACACTTCTGCTTTAACTTTCCCGGATAATCCATTTTTTAATCACGATGTTTGACCATTCCTTTAGTAAATCGAGGTATTCCTGATTTTCTTCAGGTGTGGCAAGAATGCGTTTGGCTAATTTAATCTCATAGTTGACCTTAATGGTTTTCGGGTTTGTTTGAATGATGTCACATTTGACGCTGCCGACACTGTTTTCTTTTGAAAGGGATGTGATATCGTCCGCCAGTTTGATGCTGTCTTGTGCTTCGATGTAGATGGCATATTTTTGGTGTTTTGAATAAGGCAGAATACTGTAAGTTCCCGGTTTTTCATTGATCTCATCTTCGAAAAAAATGTAATTCGGAATGAATTCTTTGGCGTTGAATGCGTATAGTTTTGAGTCAAATTCGGAGAATAAATTTTCAAGTGTGTCTTCTTGTTTGATACTTAATGAGTAGGGATAAACATCCTTAATTTCCACAGGCTTGATAATCGTATCGGAGATATTCAGGTTTTTGAAATTGCGTGCATTCCTTGGATTTCGGAACAGGATCGAATACAATCCACTGAATGAATCCCGTCTGTTGAAAGATTGTTTTGGCTCACTCAATCCGGATGTTTTGATGATGATATTGGCTGTGTGCTTGTTGTTGGTCCAGTCACTTTGTGGGATAACGACTTTGCTTAACAATACATCGTCCTTATTCCTGATGAAGGCAATTGCTTGATTTCCTTCGCACCAGGCTGGGATTTCGTCCATGTAATAAAATGAATTTTTTCCAGTAGGTGCAAACTGAAAATGCTCATTTCCGGGAGCAAGTTCAATTAAGAGGAAGCGGTATTCCAATTGGTGCAGAGCCACGTATCCGTGTTCAAAAACGCCATCGGAAATATCGTTGGTAAAACCGACATGATAAGTGATTTCATTTTCTTCGAGATAAAGCTGGATCAATCGGAAATAATTGGTATAGTCGATCAGACGACGGTCAAAGAAATCAGACGGTTTTACAGATGCGGGTATGTTTTCATCTGTGTTCCAGGCACTTTCCTTTTCTAGGTATTGTGTGATCCGGTTGATATTTTCGAGGATGTTAAGGTCCGGTTTGGTGATTCCGGCAGCGAATAATTGTTCTGTGAATGATTTGAAACCTGTTTTTACATGGTAACGATCGTAATCACCGGAATAGATAACTTGGTAATCCAGTCGTTCTCCCGGCATCCATAAATTGTAAACTACTTTCTGGGCGCTTTCAGGATAGGCACGGAAGGAGTTTTCCGCTATTTTGGGAACATTTTTAATTTCCCATGAAAATACAGGCGAGCCGCCTTCTTGTGTCAGGTTGTAGTCTGTAAGGGTTTTGGATGGATAAACGGTTAGATCGTATCGGCTAAAATTGCGTAGGGCAAGTTTGGAATTTAAAGATACCAGGTCGCTTTCCAGGTAGCGGCAATCAGATAGCTCATACGACTTATAGTCGATCTGGTATACAACATCAATGATGTCATTTACTTCCAGGTTCGGAAAGATGAATTGAATTCGCTTGATGTAAGCGGATTCGTACTTGGATTTGGAATCGATTGCAGTTTCTTTGATGTTTTCCGCACCCAGTTCAGTGATTGAACCGTCTTCTTTTATAATTCGAGCTTTCATCAGCTTGATTATCCCTCCGTTGAATTGGTACAAATCGTGGTTAATAAAGCTTTCAACTCCTTTTTTGGATAGAATTTTAATGCGTTTGAAGTTGACATAGCTCATTTCATAATCGGGCATAAAGTCAATAGTCAACCTGTTTTCCAGATAGATGGCTTCTTCGTTCTTTAAGGAGTCCGGGATCGTTACCGGGGAAAATTCCGGCCAAATGTATTTGTCTCCCGCATGGGCTATATTTGCGATTGAACAAATAAGCAGTATTCGTAAAAGTGAGTGTTGGGTCTAAAATGCCGTTATCGGTAAGTATCCGGTGATTCGGCAGCAATTCCAACGCCATAAAGGAATTATTGCTGTAGTCTATGGAACTAAAACCCAGGGTATGGAACCATCGGGGTTTGACAACAATTAGTCCATTGTTCTGGGAGCCGAGGAAAAGGATCTTGGAGAGGCTGTCGAATTCCACCGAATAGATCGGCTGGTTCTCGAGGAAATTCAGATCTTTGAAAAGTGGTGTTGCCGAAAGCCTGGCGCCCTGGATCTCCAGCTTATAATAGTCATTATGTCTTCTTAGAATAGTGGATCTACCTTTGACGTGCAGGAAGAATTGGACAGCATTCATTTTTTCATAACCTTCGAATAGCCTGGCCACGCAGCTATCCGGCGCGATATCGAGGGGCTTGCCTTGCTTGAAAAATGAAAAGCGTCCGCCTCCTTCCGCGATGCAGAATACATCATTTATTACAAAACCTTTGGGGCTTCCACCTGCATCGAATTTTCGCGGCAATTTGCGGATACGGATTTCCCGGCTATTGACATAGTAGAAATTGTCGAGATAGTTGATCACGATCTCGTGATCGTTAAAAACCCAGAAATAACCGCTTCGGTATAGCTCATACAAGAAGGCCGTCTGAGCGGCATCTCCGGTAGAAAAGCTCGCCAACAGTTTGCCGTAATCGAAGACCCCGTTAGAATGGTAGCTGATCAGTTTTTTCTGCAGTCGGGTAAAGGTTTCTTCCTTGGTGATGTCGTAGGTGGGTGTCACATAATAGATCACCGAGTCGTCGAAACTGGACTTGATGAGGATTCGCCGGTCTATGGTCTCGGAAAGCAACGGAAAGCGGTTGCTCTGCAATATCGGCGTATTGGAGGTATTGTATACCCTGAACTGGTGACCGTCAAACCGTACAAGCCCGTTGTGCGTTGCGATCCAAAGAAAGTCATTTCTATCCAGCAGCAGATCGTTTACCGAGTTTTGCGGCAGACCGTTCTCACTGTTGTATTGGGTGAAATTATAGTCCCGCGGGGTGGCATCGGGCGCAGCGGAAATATCGATTTGTGCCTGCGTTATTGAAAAAGGGGTCAACGCAAGCAGAAGGATCAGGGGGAGTATTCTCATAAAGGCTACCATGTAAACACTTGGCTAAAAATAGGCTAAAAACCTTACTTGGGTGGGGCATTCGTTAAATTTCTACAGCGTCGGATAAGCGCCGGGAATTGCTTAGATTGCCGGGTTCAAAAAATACCTTCCATTCCTATGCTCTGCCGGTGCTACCCCTGAAATGATTAATACCTAAGACCAAATGAACGTCTGGAGCAAGCTCGCCATACTACTGTTTTCGGTGCTGACGATGGATCACCGGTTGATCGCGCAGCCCTCCGATATGCCTCGTCTACGTAGTCTGCTGTTGGAAAAACAAGCTGCAAATGCAGTGACCGGGGACACCGCTTACATCGATCTGCTGGATAGCCTGGCGTACGGTTACTATCGGATCAGTGCCGACAGCGTCTTTTTTTATGCGAAAAAGGCATTGGCGTGTTCGAGAGAAACAGGATACGGTAAGGGGGAGTCGGTAAGTTTAAGATTGATGGGGAACGGATATGGCCTTGCCGGGAATTATTTGGAGATGTTATCTTGTTACCAGCAGGCCCTTGCCATTGCGGAAAAGATCGACAATCCTCTATGCATCGCCAAGGCGACCATAAACATTGCCATCATGTACGACATGGAAATGGAGGAGTTCGATGAAGCTCTTGCGCGCCTGAAGAAGGCAGGCGATGAATTTGAAACTTTGGGCGATAGCCTGGACCTCGTAAAGGCATTGACCGCAAGCGGGGCCATATGGGTACACCAAAAGAAATATGACAAGGCGTTGGAAATTTATCGGCGGGCGCTCACAATTGCGACAGCGATGAAAAACGAATACCTCGTGGTGACCACGAACGATAATATCGGATTGATCTCGTTCGATAGGGGCCTATATAAGGAAGCGCTCCGCTATTCGCTGCCCACGTTGGCGTACTTTGAGCACACCGACGATAAGATGCGTATTACGAAGACTGCCACTACAGTGGCCGAGACCTATTTTAATCTTAAAATGTACCCGTTGGCTTTGGAAGAAGAGGAGTAACAGAGAAAGAGAGAGCCCGTGAAGAAGAGTGTGCAGCCAGAGTCTATTTCAGATCCACTGGTCCTTGGATCAAATCTAGACCATCTTTGCTCTTTAAGAGCTACATGTTTTCTTCATTTTTTTTTCTTCCTTCATTTTTGTTTTGTTCCTTGCCTTTCCTTATTTCCTTCATCAAGCTGTTAGTCAGCGAAGTAAGCAGTGAGGCTCAGCTGTTTTGAGGATTGGTTCCTCGTTAAGCTATGTATCAGCGGATAGCATGCTGTGTTGCTCAGCGGGTTAAGCAAGTTGTGTTACTCAGTAGTTGTAGGGATTTCTTCCCCAAAGCTGTTGATCAGTTGTTCAAGCTATTAGTCAGCAAAAGCCTCACTCTGGTAGAGTGGGGGGTGGACGTAGGTCTGCTTGGTGTGGACTGAACCACCTAAAAATTATTCATGTCTTGTGGTCTGATTGTGGTGTGTTTGCTTTACGGTGTCATTGAAATAGTTTAATTTTCTGCGCGTACAGGGCTATTCGCATTTCAATTTAGCATTGGCACACTGCCAAGTGCTTGTGATTTTGCTTGTATGGTTTACTTTCACAGTTGTTTGCTTAGGCATGCTTTAATCATTTTAGTTTAGCGTGGCATCTCTTGTTATACGCCAAGTGCTTGAGATTTGTTCTCTGTAGGGTGAGTTTTTATTTGGGCCTAAATCTTTTAAAGAGGATCTATTCACCTCCCCTCTAGATCCTGTCCTTGCACACAACACTCCGTATCAGAGCTTCCAAAAATTGGTATCAAAGTGGGTTTCCCATAATGTGGTCCAACGACCAGGGAAGATCTAGGAATGGCAATGCTCACAGCTTCCTAGCTGAGGGGCATTCGATTAACAGACCACCATTCTTCGACAGTTTTAATTATTTGTACTGGAAGAATTGGATGGAGGCTTTCCTGCACACTCAAAGTCATGAGTTATGGAGAGTTGTCACTAACGGTCTTTTTCAACTTCTAGATGATGAAAATGCTTGGACGAGAGAAGAAATCTACCTGTCAACAGTCAACTGGACAGCAATGAACATCATGCAGTATGCGGTGCATCTAGAGGAGTATTCGAGGATCTCAGCTTGCAGATCAGCCAAGGAGATGTGGGATAGATTGGAACTGATATATGAGGGAACGTCCCAAGTAAGAGCGACAAAGGTAAATATGTTGGTCTCAGAATATGAGATTTTTAAAATGAAGCCTGGTGAATCTATTAAGGAAATATTTTCTAGATTATCTCAACTCACTAACAATCTTAAGGCGTTAGGTAACTATTATTCTGATAGTGAGATTGTTAGGAAAATTCTCAGGTCTCTTTCTCTTGCGTGGCATACTAAGGCCACTACCATAGAGGAATCTAAGGATTTGTTCACTATGAAGATAGATGAGCTGATTAGGTCATTGATGACCTATGAGATCAATTTCTAAAGAAATGAGGATGAGGAGAAGAAACCCAAGATGATAGCTCTCATGGGGTCCGATAGCAATGAAGAGAGCAGTGGGGATTTTAGTGAACTGTCAGCTTCTGAACAGGCATTCCTCACTAAAAATTTCAAAAAATTCTTAAGATTTAGAGGTAAGTATGAAAAGAAGAACAAACCTTACCAGGTGTATAAAGGGTCTCATTCTAAATCTGACCAACATAAGAAATTTGGCAAGATTGTTTGCTATCATTGCAGGAAGCCAGGGCATGTTCGAGATGAATGCCCAGAGCTGGTAAAGAAGGACACCAAGGGCAAGAAGAAGTAGCCCAAGGCAATGGTGTTAACGTGGAGCGATGAGGAAGAAAGTGTTCCAAGTGATGAAGAGGAGATAGAAGTCTGTGGTCTTATGGCCATTGAAGATGGAAGTGATCACCACAGTGATCAAAAGGAGGATGAAGAGGTGAGCTCTATTTTTGAAAATTTTACCATAGATGATTGGGAGCATGCATATACTGTGCTATTTGAGTCACATGAACAATTATGGAAAAAGAATAAGAAATTGAAAAAGAAGACTGAACTATGTGATGATAATCCTTCATGTGAAAAATGCTCTCAAGTAGATGACTTAATTAGGGCTCATGATCTAGACATAGAAAAGCTCGCTGGAGTGATTGCAGTTTTTTTGCTGTGCATTATGCAAACAATTTTTGGTCCTTATGAATATTTCTTTGATGCATAGAAAGTATTAATCGGGAAAAGAGAAGGGCATTCTCTATAATCAAATAATTGCAGAGAGGGAATTATACCTTGACTTCCTTATAAAGTTTCTTCTCCCAAACGGATAACTTCTCCAATGTTGAGGAAAGATTGCCAGACCTCATACCCAGTGAGTTTCCAAAATCCCCATACCGAACCTTAGGAATTTTAAGTGAATGTGCAGCCAAATGGTGTGCTCGCTTGAATGAATGGAATGAGTGTGCCAACATAGGAAATGAATCCAAAATCCTGGAAGAAATCACTGCAACAACATTTATAAGTCTCACAAATGTTGTACCCAAATTGCTCAATTCAGAGCAATTCCTCCTAATGCAGAAATATTAGTTTCATATCCATTTAATTTCCTCCATATTGCTTTTGAAATTTGAACTAACAGACTCTGTTAATTGGCCGAGTGATTAACAAATAAAATAATCAGAATTCCAAACTAGTAATGCTATTTTAGGTGTGGCAGAAAAAGACTAACAGATGCAATGTCATAAAGTGAAAAGACATCAGAAACAAAATTAAAAACAAAACTCATCTACAATTACAGCATAATAATTTGGATGAGAAAGATACACTGTAAAATGAATGCTGATTTGATGATTTAAAGTTCCTCCATTTACATAAATCTTTCATCACCAACTCATCTCACATCCAATGAAACATTATTTTCTTTCCTCTTAAAGTCCAAGAAGTCCTTAGCTGTCATGAAAATCAGATAACATCAAAGCAAAAAAAAAAGGGTCTAAATCACTTGAACAGATAAATAGAATGGCATGGTAACTTTAGTCACTAAACAATGGTGGTACCCAGAGATATCTTAAAAGCCACCTTTTACATTTAATACAATGGTGGTACGAACCACTTTCAGGAAAAAAAACTTTAAGCGCTAAACAATATCTTAACAGGAGGTTGCTTTGGCAACCAGGTGTTCCGCATGGATAACTGCTTGCAACAAAGAAGCTACACGTGCATAGGGGCAAGGATGTGACGATAAGGAGCCGCCACCATGTCCGAAGGTTGGGTTGGAGATAAACGAGATTAATCCTATATGGGAAAGTGAGAGAAAATCATTGGGCTATATGTGTAAAGGTTGGATCCATAACTTTTGAGGTGCCTTTTGAGGATAAAACAATACAGTATGAGCCTGTAGAGAAGGGGTCAGATCAAGTCATAATAGTATTACATGCCTAATACAATGCCAACTAATTTGGGAAAGAAAGAGGTAGAACCTGGAAGACCTGTACTAACTCGGTTACAAGCCAAAAGGTAGGAAAGGGTTCCCATGCACAGCAACAAAGATGTGACAGTATGAAGACGCGACAATGCGGAGTCACACTCTCTCTGGATGCTGAGGCAAGGACAAATTGGATTAACACATCGGAAAGCAAGAAAAAAATTATTGGGCTATATATGTGGGACTTGGATCTACAACTTGTAAAGCATCTTTTGGAGACAAAAACATGAGTGTTGAAGTGGGAAAACAAATCTAAGATTGTTGATGTAGACTGAGATCACCTATACCAGCATTGCATGTACATGTAACTAGTTGGTCAGAAAGACCTTGACAGAGCAAGGGCACCTAATTTTCTGAAGGCTACACACAATTGATTGTGGCTCTACTTAATATTAACTATATGAATCATAAATTGGCAAGACTTGGATCATATTCTAGGATCACCCATGGTATCAAAAGTACGACTATTACTAATGTGTAGAGGACTGCAAGACTGTTCCCTATTGTGTGCACCTTGTATGTACTCGGAATTTCTTGTCAAGGTAGGTTTTCACGCAAGTGTCTACATACTAGAAAATGAAATAGGATGATAAAGGATAATCACATTGTGTTCTATTTAGAGTCATGAGATAAAAAAACAAAGTCACCTATGTAATCAAACTGGCACATATATGCCATTTAATTATACTACGATCATAAAAATAAAATTATTAATTAATGTATTAAGATTTTTCAAATATAAAAAACAAATCAAATTAAAGATACAAGGTCAATATGTAACCCAGAATTCAATAATAAGCCCGTAAGCCTCAACTCTTGACCACATTCTGGTCAATATTTGTGCCACCAACACAAACAGAAGAGAGAACATCAGATCTCCCAGCCAAAATGCCCCTACCACTGTAAAAGTAGGAGAAAGGCCGCCCATTGATTAGGGCAGCAAATCTAGCCGAAGTAATACAAGCCCATATCTAGCTAATCCATTTCTCATCAAATCCTTTCTTCTGAAGCACCGAAAATAAGTAGTTCCAGTTGACTCTATCATATGCTTTCTCAAAGTCTAACTTCAGTACCACATGTCTCTTCCTCTGAGTCTTGGTGGAATGTAAGCATTCATGGGCTACCAAAAAAATCTCCTAAATGTGTCGTCCCCTAATGAAGGCTCCCCGATATTCACTAACCAATCTATAAATCACAATGTTCAGTCTCATAATCAAAATCTTGGAGATGATCTTATATATTCCGTTCAGTAAGTTAAATGGGTCTGAAGTCCCTCAAACTCTCTACACCATGCACTTTAGGGATGAGGACTATGAGAGTCTTATTAATGCCCCTAGGGTGTACCCTTCCCTCTAGAAATTGTTACACTACCAAGAGGAGATTAGCCTTAATAATATCCCAACACTTCTGATAAAAGGCTATGGGGAAGCCATCTAGCCAAAGCCTTGTCACTTGCAAGAGTGAAAACAGCTTTGTCAACCTCCTCTTCCAAGAAAGGGGAAGAAAGAACCACCCTTTCCCAGAGGAGAGGTAAGGAAAAAGGCCATCAACTATCCAGGGCCTACTCGCATCCTCCTCTGAAAAGAGATGTGAAACGAACCCCTTGCATGGCTTCTAATATCTATATCTCTAGAAAGTGTTTGGTCATCCACCTTGATACATCTGATTGAATTGACCCTTCTCCTTCTTGATGCTACCCGTTGGAAATAAGTGTTCCTGCATTTCTACCTAGATCTCTGCTTCCAATAGATCTCTTCCCTGACGAGGATCTCGTCAAACTCTACCCTGAGTCTGTCCCTGAGCTATCTATCTGGATTATCCGTCAGGCTTACCTCCTCCAAGCAATCTAACCCCTCAAGTTGTTCCACAATTCTATCCTTCACAGCCTCACTAGGAAGTACCTTAGTTGCACCCCAAACCTTCAATCGCCGTGTCACATGCTTCAACCTGCCCACAAATCTAGCTACTGCGAACCTTTCCCGTCTAAGAACATTCCATGCCTCTCTGATAATGTCCATGAAGTCCCCCTCTTTGAACCAATATATTTCTATTCTGAACAAGGGTTTCCCCTGCATCCTGCAAGAAGTTTTGAACAAAATGGGCCTATAGTCGGACACCAATCTCACCAGACATGAGGAGTGCACGTGTGGAAAGTGATCCTCCCAGTTCACTGAGACTAGGAATCTATACAGGCAGGAACAAATAAGTTCAGCCCTCATGTTGGACCACGTGAAGTGGGCGTTAGACAACCTGAAATCAATTAGTGCAACCTCGGCAACGAAGTCGAGGAAGTCCTCCTTCTCCCCCGTATGTAGGGTGTCCCTTCTTCTCTCTCATACTACCGTCACAATATTAAAGTCACCTCCCACACACCATGGCCGCCATGAAGAGTGGTGATACCCGATTAGATCATCCCCCAACAGTATGTTTCCTTCCCTACTTTGGGGACTAAAGACACCCGAGAAATCCCAAGAGAAGCCGTCTCTAATATTGCAGAAGTGTAAGGTGACAACCCCGCTACCGACCTGTCTAACCTCCACCACCTCCTCTATCTCAAATTGGTCCCAGAGAAGCATGATACCTCTTGACTTCCCCTCTATAGAGAGGGTCACCCCTTTAGAAAGTTTAGCACCTACAATCTCTCTCATGACGACCTTGCCATCTCCCTCACACTTAGACTCTTGCAGACATAAAATGTCAATTTTGTATCTCCTCACCAACTCCTTACCGCTCCTCATGTCTTCCCCACCAACCACATTCCAAGAGACGATCCCCATAGGGATAGTAAGGCAAGGCTTGCCCCCCCCGCCTCCATGGCGGCCACCCCGCTCTGCACATGCCCCACCGTGCCCCGCCGTTGTTGTTTGGCACTGGCCGCCCGTGGGTTGCACTCCCACACTCTCACTCTCTCCCTCCCGTCTCTCCCCCTTTCTCTCCCACCCCTCTACGGCGGCCGACGGACGGCGGCGGTGGGCGGAGCCAGGCGACGGCGTGGCGGCCGAGCGACGAGCACGTGCGTGATGGGCCAAAGGTGGTGGCACGGCGCGTGGCTCACGGGAACGGGGTTCGAACCACTCGATCGAGGGGGTTTCCGGTGGTTTTCGCGACAGATTCTTCGTGAGAGGTAGGGGACGGACCCACATTACTCTCCCCGTGTTTTTCCCCCACATGCATCGGGTTTCAAACGAGAGAGAGGGGTTTACCATTTTTTTAGGAATTTCCATGTTTACGGGCGTGTGATCGGATCGATTCGTCGAATTCAAGTTTCATGCTTCCCATTGTCGTCGAGGGTGATTCCCTATGCATTTTGGGAGTTTACGAGCTGAATGTGGGCCTAATAAGTGAGGGGATGAGGCTCCGGGGTGGTTTCTAGAGGGGACCCTGTCACTGGGAAGCACCCAGTTGGGCGGCCAGCATTCTGACCGCCCAAGGGAGTAGGCAGCCAAGGAGATGGCCGCCTAGGCCCCAAGCCCATCTGCGCGGCCAAAGGCTTGGCCGCCCAAGGGTCTGGGTGGCCAGGGTAGTGGCCGCCCAGGCCAGGGGGATGGGCGGCCACATGGTTGGCCGCCCAGGCCTGTGGGCAGCGACAGGGATGGCCGCCCAGGCCATTTCTGTTCTAGGGTTGGGCGGCCAGCCTCATGGCCGCCCAAGCCCGTGGGCGGCTAGGGCATTGGCCGTCCAGGCCACAAGGGTGGCAGCCACTGATGTGGCCGTCCAAAGCTGCGGGAGGCCAGGGGTTTGACCGCCGAGCCCAGGGGGATGGGCAGCCACAGGGTTGGATGCCTAGGCCTGTGGGCGGCAACAGGGATGGCTGCTTAGGCCATTTTTATTCCAGGGTTGGGAGGCCAGGGCATTGGCCGCCCAGGCCGCAGGGGTGGCGGCCACAAATGTGGCCGCCTAGACCTGTGGGAGGCCAGAGGTTTGGTCGCCCAACCCCAATCAGTCGTGGCTCAATTTTTTCACATTCCATGTGTTGGTGGTTGCGGTCTATGCCAGTTTCACCGGTTGCCCACAGAGTAGTCACCCAGTCAGAGGTTCTAGGGTGTTGTGTTCTACCCATAGTCGCCTCGTGTCATGTTCCACGCGTACTGTGAGTTATGTACGGACCGAGGGTGTTCCGGTGGCTTTCCGCTTCTTAGCGAGTTCTTACCTTTTGGTGACCTTCTCACTAGTTGTAGCCTTCTTACGGCACGCGTGTGCTGACCTACCCAGGAGTGGTAGAGCGGCCTTCCCGGTGTGACGCTTTTTAGGCAGGTTATCGTAGGGTCCCTCGTCTTTACAACCTGAGTTTGAGCTGGGGGGAAAACCAACTAGAGGATCTGACCTAGAGCGCATGATCTATGTGTGCACATGTGGTTGGGGGTGTCGGACACGTGCTGACGAGCATGACCTCAACTAGTCCTTGTTCTGTAATTCTGTGGTGAGTAGGGAGACACTTGGAGGGTGCGGACTAAGATGTCAGTGGACGCATCTGGTCTGGCTTCTAGTGGGTAGAGCTCCTGTCACCTGAGAGGTTTCAACTCAGGGTTTCTTCTACCGAGGTTTAGTGTTTTGGTGCCTCGATGTCCTAGTTACTTGTGCTCGAGGTGTGGTTCCTTGGCGTTCTGTTGAGTTCCATCCAGCTGAGTAGCCATGTACTGTCATAGGCCGACTGAGGTCTTTGAGAGTCTTGTCTGACTACATAGCAGCGTGTCTTGGCTGACCGATTGAGGGTCTGCCTGGTTGTCGAGATCCTAGGGTGTGTCCTAGGAGAGGCATTCTAAGATAGGTCATCGTGTTTGACTTCCAGTGGCTCTCGTTCGAGAGTCCACTTTAGTGTGAGTTGTGTTCGACGCTCGAGGTGTTCCAATGGTGTGCAGGTCTTTAGCAATTAGTGGCTTTTTGTGTAGCTTATCGTAGTGCCATTCTTTATTACTTTATTTCCTTACTACCTTTTTTTTTGTAGTCTAGCCAATGCCTAAAAGGGTAATGCGAGGGAGAGCATTCACCCCTTCGAGGAAGGGGAGAGAATATTTTGAGTTTGAAATCCATTGTTTGCCATAAGACCTCAGCCGTAGGGGGGAAAGCTAGGCCTCAGCCGTAGGGGGGAAAGCTTATAGGCCATATATATATGTTTTTTAATGTCCCTTGCAGATGCTACAATTTTCTATGGTGGTAGTTCAGTATTAAAATATAGTGGATGTAGATCGAAGGTGGGGCTAACCATGTGAGGTGGGGAAACTCTCTGTCTTTTGTGCTGTGCGGCTCACAGTGTGGGCATGCCTTTAAATTTATATCTTTTATGCTTCTCATATTATATGGGGCATTGCAAGATAGATGATGAATCATACATGTACACCTTACTGGTCAAATATGGGGGCTACTGGAAGAATGTGAAAGGTGATCCTAGCAATTGCCATTGTCTAATGAAACAGAAAAGCTTTAACATTTATAGAGATTATGCAAACATAAAGGACTTGCTTGGTCTTATGTGCAATTTGATTAAGTGGCGTTCAGATGAAGTGGTGAGCATAATGTGGAGGGTCCCCAGAGCAAGGCCTAAAAGGTACTAACATATTGTTAATGACTAAGATGTATTGATCATGTTTTGACCACTGTCAGCTCAAAGGCACTATAGAGATAGTTATCATGGTAGAGTCTATGAGTAATCAAATATACTCACAAGGTGAGGGTGGCAATAATGTGAGGAAATGTCAATCTAGGAGAAAAGGCAGTAATAGTAAGGCAAAGGGGAAAGAACCTATGCAAAAGAAAGACTTATTGGACATTGATGTTGTAGATTCGTCATATGATAGTAGAGAATTTATTATAGTTAAAGATGAAATTGCAAGATAGGGTAAGGCTGAATAGATAGCTTTGATAATTGCACAGATCCAAGAAGAATCACATGCTGAGCAGGCACAAGGTGTTGGTGATGAGCAAGCACAGGGATAGGGTGATGGACAGCCAGCCATAGGGTGATGATGATTCACAACCACAATCTTACGAGGATGATGATGAGGGTGACTCAGACTATGAACTTGAGTTTGAGAATACCTACCACAACTTGTTGTCAAGTGATGAGGACGATTATCTGTCATTTGCACATGAGGGTAAGGATATTGACAAGGAGGAGCTACAAACTAGTGATGATTGTCCAAATATTGAAGTTTGGATAACATTCCAAGATCGGGAAACACTTCTCTTGGCCATGTAACAGTACTCTGTGAAGACAGAGTGTTACCTTAAAACCTATAGAAGTGACCCAACTAGGCTCATCATCCGATATGGTTATAAGAAATGTGAATGGAGGAAGCATGCCTCTAGGTTGCCCAATAAGTTAACATTTCATATTAAAATAATCAAAAGATAGCATATCTGTCCAAGGGATAATATGGTCGGGAAAAAAATAACTACACAAAATTAGGTTACTGCGAAGGTTAAACCTTGACTCACTCTTGAAGGGGGCATTGCTCCCAAAGAACTGCATAGAAAGCCAAAGTCTAAATATCACATTAACTTACCTTATCACAGGTTGTGGAAACGTAAGGAATTGGCAATGATAGCCATACATGGTTCTTGGGAGGAAATTTATACATGGTCGGTTGAAAGATCTTCAAGAGGAGCTACTTGATAGGAACCCCGGGAGGGTGATTACAAGCATGGCAGATATATTCAGATTATACATTCCCCAGATTTTTTATTGCTTGCAAAGCTTGCATAGGCAGATTTATGAAGGGTTGCGCATACCACTTATTGGCCTGGATGGCTACCATCTGAAAATAAAATTTCTTGGAGTTATTCTTAATGCAATGACTTTGTCTTTTCCATGTTGCATTTGCTATGGTCGAGTATGAGAATGAGGTAAGTTGATCTTAGTTTTGACATAATCTGAAGGAAGCCATTGGGAAAGTCCTAGTACTAATTCTAATAACTGACAAGTAGAAGGTTTGGAAGAGGTAATAAAAATGTATTATCTTATTATTGAGCATAGAACATGTGTCAGACATATGTACAAAAATTTCAAGAAAAATACCTTGGGAAGAAATTAGAAAAAATGGTACAAAATGCAGTTAAATGTTTTACAAGCAGGGAATGATATTTAGAGTACATGAGGTAAATCAAGGAAGAGAATGTGAGTGCTTTCCATTATTTGGACCAAGTTATGATGAAGGGTGAGTAATGAAGTAGGAGAATGTTTGGCCGAGAGGCTAAATGTCCTACACGATTGACAGTGGTGCTCCACTCCCAGGATCCCCCTCCGCTCTGTGAACCCCCTCAATCTCCCCCTCCTCTCCCTCTTGCACGATTGACAGTGGCGCTCCACTCCCAAGCTCCCCCTCCTATCTCCCCATCGATCTCCCTCTTCTCCTCCTACTGCACGATGAACATTGTGGCTCTACTCCCAAGCTCCCCCTTCGATCTATGAAGTAGATCTCCCCCTCCAATTATCTTTCCGCACCATTTTATCTTGGCGTAAAGGTTAGTAGAAGGGCTTTTTGGTCAAAACATAGTCATATAATAGGAATATTAGCATTTTTCTAGAATATTCATTTCCCCAATGACGAAAGCTAACTAGGATGGCATATTTGCAATGTCACACCCTGAGCTATATACGTATAGCAGAAGCAACCTCAGGGAACGTGGACAGTCGGCAATACGCCTCCAGCTAGCGTTATAATCAGAGCCCAATATCATCCACATAAAGTGGAATACACAAGAATATAGACTCAAAAATCAACTTTGTTGACGTAATCAAAAAGTTTACATGACATTTGACTTTGACTCCACTAGACTCAATAAAAGGAGAAAATTACATAGTCTTGACTCATGACTCTAGAACTAACTACGATAACTCATAGCTACGGCTTCTCACGGTCTTCACTCGCTCTCAGATTCGCCATTTGAACATTCCAAATCCGACCCACTTGTATTTCCTAAAAAGGTTAGAAAGTACAGTGATGTGCACACTTGCCCAGTAGGTATCGTCGTATCAACATGAATGCAATGTTTAAATGATTAACACTTTAGCTCTAGAAGGTAAGGTAAAGAAAATACCATAAAACATGCGATATAAAACAAAAATAGCATAAGTAACAGGAAATGACCGAGTTAAGAGATATGAGAGTATGATCGAGCAAGTATTTAACAAGTATGTAAGTTTGGACTTTCACGAACGAGAATGTACAAGCACTTAACGAGAACGCACTTTCACTTTTCATAACCATAAAGGCTATGCACTAGAATATCATGTAACAAGCATATAATAATTCAATCATGAGATAGCCTCGTAGATTTCACTCGTTTATAAAAATAAGTACTCCCAGTGCAATGTGACGCTAGTATGCATCATACCCCATGGTTTATAATATGTTTCTGGCAACAGCCGAGGGAGCTAGCGTCGAGCCCTGGGACACAATCAGTTCCTGATCTACATCTTCACATTATAAATCAAGCTACTTCCATGATAATAACACTATAGTGCGGCCAATGATGTAACAAGTTCAAGCAATAGTTTATGATAACAATACCAAGGTAATGACGTACCAAATATGATCATGAGAGTTCAAAGAATGAATTAAGGACAAGGTCATGCCACGGGAGGAATTCGACAGCGTAACGATGTATTCATTAACTTTCATATTTTTCTTAATAATTTATTGACAAGGTGTTAGGTTCTAAATAATCCATAGACCATCTAGGAACATAGGAAACATCAACTCGTGGGTCAAACCCTGGGTTAAGCACAGTTTGACAAAAAATGATCAAGCCTAGATCGTTTCCTGGAGATGCGGTCATTTCAGGACCGTCTTCATGAAGAGGCAGTCTGATCCAGACCGTTTCTAGACAGGGTCGACACCAGAACAAGGGAAGGGTCGACGCAGTGGAATTCTGGAATAACACGGTATTGGGATGACCGCTACTTGTCAGTGGCGATCGCCTAATGGCCGCGACTACCCAGGACACATAAACGTCAGTAAAGCGCTTTCTAGACAATTAGACTTTGAGGAAACAATCAGCTCGACATTCTAGTGGGAATCCCAGGCTCGCGGAGACTTACGAAGGCCTTGAAACCTGATTCCCTTATCTGACAGAAGGAATATCCGGCGGAGAGATTCACAAGTCCAAGAAAGTGTGCCTATCATGTACAAAGTGTAACTAATGACATCGTACCGGGATACATGTCATGTACTTAAGAAAGACTCAAAGATGAGAGAGGAGGAGTCGTGTAGAAATCAACAATTAAACCGTTAACAAAATAAGTCCATCATCTATATGAAATTTAACTTTAATACAAGAGTATAAGATTTTGACATGAAATTAACATAAGTTTAAAATAAGATCCTAAAACATGTAAGCCATGGAATTTATCATGATTGATGCCTAATATAACCAGTTTCATGAATGTAGGGTCATAGTTAGGAACAAGACCTAATTACCTAGGCTTAGTATATGTTTATAAGGTTCAATCCGCAATCTGTTTAAAGTGAACGGAGTGCAGACAACAGAAACATGAAAGCGGTCTACCCAGAACTGCTTCTATACATACCCGGTCAGTCGGGGACCACTACTAGACAATAGCGATCTCGATGAGACCGTCTTATGCCTGCCAGCCAGAAGGGTCAAAATAGTGCAGTTAAGGCCTATTCTAAGGCAAGTTATGCATGAAAATTCTAGTAGACATGATAGTAAGTCATGATAGAAGAAATATAAAACATGGAGATGCATAGATTAACATGAATTAAATCAAAATTATCATCTTCTTATTAAAGGGCAGGATTCATGCGTTTTGCTTGCTGTGAACCTTGTTTAGGGCTCCACTTGGTTATGTTGGGAGAACTCATCCATCCCTCCACCCCTCCGGCTTTCTTTTGGTTGGGTTGGGGGGGGGGGGGTTGGGGGTTTGTGATCATGTTCAGAATTTGACTTGTAGTAGTGTCTTATTGTTGCTTCGATTAAGAACATGTTTTGGTCACACAGAACACAGTTGTAAGAGAGTGTGTGAACCTTGTTTAGGGCTCCACTTGGTTATGTTGGGAGAACTCATCCATCCCGTGTGTGTGTGTATTCTTAACTAAATATGACCACAGAAACGTGCGCTTCGTGCCATATCACCATAGAGACTATCCAATGCCAGGTTTTCTAAGGAATAAGACAAATTGCTTCCGTGTTTTCTGAGTTTGGTTTAAACTGGTTTCACATTCTCCTCATGAATTTACAATTTCAACTCCATATCTGTTGCATTTACAAGAGAGAGAGAGAGAGAGAGAGAGAGAGAGAGAGATGATTCATAGCAAAATCAACTGGGAAGGAAGCATTTCCTAGGTATCTGACAAATAGCAGTGAAGACACGCGTTTGCATAAGCCGCTTTATTGAACTGGTAACACTGATCATTTCTCGTGTGGCAAGCATTGTATGAGTTATGTTCCTCCAGGTGCTGCTGCTAGCATAGGAGCGCCCTCCATTTAGAGTTCCATTTGGGTACGTGATAATAAAGTTTGGTGGTATGATATCATTGCCGGTTCTTCAACAAAAAAAAAAACCTGGTGCCCTGAGGCCTGAGGGTGTGTATGTCACCAAATCTTCGCATCTCAAAGTGAACCCACCTTTGGGGATTTGTTTCAAGGGGATTGCTTCTACATTTTGCAGCATTCAGTATTGTAATATTGGTGCTGGATGAGATTCGATCACTGCATTTGAGTGACCATAGTGTTCACATTCGGCACTCGCCTATTTAGTTTCTCCTCCTTTTTTTTTGCTCTTGTTTAGTAGAGCGGTTTCACTTGCACGCATGATAGTTGTGCTGATGGCTGCTCGATGTAACCAGTGTCATCTAGAGTCTCGTCCCAGGGATGTTTGGGCCCCTGTAAACCTTGTGGTCAGCAAATTTAGCTGGCTGTTTCAATTTGCACTTGATGTGGCCTTCATGTGTAGAATTACATGGAAGGGAGACGTGGGCTAAAAGTGTAATTGACTGTTGGGTGCTGGTATGCTGCTCAACTCCAACACCACCATCAGGGAGACGGGGAAACCCGTCGTTTGAGCTGTTGCAGTTGGTTTGTAGATGCCTAACCTTTTCAGTCTGATATGGCTCTATTATGGTGGTGTCGTAGATCGAGTAGTATACGTAGTGATCTACAAACGAAAGCCGAAACAGTGTAAGAAGTGATTTTCCCTTTTTCGTCCTCAGCCACTGCCAAGTGGACGCGGTGACAGTGGTGCCCTCTTTCTATGGACCCTCGTAGAGTGAAGTCACCTGGGCAGCACTTCTCCATATCCAGAGGGTACTGCGGCTCAATGAAATAGGAACCAGACGTACTCATTTTATTGTCTCTTTTGGGCCATCTGGAATTCCGTCCGACGTGTTAGACAACGTGCTGCCCTCTCGGCTCTGTCTCCGGAAGATAAGATAAGAAGCATGTTCTTAAAAAGTGACACGATGGATGCAAATGGCGAGGGCCGTGTGGCGATCTGTGGAATGCAGAGCCCAGTTTGATTAAGTGAAATGTTCATTTGTGCTTCAGGGGACGGTTAATTCAGTTTTTCCCCCTCTTCACTGGCTGTATAGCATTCCCATACCCCAGCCTTAAGATTTTCTATCCGCACGTATGAGAACTTTTGCGGGATCGTTTCCATTTCGCATCAGTTATCTGCATTACCTGGTCTTGAAATCAAGGGTTGCACCGCCCAATGATACGCGCACCGTAGCCACAGGATATAAGTCAATCTCTGTGCTAAGCTAGCGTCACTAGGCTACGTCCTTGGTACGAAACCGAAGATAAAAAAGATCAGATGTAACTATCCCACCAAGTGATGTTTCTTTGAGGGAAAAAAAAGACAGTGCAATCTGACATTCTCTACAACCTGTAGATCGATGTTCGATCATCTCCTTATGAGTCAATGAAGCAAGGGTGAATCTTAAAGGAGTTGTTAGCCCTCTTTCAATGCAGATCCTAGTTTCAATTTGAGTGTAATCTCCGGGTTAACTAGGTTCTTTCTCTCTTTTTACAAGCGTATGGGTTAACTAACTCTGGGGTGCTTCAAAGGTACAATCGGCCTAGCTTCCGTGAGGGGATCCACCGGTGCGAAGACTTACGGAGGCCTTGGCCAAGAAATTTTCAATCCAAAGAGACGGAATGCTCAATGGAGGGTCCTTCCTTTCCCAAGAAAGTGTAGAGGATCCTAAAAATGTGGAGAGAGGAGGTCTCTCAACCAAATGCCCTAAAATGCAAGCTGATGCAAATAGGACCAACCATTAATATGAAGATAAACAATAATCCAATCAATCAAGCCAAAATAACAATAGATATAGTAGTTCTGTGAAAATAGAGGGAAATAGCAACCAGACAGTGGTCACTGTATCTGTGAATAGCGACTATGTGACAGCCGCTGAAAATGTGACTTGCGCCTTTGTGAAGGGGCGCTAATAGCAGCAGACAGTGAACGTCTGCAGGAAGAAGTCAACAGTGACTCAGAATTGGCGCCCTAGAGTTAGGCGCTGAATAAATAAATAACGCCTCTATATGGGGCGCAAATTATGCAACAGTAAATGATATAAAAAAATAACGAAATAAGCACCTCTATGAGAGGCCAGTGAATCACAAATAGCGGCTGGTACACAGTCGCTAAATCATGTTTAATGAATAGGCACCAATGTAAAGCTACCCGAAATCAAGTTTCGTTCTTAAAACTGCTATAAACAACTCCAAAATTGGCTAATCAAGTGGGAGGTGTGCACGTGGTGCACAAGGAAAGTGTGCTACGTGAAGCACAAAGGAGGGGCACACGTGGGTGCCGAAAGGAGGGGCACGTCAGGGTGCCAAAGGGAGGGGCACACGTGGGTGCCAAAGGAGGGGTAATCAAAAATAAAAACAGCAAGGGTCCCACCGTGATCGCCAATTTGTAAACGTGTCACATAGATATTTAAAAGAGAAAAAAGAAGATTGGTTTAAAGTGGAGAAAGATTGATTAATTACAAACTAAACTAAAGCATGGAGGTGGCAAAAATAGCAAAGGGGAAAGGGAGCATGAGATGCTATCTTGGAGTGTGATTGCCAGAAGGGGTTACCTCAAAAATAAGAAAGGATGATTGCGTAGAATACCTTGCAAGCGGGTGAGATGTGGATCCAACTTTCTCCTCCAACCGGCCGGCCGATGAAGGGGGTTTTGTTCTTGATTACCCTTAAAAGAAAACAAACAAAGACAAAAGAATTGGATTAGTCAAAGATGTGTAGTATCAAAGTTCTATGGAAATATTCTTATGCAAATTGGGCATGAACACACCTTCTTTTGGTTTTGAAACCCCTAAGTGGAGTAGAGGGATGGGAAATATGTATGCAAAGAAACTATAAAGTATGATGTTAAGATGAAAACGTGGTGAATGAAGTGATGATATGTAGAGCAAATAAAAGAAAATAGAGAAGGGAGATGGGTCTCTTTTATGAGCAGGACAGAGGGAGGGAAAGCAAGCTCAACTGCTTCTGTGCTACTGCTATCTCAGTGTTGGTCGTGATGAAGGGGCACAACAATGGCAACAGAGATAAAGACAGCGAAGGACTGCTCAGGAAGAAAGAAACTTGCTTGGAAAGAACTCTGGTGTGCAGGAGATTAATTAAGCTGAAGGAACCTTGGGTTGATGAAATAGAGGGCTTTTATAAGGGTAAAGGTCTAGATTTTAGTAGGATTAAAACAAGGAAGATACTTCCTGGGGCATGGATCTCCTTCCACAATTGATCACAGAGCCAAAATGAGGAAAGACACCAACTTGGAAGGTTGCAGGCGAAGAGGAGACAGAATCGAAATAGCGACTTCAAGATGGTCGCTCTTCTAAACAGCGCCCAAGCGATGGCCGCTAATTCCCAGAAATATTAGACTTTCTATTTTAAATGAAAGGATAAACAACAACTGCTTAAAAATGTGTTCATCAAAGAGCGCCCTCTCATAGGGCATTATTTCCTTAATATTATTTCAAATGGAAATCGGAATGATACTGAAATGGCACCGACAAAAGTGGTCAGCGCAGAGGGCGCCGTTCTCTGGATGATGCGAAGACCGTGCGTGAGCAGCGATCCTGGGCTCAGGTCGACGAACGCGAGGCTTGACCATCCGGACGGGGTCGGCATGGCGTCGATTTCGCCGAAGGCCACGCACATATAGGCGACGATGACCAGATCACCGGCCTGCACGCCGGACGGCAAGTCTATAGCGTGAGATGTATCCAGGGCGGCGGGAGCGTCGTTGTTCGTGCTCCGCAGGATCGGGAATGAGGGTGGTTCCGTACGGCCCATGAGACCGAGCGGGATTAGAGGCAGTGTCACGACGGCGCTGCGTGATTATGTGAGAGCGACACGGCGATCGATGTTCCGTCTGTGACGCAGGTGAGGATGTCGAGGGCGTTCGGATCGGTGCTGAGTTCGATGGCCTCACCGCCGGGCGGGAGATAGATCGGATCGAGCGTCAGCGTGCGGCTTCCATCGCCGTCCTGTCGGATGAACAAGGCCCATGTTCCCGTATTGTCTGCCGGAACATTGCTCGGCGCGGCCAGCGTTCGGTTGCCGCCAAGCGTTACCTTGGCGATCGGCCCGAGTGACCAATCCCAAGCGATCGATGCTTCGTCTTCGAGCGTGACCGGCGGGAACGTCTGCGCCTTGGAGAAGGTGTTCTGAGTGTTCAGGAGCGGAACACTGTCGCCAGATGTGCCGATGTTCTTGAAGGCGGCAGTGCCGAGCTTACCTTGGGCATCGCCGAATGAGCTGTTCAGGCGATCGACAAAGCCGAATGCCGACTTGATCTTCTCGTACCAGGTCTGATCCATGCCGCCATCGGGTCGGATGACCTTCTGGCCGGGCGGCGGGACTGTGAGTGTCACGCCGGGATCACCGTCACGTCTACGGCAGCACCCATGAGGCCCTTCGAGACCGCTGCGGATACAGCGTACTTGAACGTGCGCCCTGCCCCGCGCTTGGTCTGCCCTAGGCGGGTCGTCTGCACCCGCTTCATGGTCTCGCCCATCCTCCCGAGCTTCAGAAGCCGGGGAGACGTGAAGTTGATCCCGTCGTCCGACCAGGACAGCATGGCCTCGGGCTCTATGTCCTCATCATCTCCCGAAGCAAGCCCAGGCCCCGGTGGCAGAACATCGAAATACGCGGCATTGAATTCGAGCGCGTTCGGGTAATCGACGAGAGGCGGCGGCTGCACCGTCATGATGAGCGGATCGCCAGCCTCGTCCTTGTAGGCGTTCGACATGCGATAGAGCTTGTTGGCCGTGTGGTCGCCCGCTATGAGACCGCCCGCGAACTGCTGCACGCTCCGCACCTTCCAGCGCTGTAGCCCGTAGCTCTGGCGCTCGTGCCACTGTCCCGTCGCACTGTCCCAGCACCATGAGAAGGTCGAGCCCGATATGCAGTAGAAGGCGTGGCCACCGTCCGACCATGAGCATGATGTGATCGAGAGCGGGTCCGGCTCGTCGCGCACGGCACGATCCACAGCATGGGTCGAGATTTTGCGCGCGCTCAGGTTCTCGACAATGCAGATGCCAGCATAGGCGCCCTGCCGATCCGTGGCGGCAAAGGCTAGCGAGTCCGTGACCGCCTGCGGCGTGATGATCGGGACTTCGGAAACCGAGCCCGCGGCATAGCAGCCGACATTGATCACATGCGAGCGATCATACACGGCGTCCGTGCCGGACAGGATATGAAACTCTGTCGAGCGCGTGCCGAATAGAACAGCGTGCTGGCCAAGCGCCTTGCCGATCACGAGGCCGTCCGGGTTGGCTTCCGCGCTCTTGAAGTCCAGAGGATCGATCTGCCCGCTCTCGTCGATTCCAGACCAGAACAGGCGCCCATCCGGGATCGTCCAATTGGTGTAGCCGCCGAGGTTGAAGTTCGAGTTGGCGGGCGGCAGGTCCGAGTCCTCAAGGTCAACGACCTCGGTCCCGGTGATGATCTTCGTGATGCCGTCGCAAGTGACTGTGATCTGACCTGCCCTGTTGCGGCTCATGGTGACGTGGCCGTCCGATGGCATGCCGCCGATCTGCTCGACCGAGCCTTCTTGATCGACGCGGTAGATGGCGCGGCCCGCCACGACATAGAGATGGCTTCCCGTGTCGATCATGGCGCGAACGGCGCCGCCAATATTTTTCGGTTTGATTTTTCATTTAGTGATATTTGAGATTTGAGGAGGGTAAAATCGGCCCGACCCATATAAGGCCCATTTCTTCAAGTCCGCTTCGGCCAGACCTCTACAACGCACGCAACGGGCCCCCAATAGTCGCAGTTCACAGAGGACAACCTAGAACGGATAGTCTTCGGATTCGCCAGCGCACAAAGAGTATTAGTCCAGACGCAATGGCCGCTGGATGACCCTCCGGTGACCGAACGTTACCTCCCACGACGTCGACCTCAACCCCACTAAGGGCAAGCACGCCTCACAGGCGCCGTAAGACTCGCCAGAGAACTGCCCAACTCCGGAGGAACAGACCCTCAACGGAAAACTCCCCACGATCACGGGGAGGTGTTACTCCATGGCTTGCGCCCTTCCCTGCTAAGGGACAGGCCCTCGCCACCAGGACAACTCCTATAAATAGGCTTTCGAGAGACACAAATGACACACAGACTCAAACGGGAAGAGACAGGAAAATCGACTTACTGCCACATCAAGAGAGGCCTCAATTGTCTGCCCCTCGGGAGTGGATTCTATGAAGGAGAGCACATGCCGTCTTCCGAGCACCCTTACAGCCTAGAGAGCACTCTCTGAGCGCCCACTGGATACGGCGAGCACTCTTCTGGAAGGCTGTCTGCCCCTCCAGGCCTGCATAAACGACCTTCGGCTCTCTCTCCCTCACCTGTTCTTCATTATTCTCCATTTCCCCAAGTCCTGACTTAATCATCAGAGGGTTGTCCCCTACGGTAATGCCCAGGGCTCCTTTTGATGCCCTTTCTCTGGTGTTTGCAGGCTTCCACGGGCGCCAGACGATCTTCCCTAAATAAATAAATATTAAAAGTGTGGTACGAGGGGTAGGAACTAATTTTCCACCTCTACACTTTTTGGCGCCGTCTGTGAAAAATTGATCAAAAAGTCATGGCACCCCGTGAGAGCTACCACAACACCAGCAACCGGGCCGAGAATCCCACCAGGGCCCTAGTTCCTGTCGAGGATTGCAAGAAGCCTCATCCTCCACCCAGCCACGTCAGGAGGTCGCCGCCAATGATCTTGTCGTGATGCGCCACCAGCTCTAGGTCTTGACGGACCTTTGTCAATGTCTCCTCAACAGACCAACTGGAGAGGAGCGTGTCCCCTCGAAGCAACCTCAGAACGAAGGGCCCCAACTATAGCCAAATCTTGCCAGGTGCGGGAACCTTCTCACGCCTCCGCCGCACAAGCCAGACGCCCGCTCAGCTCGCCCGCACCAAGGGCACGTAGCCTAATAAGTGTGTATTTTTACATGTTCATTTATGATACACACACTTTTTAGGAGCTTTAATATGAATAAATATGCACTTATCACAATTAATCACAATCTAAGATTAAAATGATGAGTTTAATAGAATTAATTAAATTTTGATAAATAAAATAAGTTATTTTATAGGCATGAAGAAGAAGACCTACACAAGTTTGTACAAATATTGAAGAAAACAGTCCATTAAGATGAAAAGAGAAGGAAAAGCAAAAAAAATGGGCCAAAGGCCCATGATCAATGGTTGGGTCACATGCGGCCCCTTCACAGACAGAGAACAGCCCTTGCCGTTACTTCATGCGACGCAGCCACGCCCCCCCCCCACACCAACACACCTTTACACGTGGCCAAACATGTTTGTCGTTTCTTCAACATAGGCGCCAGCTGTTTCTCACAAGATCCTCCCTCGCGATGTTCTTCACGCAAGCACGCACGCGGCCAAGCCCCATGCGCAACTAGCCTCTACCCCCCCAGCGAGTTTCTCATGTGACGAAGGTCCGTGCATGGCCGCCTCTTCAACGCGGCCGAAGGCCCACGCACGTGGCTCCCCCAGTCACCTAGCCATGCACATGGCATCTGCATGCAAGCCCCTCTCACACACCTAACACACCAAGCGCAGCCGCCCTTCCCATGCACGTCACCAGGCCATACACGTCCACCATAAGCTGATAGGATCAATGCGAAGGATTTAGAGGGGGGTGAATGAATCCCTCTCTAAAAATTTTGCCGACTCAAAAATTTAAGGCCCAATTAAAATTGAACTGGTTAAGTCTTGCAAAAGGCTCGGGCCTGATGAGAGTATTGACACCTTAAATGCTAAGTTAGAGCGTTGGAGGCATGCCTTAGAGTCTAAAGATTTTAAAATCAGTAGGAGCAAGTCAGAGTTTATGCATTGTAATTTTTGGAATGAGAGAGTGGTACATGAAGACATGGTTCTAATTGATGGATATAAAATTCCAAATAGTAGTAGCTTTCGACAATTAAGATCTATCATACAAAAGAATGGGAAAATTTATAACGATGTTGCACATAGGATTAAGACAGGCTGGTTAAAATGGAGAAATGCATCAGTCCTCTGTGATCGTCGTATGCCTGTGAACCTCAAAGAGAGATTGTATAGAATGGCTGTGAGACCTGCTTTGTTATATGATACCGATTGTTGAGCAGTACAAAAGGAACACATTCACAAAATGTGTGTAGCAAAGATAAAGATGTTGAGATGGATGTGTGGCAAGATTAAGAAAGACAAGATTAAGAATGGGCGCATCCATAAGGACTTGGCGATAGTCCCAATTGATAGTAAAATGAAGAAAATAGACTCAGGTGGTTTGGACATGTGCTTCGTCGCCCTAACTCAGCGCCGGTTGAAAGATGTGACCGACTCTTAGTGGATGTTAGTAAAAGAGCTCGGGGAAGGCCTAAAATGAGATGGTGCAATGTTATTAGGAGGGGCATTGGCTTCTTGGATTTAAATATGAATATAACACTTGATAGAAATCTTTGACGGAATAGGATTCATGTAGCCGACCCCAAGTAATGGGATAAGACTTTGATGATGATGATGATGTTTACAAATCTGCTTTCTGTACAAAAAGAGGAACAGAATAGTATAATACAAATTCATTCATGTCTTTCATGTGCACATGCACTCATCACATAGGCAGACACACAAGCACACATGCACATGGCACACACATGGTCATATGTATACAGAGACATGCCCTAAACACAAAATAAGCCATAATTCATGCTGCACTGTTTACATATAAAGCATTGGTAGTTATTTGTTTAAAATAATGCCTAACCAGTAGCAAGGACCTTACAGAAACTATATGCTTGCAGTTGGGCAAGAAGATAGAACCAGTTACTACTTCAGCATGCCCCATTGCATAAGCAACTAGCTCCCCAGTGACAAAATCATAAATTCTCAACGACTTATTCGAGTAGGAGCAAAGCAGGTAGCTTCCACTTGGGTCAACTGTGACCTGTAAAGTACAATGTTAAAAAAAATATCTATGCGAAAGTGGCATAGCCTGTTAATGGACAATAATATCTACTTTTATAGGCTGCCCAGGATCTCCTTCTTCCTTGAATGATGCAACAAGCTTCCCATTACACAAACTGTACTTATTTATTCTCCTATCCTGGGGGAAAGAAAGATAGTTAATATTAGAGTCAAACATAAGACAACAGAAAGTTTGTGTTTGACCAAGTGAGGACCTGGCCAACAGTGACAGCCAGCTTCTCCGCATGATCTATGGCCATATCATAGATGGTGCCATGAGATGCAAGATGATTATGACGCCGCACGACTTTACACCCGACATCTGTTATAAGTATATCACGGAACAAGACAGACCTGCTTGACGAAAACACAACAACCAATAAAAATTCTCCCAACATATAATTTGCATCAGTCGTAGAAAGAATGGAAAATGATCTACAGTTCCAGTATCCATGAGAACCAAAAATATCGTAATGAGCTTACCTATCTGCGCTGCAACTAAGAAGCTTACAACCATCCCATGTAAGGATTACTGAAGTGACCGGAGCTGAATGATCATCAAAGCTTTCAATAAGATCAAAAGACCTGCAGTTTATAGATCATGAAATGCACTAAAATTGGTGGTACAATCCAGACATCCTCGAAAAAAAATATACCATTGTTGACCCCATAAAAAATTCAGATATTCAAAAATTATTTTGAAGAAGGAAAGGGCACATAGTTAACAAGGGTCCACAAGACGGATCGTCAATGACGTTCGAAGGTTCAAAAGAAGGTGATTTTGGACTATTCTCCAGATGAGAAGGAGTTAAAAATTAAATGCATGGGAAATATATAGACACATCTACATATGTGTGTATGGAATAAAGTGACAAGTGTTGCCACCCACATGGATACACAAGTGCACCGGGTGTGCCGAATGTGTAACAGATGCATCGACCGGAGCTGGTGAGCGGGCGAGCAAACAACTGCTGGAATCGGTCCAACGCCCACAAACCGACGGATGAGGGAAGTTTACCGGTTAATTTTGTTCGTTAGTTGAATTGTTATGTTAGTTTAGCCTTCTTTGAAGTTTTGGAGAGATTTTTTGAAATATTTAGAATTTGGCCAAAAATTGATGTGGCACAAGTTCAACCACTAATTCATGTGACCATGAGCTCCACGGAGCTTTACAAAAAGGGATGAATCGATCATTGAGACGATCATCCATCATATACCAAAACCTGCTCTAGTGAATTAGCTTACAATCCTTAGTTCTGTTCTTAGTGCTTTCTTGGAGTTCTGGAATCCTTTCGGATCTGAGCTCCGTTCTTACTACTAATTCTGTTCCTCTGTTTTTACTAGTGAGTTCGTGCATCCTCCCTCAGCTATTCGAGATCCAGAGCTTGAGCCTAAGCTTGGAGATCAGTCTTTGAAACTAGAAGACAATCTACCTCTCGTTTACAGGAAGAGGCGTAACAAAATAGTGTCTGAGCTACCTCCAGGCAGCTCCGATTTGTCTTCTAGAATGACATCAAATCTAATGGAATCGGTACTCTCTATTCTACAGGATTTACAGAGTAAATCAGTTCTATGCATGATGAATTAAGCTCAGTATCACAACGAGTCCACTCTTTGGAATCAAAACCTTTTGATACTTCTGTTTCTGCTGATACATTATCCGATTCTTTGGGATTAGTCTGATTTCGTTCTCATGACTTTCCTAAGTATAATGGAACTTCAGATCCGTCAGAATGGAAATTTAAGGCTAATAGATACTTCTTGTACAATCAAATTCCTGATTATCATAAAGTATCTTTTGCTTCCTTCTATTTGGAGGGCGAGGCCCTACAGTGGTTCTGGCATTTTTCCAACACCAAAACATCATTAACCTGGCTAGAATTCTTGAAAGGCTTAGAATCTCGCTTTGGTTCAATTTCAGTAGTGGATTCTCATGGCCAACTCAGTAAGCTTAGGCAAACTGGCACAGTGGCAGATTACCAAAGGCAATTTGAAGCTTTGTCCAACAAAGTCAATGGAGTCTCAGAAGACCATTTATTGGGCATTTTTTTGAGTGGACTGCGTGAGGAATTATCATGTGAAGTTAGATCATTCTTGCCTCAGACATTGTCACAGGCAATGGAACTCGCAAGGATTCAAGAACAGAAGTTCCAATCCAAGCGTCGTTTCACTCCACAGTATAACTTTACCACTTCACAGCCCTCCAAGTTTCCACCGGTCCACAATGTACCACCTCCCTTGGCTTCCCCAGCTAAGCCTTCCTCCACTCCTGTTCGGAAGCTTACAACTCAACAGTTACAAGAAAGAAGAATGAAAGGACAGTGTTACAACTGTGATGACAAATGGATTCCGGGCCATACATGTCAATCTCAGAAGTTATTTTTCTTGCAGCTAATTCCAGATTCTGCAGATTATGAAACAGTGGATACAGATGACTCATGCTCAGAGCAAGTTTCCCAATAGGATATGGAACCTTCTTTATCCTCTCATACTGTGCCCAACTTAGTCTCCCCTGGTACTTTTAGATTGCAAGGAAAAGTGGGACCTCTGTCAGTGCTTGTTTTAGTGGACAATGGTAGTACTCATAATTTTCTTGATCCATCTGCAACATCTGGGGGCGCATGACTATCGAGACAGGGCTCGAGTAGAGTGCTTTTATCAGGCGGCATTAGGGTCATGCACGAATATCGACACGGGACCTGGACAGAGTGCTTTCACCATGCATGATCTAGAGTTGTGCATGATTATCGAGATGAGATACATTCATCAAAATAGGGGGCCGCCTTTTAGGAGGTTGTTATTTGGGCTAGTTGCCGTATGAGGGATGATCATGCGGCATGCCCTCGACGTGAGCCAAGCAAACACACACACAAATCTCCTTAGCGTGCCTTTGTAGTCCAGCGGTGAGATCCTTGCATTGATGCTTGATGCTTTGATGCTTGCCTCCTTCTTTGTTGTTTGGGCTTCCACATGGGGGGGTTTATATGGGAAGGTGAAGGGTTAGAGGGGTTTAGGCGTGTGGCGGAAGGCTACGACTAGTGGGGAGTCACTGATGTTACCACTCTCTGAGGAGAAACTCTGAGAACCACGCATGCACCCTGCACGAAAGTCATGAAGAATCAAGTGGCGCTAAGCCACTGGACTCTGGATAGTCCTCTAGACTCACTAAATCCAACGGTCTTTGAGTCACGAGACTCAGGTCAAGACCGTTGCACCGAACGACGCCATGTCGTCAATCTGTCCTAACCCTAGGGTCAAAAACCTCGGCACGATGATTCACAGGAAGTTTACGACTGTCGAGACCATTCCCTCAAAAATGGAACCAAGAAAATCTCCAGCCCCAGGTTGGTAAATGGGACTCACAGTCCATGGGCCACACACACACACACGACCCATGCAGAAAACACTAAAGCATGATTCCCAAGGTAGCTCACAAGCTACCAAGCCGATTCCCAATCCCAGGGAAAGGTAGGAAACCTCCAGCCCCAAGCTGGGTGACTGGACTCGCAGTCCAAGGCCTTACGCATGGCCCACTCGGAAACCACCTTCCGAAGAAACCCACGACGTGCGGGGGAAACCTCACCGCACTCACACCGATACATGGTGACTCGATCAAGCGTAACATAAAGACCCGGAACACGTGGAGTCACCCAGATGCTCAAACTCATGGGCATGCTAATCGAGATAACATGGTACTACTGGACACCCAAAAATACGGTCATGGTCCCCACGGGGTGTCTGGGACACTCACGGGCCCATAGGTCGATCATTGGGTCTCAACCGGACCGATCGGAGCCCAAAATGGGCCTATCCTCTGCATTTCGGTCGACCAACCCATATGGGTCGGTCGGCCAAGATAGTTCGGTTGACCAGATTGGGTAGTTCGGTTGACCAAACTGGGCAGAATGCCCAGTTCGAGCCAACACCCGAACGGTCGACCGAACTACCCGAGTCGATCGACCGAATACAGCGCAGAGCCATCCGGACCCAGCATCTTGCGTGTCAAGACCAGAATTCTCCGCCAGTGTCTTGGGTATGACCAGAAGAGCCTCGGCGAAGGCTTCCACACCCAGCTGAGCACGCTGTTCAGTAGGCCAATTATCATCGTAAAGGGTAAAGCAACAAACACAGAAAAATCCGCATCAAATGATCTGAAGCAGGCTTTTTTTTTCACATTAGGGGAATAGAAGAGGGGGAAAAAGGGCAATTACCCCTCGAACAGTTTTCTTTATATCGTTGACTAAGTGCTGTCTGGCAGCAACCTCAAAAGCGCCAGCTCCCTGATTTTTGATGCAAAGAAAATGAACCAGCGTCATGGCCATGATGCAAGTTCAATGATGACGAGCATGTAAACTGAACAAAACACGACAAACAGGAATTTGCATATTCTTATTGTTATTCTTATTGTTAAACATACTAAAGAGGAAACAACATCGCATCTTTAATACTATCCATCAATACATGAAATCATTTACCTGTGGCTCAGAGGCATGAGCCTCCCTCTCTTGAAGGGAAGATCTTGGGTTCAAATCTTACCTCTGGTGGTTGTCCAAGAAGAGAGATTTAACCCAAGGTTCCTGGGAGTCTAATACTTGGCCAATTGAGCTGTTCAGCCAAAAAAGATAAAGAATATAACAACAGCTGAAGTGGCAATTTAGCCACTGTTACACAACCGACAATAATGAAGAATGACTGCTTGCCAAAATAGTTCCATTAACAAAAACCTTTATTAAGAAAGGAAGCCCACATACAATTCACACAATTTTATCCTGATGCATACTGACTTGCACCCATGCAAAGCTACAAATGCTTCACTTTCAACTGATAATAAGCGAAGGTTGCCTTCACTGTTTCACCTTTTTCTGGTTGTTTTATCGGACAGGTGTAGGGGTTACCTAACAACATTCTCCAAGACTGTCCAACCCTACCTAAACCCTCCCCGCCAACCTCATCCACCCATGGAATGCAGAATCAGCTGATCCTGATCTGGATCGGCCAATTCGGATCGGAATCGGCAGGGATCGACCCGATTCTAGCCCCTAACCTGATCCCAATTTGAAACTTTAAAAAATATGAAAAAAACAATTAAAGAATGTCTGACTCGATCCAAAGCCAAAATCACCCGATTCTTCGGGTTGTGGCCCCCTTGTGCGCTCCGACATGTCGTTTGTACGTGTCGGCGTGGCGCGTAATCACGGCATCAATCTCCTCTCGCGTTGGGAGCGACCCCTTGCCGTCCTGCCACTTGGTGACCGTGAGGAGGGCGAGTGCGTCTTCCACCAATGTTTTCGGGATGCCCGCCTTCGCAACGGCAGACTCGGCATACGCGTCGAGGTTGGCAACCTCTGCGGCGAGTTCCGCGTGCTTGGCGTCCTGTGCTGCCGCCTCCACCTTCGCGAGTTTCGCATCGGCATCACGTTGCCGAGTGAGCGCATCGGTGTAGGTCGGATCCTGCCGACGCTCCAACTCCTGGTTTACCTTGTCGAGCAACGTCTCGTCCTGTGCCAACAGGTCCGCGATGTATTGATCGGGGTGGGTGGTTTGGAACGTCTTTGCTGCGTCGAATTCCGCTTTTTCTTTCCGGAATTCAGCAGCGTCTTGTCGGACGCGGGTATAGCCGGCGTCCATCGCTTTTACCTTATCGAGCAATAGTTGCCGATGCTCTTTCGGCACGTCGGCGAGATCAACAGCGATCCCGCGCTTGCGCATCGCCTCAACGAAGTCAGGATCTAGGTCTTCTTCCTGCGTCTTCTCGTTGGTTGTCTCACCGGCATCGTCGCCGGTATCCTCATCGCCAGACGGTTCCGAGTCCGAGGTGTCATCGTCGGCCCCTGCATCGTCCGTGTCTTCTTTGACTTCCGCGTTCGTCTTCGACTGCTTCTCGTCGGTGGATTCCGACACCGCCGATTCTGCAGGTTTCGCTGCGTCATCATCACCGGTTGCTGCATCCGCAGGCTTTTCAGCGGGAGGCGTTGCCATGGCGTTTAACGAATTCGCCATTTTGGCTTCAAGGGAATCGGCAGCAAAGGCCGATGTATCTAGCGTGTCATCGGAGGGCATACAGGGGATGTGAAGAGGGTGAGGGGTTACAGCGGTGGATCGTCATGCGTACGTTGGGCGTTGGAGCAACAACCGCGTCGCTACTGAGATTTGTAATGCGTCGTCCGGCCATTAGGCAGTTACCTCAAAGGTCGCTGGCGTGGTATTGTTGCCGAGTTGAACCGCGTAGCGACCTGCCAGCGTGATCTTGTACTGACCCGGCGTCAGTCCTGCATCGGCCGCGACATCCACTTCCATGGTGGTGCTGTTCAGAATCCGAACGAGCCCCGTTTCTCCGAGGCCGCTCGTGCGGTTGAAAGCCGGGGTGATATAGGGATCATCGCCGACCGGGAAGTTCGTGCCCGTTAACGTCAGCGTGCCAGTGCCACCGACCGGAACGGTCCCGCTGACACCGGTTACCTCCATCCATCCCGCTTTCGTCAGTTGATCAAAACTCGCCACGCTGTGCGCGTCCAACAGCTTCCACGGATCCAGTGTCGGGATCAACTGCCAACCGTGGTAATACAAGTACTGCGTGCTGGACGGCGCGTTGTTCCGATTAATGCCCATCATGAACATCGTGGGAAGCAGGGCATTGGTACCGGCGTTCGCCATGACAAACGTGCGGCCTAGAAACACCGGTTCATCTCCATCCGGCGCCATGAAGACGACCAGGCACAGCGTTTCACTATCAATCCGTTGATATGCCACATGCAAGTCGTACGGCCCCACATCGCCCGCAGCAACGGGCGTCGGGAACGACGAGAAAAACGTGGGGGCGCTATTCATCACCCCCGTGGCAGATCCCACTTGAAAGATGTAGTCCTGGCTGAACTCGTGTCCCAGTCGGCCACCGCTGAGTAGCAGCCCGAGACTCTTGTGTCCACTCCCAGCATCCCACCCCTCGGAGAACGCCAACTGGGTTCGCATCCACAACACAGGTTCCGAGAAGTCGCCCGCCCAGAGTTGACCCGTCCACGCGGAGGCTGTTCCCGCCGCGTCTTGTTTGCAGCGGAACCAGCCAAACCCGTCGAGCAACGGAATGTCGGTGGTGTTGATGTCGAAATAGTCGGCGCCGTGTCCGTCCGTATAGAGTGCGCTCCCAGGACTCGCGGTGCCTGGTCCTGCGGCGGCGAATCCGGTGACATCGTTGGGAAACGATGGCGTCTGGCTGTTGCCGCCATACATCTTGCCGAACTCATAGGCTACAGTTAGTATTAGAGCGCGGTTGTGAAGGTGTAAGAAAACTAAAATAATAGTAGAGGTTTAGAAAGTCCACAATTTTTAGTACAGTCAGCAACTTGCATAGGGCACCATATTTTATTGACCTTGTTGTCTTCTTTCTTTTTTGTGCTAGAAGATCCATGGTGCCTAGGAGGAGGACCCGATCCCTGCATGAGTTGTAAGTCGAGGCTCAGGAGGAGCACAACAGGGAGTCATCTTCTTTGGCTATAGTGGGTGTAGGGATAGGCAGAGTTCTTTGAGGGGATGTATCAGGCTCATCTTCGGCAGCAGGGCAGAGATGTTGGCAAGGGCTCGTCATCCCTAGGGAGCTGTAAGCGAGTGTTGAAGTAGTTTTTGTAGTTTCACCCATCTCAATTCGAGGGACAACCTGATCTAGATGCAGCGAGAGCTTGGATTGATGCCATGGAGAGGGTGTTTAACTCCATGGAGTGTGCAAAGAATGAGAGAGTGTTGCTGGCCACTTATCAGTTGTAGGGTTCAGCTTTGGCCTGGTGGACGACCGAGTAGGAGTTGGCATTCTATTCCTACCCCCTCTCATAGATTTAGTGGTAGGAGTTTCTTGAAGCTTTTGAGCGCGTCTTCAGCCCAGAGAATTCAAAGCGAAGAAGATGTATCAGTTTATGGAGGTGGCTCAAGGGGATATGTCAGTAATGTAGTACAAATCAAGGTTTATAGAGTGGGGTTGCTATGCTCCTCAAATTATGGTGGATGAGAAGATGAAGGCTTGGCATTTTATTAAAGGATTGAGGCCAGAGCTCAAGCATGTTATGATCGGGACCCATGTTTCAGACTTGGAGGCAGTGTACCAGGCAGCAGCAGATTTGGAGGAGGATTTACAGAGGACTCAAGAGTAGGCCAGGGCTAGTTAGTCTCAGTCAGATCTTGGTCAGCAGAGATTTATGTAGCAGTAGAGTGCCTTTCAGCATCCTCCAGGTAGGTCTGGATCGTCGCCTTCAGCGCCATCGGCAGTTGGTTATTCATCTTTTGGTTTGAAGCTCAAGCAGATGTTCAGGAGAGGATTTAGCAGGAAGCGTCAGGACCACCGGGAGTAGAGGCAGTCGTCAGTGGGCAGTGTGCAACAGCCCTCACCACTTCAGTGGTAGAGTTCAGCAGGTGGTTAGCAGGGGTCCTGTCCCTGGTGTGGTGATTTTCACCCTGGTAGGTCGTGTTCAGTGCCTGTGATGTGTTACAGGTGCAGTCAGGTGGGGCACATGGCACAGGAGTATCCTCAGAGGCCACACTAATCTTTTCACTTCTAGCCATAGTAGCAGGCCCAGCTTCCACCATTTCCAAGGTCCACTAGCATAGGGAGTTAGAGATCCCGAGGGCATGGGATGCACATGACTAGAGCAGAGGCAGAGGCATCTCAGTTGGTGGAAGGTACAGTTCTAATTCTTGGTTGTGCCGCTCAAGTTTTGTTTGATTCTGGTGCTTCTCATTCCCTTATATCTGAGGATTTTGTTGCTTGTGCCGAGGAGTTTGCTACAGAGATGCCTTGTGACTTGCCAGTGGAGTTTCCTACTAGTGATTTCATGTTCACTCCTTATTGTCTTGAGAGGGTGTCAGGTTGGAATGGAGGGCAAAATCTTCCAGCCAGACTTTATGCCTTGTAGTTGAGAGTTTTTAATGTAATACTGGGAATGGATTGGCTTGAGGCCTATGGTGCAGTTGTGGATTGCAGCTAGAACAAGGTTTATTTTCAGCATCCTCGGAGACCCGCATCCTACTTCCAAGGTATTCAGTCTTCCTCTTCTCGCTTCCTTATTTCGGCTATTAAAGCTCGCAGATTGCTTGATCTTGGATGTCAGGGGTTTCTTGCTTATGTGGTATTGGCTGATCAGCAGTAGCATGGAGTGGAGGATATTTCTGTGCTGTGTGAGTTCCCAGATATTTTTCATGCTGACTTGCCAGGGTTACCCCATAGGTGAGATTGATTTCACTATTGAGGTTGTGCCAGGCACGATGGCTTTGCCTAAGGCACCTTATCGCATGGCACCAGCAGAGCTGAGGGAGTTGAGAGCTCAGTTACAGGAGTTACTTCCTAAAGGCTATATCCGCCCTAGTTTTTCTCCATGGGAAGAACTGAGCCGATACTTCAAAAGGCGCCTCGGTGATATAGAGTACAACTTAGCTATATTTGTGGGTGTTACAATCAAAGTACAACTGCCACAACGAGGGCTACACTTGACTGACCTTCAGGGAGCTCTGGTTCCAGTGGACAATCTTCTGGTATTGGGTGCTCAGCGAAGAAGTCTGCGATGGCTTGGCCCTTGACGGCCCTTTACGGCACATAGGAGATATCAAACTCCATGAGTATCATCGCCCATTTGCCTAAGCGACCTTTGAGTGTCGGTTGAGACAATGATGTACTTAAGCGAATCCGCCTTGGAGATCAACCTGATTTCATGCGACAACATATAGTGTCGGAGCTTCTTGACTATGAAGACCAGAGCCAGGCAGATCTTCTCAATGTAGGTGTACTTTTCCTCAGTTTTGACCAATCTTCGACTAAGGTAGTAGAGGGCCTATTCCTTCCCTTCTTCATTATTTTGAGCTAGCACTGCCCCCAGAGAGTTGTATGTGGCCGCTATGTACAGGGCTAGCGGCCATCCTTTCACCGGTGCACCGAGCACTAGAGGAGTCTTCAGGTAGCTCTTCAGCTTGTCAAAGGTTGTTTGGCATTCTTCATCCCAATAACAGGGAACATCGTTCATCATTAGCTTATGAAAGGGGTGGTGTCGCCCTGACAAGTTGGATATAAACCACCGGATGTATGCCAGGCGACCTTGTAGAGATCTCAGCTCAGAGAGGTTCCTCGATGGGGGTAACTCCTGAATTGCCTTGATCTTTGCAGGGTCTATTTCAATTCCCCGATATCTGATAATGAATCCCAAGAATTTTCCGCTCGACACTCCGAACGCGCACTTCATAGGGTTCATCTTCAGTTCATACTGTCTTAGCCTCTGAAATATAACTCGGAGGCCCTGTAAATGGTCTTCTTTCTTTCTGGTCTTGACTACAAGGTCATCTATATAGCACTCGACCTTGTGGTAGAGCAGCTCATCAAATATCCTGGTCATCACCCGCTGATAAGTTGCGCCGACGTTCTTTAATCTGAACGACATCCTCTTGTAGTGATAAATGCCCTTAGAGTCTGGAAGGCAGTATGGATCTAGTCGTGCTCCGCGATCCATATTTGGTTGTAGCCAGACGATCCGTCCATAAATGATAGAACTTCGTGGCCGGTTGTGACATCAATCATGACCTCCGTTATTGGTACCGAAAAGTCATCTTTAGGACAGGTTTTATTCAGATCTCGAAAGTCTACACATATCCGAATCTGCCCATTCTTCTTCTTCACGGGCACAATATTAGCCAGCCACGTGGTGTATTGATTTTCTTTGACAAAACTCACATCAATGAGCTTGTCCATTTCTTTGCATATCTACATGATGAGCTCTGGCCTCATGCCTCGTGGTGGCTGCTTCACTAGCTTGGCTTCAGGGTTTATGGCTAGCTCATGTTGTGAGACTACAGGGCTGAGTCCTGGCATTTCCTTGTAGGTCCAGGCAAAGCAATCCCGGTATTCTTGCAGCAGCTGGATATACAGCTTCTGTTGTTTAGCAGACAACTGGGGACTGAGGAAGGTTGGCCTAGGGTCGTCCTCATCTCCCAGGTTAACTTCTATCAGCTCATCGACCGTAGCTTAGCCTCCATCTTCTATCTTTGGGGGCATTGGCTGAAGGTCGACAAAGTCTAGAATATCATCTTCCAGGTCGAGAACCTCGATCACTTCATTTGGTTTCATTTGGGTTTTATTAGGGATTCCTAACCCGGCCAGTAGTGGCAGTGTGAATTTCTTTGTCAGCAAATCCACCGCCGTTGTAGTTTCAAGGGGTGAGTTAACAGCTTCATCCCCTGCCAATGGGTTTGTAGTCATAAGGGACTGGTGGTTGTTTATTGTTGAGCTAGAGCAGCATCTCAACTTTACAGTAGAAGGTGAGAAGATCTCGCCCTCTTGGACCAGCATATCCTCGGTGGAGGTAGCCTTTTCTCTTTTAGCAGCATGCACCTCTTTATCGATTTTGACAGAAGCTTCCTTGATCGATACGAGAGACACTGACATCATCATCGGAGATAGGCCACTGGAGGGAGACAGCCCAACTTCTTCAGTATCTTCGACCTTGCTGCTGCTGGCCGTGTCAAATCTGGCTTGAAAGGCCGCTTCTTCATAATAGACTTGCTCCCAACATTGGCAAGGAGTCATGGCCCCTATTTTCGGGTCTCTTGATTGAGCCGGTTCAACATGTTCAGCTTCTGCTGGGTACTCATCGAAAGTTGCCCCTAGTGAGTTATCTTCAATTGTGTAGAAAGCGGAGATGGTGTCCACTTCATAACGCCCGCTATAATAGTATTCTTCCAGGGTGAAGCCCAACCCTGGATGCTGAGAGACACGTCTCAGTTCATTGTCCAGACTTGCGAGATACCACATCTTCTGGAATGCTTCGTTTTCTTTGCGCAGTAGGCCGAAAGGGATGTGCTACTTTTAGAACATCTTGGCCATTCAATTTGTTGTGAACGCCAGACCTTGAACAGGGACTGACGGGTTGTCTATATCTTCGGGCAAATGACAATCAATGTCTTCCCGGGTAGGGTGCTCCTCAGCTTTATAAAACAAGCTACTGGGGCCGTCTATCTACGCCACGTCCCAAGCTTTGAAAGGCTCAGCAGTGATATTATTGAGGCCAAGAATTGACTTGGTAAGGCCTTCTGGGATCCCGACGTGGTCGTGCTGCTGATCGACCTTGGCTTCGAGGTATATGGCGGGAGGTGCTATCCTACCCATGTCTCCGGTGATGGTGATGTGAGAGACCGTCTTGGGTTTGATATACCCACGCGGCGACGGAGGGAACCAGTCATCGTCGGAGGTGCTTTTCAATGCCCCAGTAGGGGTCTTGGCTTTAGAGGTCTTTTGTGACCATTTTGTGTATAGATGAGTGTCCGCCAGGTGACACTCGAACGCTTCAAATGGGTGGAGGTTAGCAAATATCCTCTCCTCCTTCCCTTCCAGACTATACTTGATGCACTAGTAAAGCGTGGAGGGCACCACCATGTTTTCATGTAACCAAGGATGGCCAAGCAATGCTTTATATGAGGTGCGGGAGTCAATGACATGAAACTGCACCCTTGTAGTGAAGTCAACCAGAGTGAGTGTGAACTCGGCTACTCCTAGTGATACTTCACACTTTTGGTTGAAGCCGGCAATATGCATATCTCTAACTTTTTCGAGGCGCATGTTGAAGTAGTGGCTCTGATATATCTTGTAGGGCAAGATGTTGATAGCTGCACCAGGATCGACCAGGATTCTGTTCAGCTCTCGTCCGTTCAGGTGTCCTTTCATGTACAGTGACTTATTGTGGCTGATAGTAGGGAGTAGCATGTCATCTTGAGTGAAGGTCATGCTAGCCTCGGCCATGCTTCAGCCATGAATGTTTCATATTGAGCAAGCATTTGTAAAGCAGTGATGATCGCCTATCGGGTTTCTTCACTCAAAGAAAGGATCTCCTAGATTGTAAACCTTGTCAGCAGCTTCTTGAGTAGCTTCATTATCCTGCTTCCAGCTCGGACATTAGACAGCTTCATTTCTGCTGCCCACTTGGGCTTGGAAAGGCCTTGAACTGTGGCCTCTGATGGGCCTGCTTCATCGGGCTCCGACTCAGCATCCTTTTGTTTGGTGTCATGCTCTTGCCGCCCTTCATTGGCTGTCGTTGGGCAAGCTTCATTTTCATCTGGAACTCTAGAAGGTTGCTGGGGCTGAAGGTGGGTACCCCTGATTGCAAGGTCGACATCCTGACACGGCTGCTTTCCCTTTGACATTTTCAGAAATTCTAGGAAGGAGGGGGTGGCAGTGCTGCCCCCACTCTGGTTGTAAAGGCCTGACGGAGGAGGGATTTGTGCTCCCCTGACCTCTGGAGGAGGTATCTTATCGGGTTGCCCACCCCTGAATATAATATTGTGATTAGTGGGCGGCTGGTGCCCCCATTTTCGGCCTGACCGGGTTGCATGAGTAGCAGTTGTGGCCTCAGCCTGGATTCCTCTAGCAGCAGGTGTAAAGCATATCTCTTCTTCATCCTCTTCACCGGGCAAATTGAAGAGATCTGAGAGAGTGTTGCAGGAGAGGACCAGCTCTTTCTTGACTTTGCTGGCCTTTCTTTTCTTCTTTTATTTTTTCTTCTTTCCTTCGGCTGGCACTTGCCCCCAGAATAGGCTGCCATCCTTGTTAGATGCTTTGTCAGCTTCTTCCTCCTGCTTGAGTGAAAGATGTTCTAGTTCTTGCCATAGGACGTGGTCCTGCATTAGCAGAGGCTTCAATTCAGGCTATACATATTCATCTAGCTTGTTTATGTAGCTTTGTAGCCTCCGGGCTTCAAGGCTGACTTCCTTGGTCACTGGTAGCGGAGTATGTCTCCTCTGGTTGTGTGTAGGTATTCTAATGACTACTGGTGGGCTGATCCACACAAGTGCTGCCACTGGCGGAGTTGGTCATGGCGTTATGCCACGAACATGTGCCCCCACTTTGAAGCGATGTGCATTCTTTTCCTTGCTCTTTACAGGGACTTGCTGTCATCCCTGTTGCTCTTTCATTGGTGCTAGGAAGGAAGCTTCATAAGTGTGCTAGGTATTGGCTTCCGCAATCTCCTCAGGCAATGCCTGATACAGGGAGATCATGTTAACCGTAGCTCTTCTCAGAGGGGCTTCATGTGGTTGTGGAGGGTCCACCTTGTACTCCCCCAGATCTATTTCTTCCTTCTTCACCATGCCTTCAATGATATCCTTGAACGGCCCCTGTTCGATCTTCGATGCCTGGCTGCGCAGCGCCCGCACATCGTCGAGCGCATCCTGCCCAGTCTGCGGAGGATTATTGAGGTAGTCTTCAACCATGCGGTTGACGGCTGCGCTGCGCTTTCCGCGGCGGCCGAGCGCTTCCTGAACACCGGTGTTGTAAGCGTCATCGGGAACGAACTGCGATACGCTCGCCGCTACTTCGTCGTACGCTGGCGAATGTTCGCCGCGCAGGCGCGCGAACTCGTCCGGGGTCAGGTCACCCTTCGCGCCGATCTGCTCTCTGGCCAGATCCGTCGCCCGGCGCACGTTCTGCTTCGCCATACCGGCCTGTGTCTGCGAAGAGCCGCCTGCGGCTTGCAGGACACGACCGATCGGTGCATTCCCGGCGGAAGCAGGGTCGATCGCGAAGTCGGCTGCGCGAGCGATTTCCAGAGGGGTTGTCGCGCGAGCGTTGGCCGGCGCAGGCTTCGAGGCCTTGGCACCCGCCACAGCCGCAGGGACACCGGGCACGACGCCCCCCGCCAGCGCAGCGAGGAACTGAGTCGTCTCGTCAGCGCCAGCCTCGCGAGCGCCTTCCGAGGCCGCAGTCGATGTAGCCGCGCCAGCGAGCTGCGCGCCTGGGGCGGACTGCATGATGCTGCCGATTTCTTTCACGACGGGAGCCGCACTGCGCTGAGCTACGGCGCCAGTACCCAAGGAGCCAATAGTCGCGCCCGTGGCTTCTGTGAGCGCATCCGCCCACTGTTCGGCATCGTTCTGAGCCGCCAGTTCCTGCGGGGACAGTCCTGTCGTTGCCTGCCGAAACGGGCCGTTGACGCCGAAAGCATCCTCCACCATGGTCGGCAGCGACAGCACGCCGCGAGCCAGAGCGGTGAACGGCCGAGCGGCCTGCCGGACTGTCTCGCGCACACCGCCAGAAGCCCACCACGGCAGAGGCGCATCGCGCTGCGCGTTGAGCGCAGATTCTGCTTCCAGATCGCTGCGCGACTTGCCGAGAGCAGCCTCGACTTCCGCCTCGCTCTGGTCGACGTGCTGCGGACGCGCGAGCTGGTTCATCGTGTCATCCGAGAGGATGCCCGAGAATTGCTCCGGCACCGGTCCTGCCGGTCGTGCGGAGCTGATGTCGAAAGCCGGCTTCGATTGCACCGGTTTTGCGGAGGCGAGATCGAAAGGCATTACTGCACCTCTTGCACTTCGCCGTTCGGACCGACGTATGCCTTGTTCCCGTTCGCGTCTTCCATGAGCTGCCAGCCCTGCGTGTTTGTGGGCGGCAACTGCGTTTTCGCCGGCTGCTGACCGGCTTCCTGCTCAGCGACACGGCGCAGACGCTGCGTACGCACCTTGACCTCATTCCAGGCAAGTTCAGCCTCCTCGTCGCTCAAGTTCGGATTCGTTGCGCGCGTGAACGCCTGCTGCAACTTGTCGCCTTCCATGTTTGAAAGCTGGCCGAGGCCGCGCATCTTCTGAATGGCGTTCGTGAAGGTCTTCGATGAGACGCTGTCACGCAGCACTTTGGCGTTGTTGTAATCACTGCCGGGGATAAGCTGCGCTGGGTCAACGGCGCCTGACACGCCGTAGATTTGCTGAAAGCCCGGAGCGTTCAGCAGCTGATCGATTGTGTTGTCCAAGTCGTCGAGGGCTTCGAGCGTGCCCGGCAACGCCGCAGCAACTTTCGACTGCGCGGTTGCAAGAGTGCGTGCGCCCTGCACAACCCCGGCATTTGCCGCAGTCTCTTGAGGGCTGACGAGCGGCGTAGCCCGCGGTGCCGCACCCGGCGTGCGCTGTACGTCATACGGCACCCCGCCGGCCTGCGTGATTTGAGCATTGCGCACGAACCACTGGAAAGCCTCTGGGCTCGGTTGACCACCGGCAGCAACCCATTCCTCGTAGTTTTGCCGAGCAGCCGATACGCCGAAACCACCTTGCGTGCGCGGAGTCGCGGTAACAGTCGGCTCATCCGAAGTGATATCGGTGTAACCGGAAGAGCCGACCGGAACGAGATCCGCGTACGGCTGGCCATGAAGCGCGCCGAGCGCGCGCGTGCGCTGCTCGGCACCGACAGTCGGATCAGCAGCGGTGTCGCGGAACCGGATATCCTGACCCGTCTTCCTTGACTGTGATCTGAACTGAACATGATTTGATCTGAATCTGAACATGTTGACATCATCAAATACATGTGAGACTCAAAAGTGAGTCATGGTGAGACATCATCAAAATCAGGGTCATAATAAGTTCCCCAAAGGGATTCCATTTCAGTCATCGTTCTAATGGCACCTAGGTGAAGTCAATTTTCCTAAAATTCTCGAAAATTCACCCGGGGAGAATCCAACTCTAGGAGAGGTGAGGATCCAGTTCCTCAAACCCCACTGGCTCCTACACCTGTGCCTGTGGCACATGAACATACACGACTGATTATCAACCCACGATTGGTAGACTTTTCTAAACTAAATGACATGCTGTCGGATTTAAGTTTTACATTTGAAGGTCAAGATGGATGGGTCAACTTTATGACCCAATATACCAAATATTATTCTAGATTGGTTCAGTAATTTTTTGGGAATCTGTTTGTAAGAAATTAACAACTATACATAATTGTGAAAAGAATTGAGATAAGAGTGAATGCGGCTCTGTTTGAAAGAGCTCTAGGAGTTTCTATAGTGGGACACGATATGGATAACACTAATTCCCCTATTGAGGAAACATTTGTTCTTATGACATGTAGTCAATATATTCACGGAGTCAGCAATTTGATCAAGCTAAATGCGAATTTCTTTCCACCCCTTCAAAGAATTTTTCACCACATATTTACTACAATTATATATCCTAAGGGTGGAAGTAGAGATAAGGTGACAAAGGTACACAAGTTCCTCTTTTTCTGCGTCTTCAATGGACTACCAGTGAATATGGGGCGCCTAATGATAGATTTGATAGCATTGTGCCATACACAAAGAAGGTGATCCTTGCCTTATGCTGCACAACTTACCAGAGTTTTTATCTATGCTAGGGTCAATTTAGCAGACGAGGTGACTGTATAGGTCAGGCCAGATGATATCTATAATAGACACAAGCTTTTCACTTCCATGCACTGCAAGTTGGCTACCGATGGAGAATTGTATAGAGATGTTGGTGGATATGGTGATGATTCCGATGATGTAGAAGAGGAAGAGCCCCACCAGCAAGAGGCTCCAGTACCATACCCGCCTATAGTTCAAACAGAGTAGCCTCCTCCACAGCCCAAGGACCAAGGGATGCCACCACAATTCATTCCTAGAGAATCATCTACCCAAGGAGCTAGACAACCTACCTAAGATTTTGAGGCCATTGATAGGTGCCTAACTAGAATGGAGACTTAGATGGATACTTTTGGGGGGCACATTTCCAACTTTGGGAATGTACTGGACACAATGACCTATCAGATAGACAAATTTTACCAAGCCTTAGATAATCTAGCCCACCACATGGTCACTCTCACCGCTAGTCATGAGATTTCTCGCTGGGCATTTCATACCGGCAACTGCACCATCTGAAGGCTCATGATGACATCCTTACTACCATTCATGAACATCTCATTGATGAGGATTCCTCTGATGATCATGCCATGGACCTTTCTGCTCCACCTCCTCAGTGATTATTTTTGGGTCTTTTAGTCCATTTCTGATCCACTCTTTCTTGCATTTCCTTCCCCTCTTTTGATGATGCCAAAGGGGGAGAAGTTTTATCACATATCTATCTTATGTATGAGTGTGAGTGTGAGTGGTTGTATGGTTGTATGTGTTTTTGCATTTGCAATTGCATGGCTGTTGACACCTGTTTTTAGCCCACAAGCTGCGTCGTCTCTCTTATTCATCATTTTTGATATCCCGAATTACACATTATTTTGGAGCCTTCCTTGGATGGATTTCGGGCCCATTTCATCATTCTCTAGCCTTTGGACATCGGAGATCATAATTTCTTAGAGCCCTGGGACTTATTTTATCAGCTTCCTGCCTCCCAAGTCAACTTTTGGCCCATTTAGGTCAACTTCCATCAAGCATTCAGCCACTTTCATTGCACAGTCCTAAACACGGCCCTTTTTTCATCCCCTTCTATTCATCTATTCATTATGTTCCATTCATCAAGGTTGTTCATTTTTTAAAGATCTAGATTTTCTTCTTCTACGCTATTAGCTAGTTCTCCACCGATTTCAAGTTATTTGCATTTTTCTGAAAGCCTGTCCTGTTCACCATTAACATTTTTATTTATTTTACTGCATTCACTAAACATTAGGGATGCTACAAGTCTGCTTCTATTTCCCCTTCCTATCTTTTGGCATAGAAGGTGGAGTCGAAGTGGGAGGGTGGTGAGAGGAACTTGTGACGTCCGTTGTCGCCTTGTTTACCAGGACATCTTCTTGACCAAGGAGGACTCGGAGAAGCCTGGCAGTATCTTCCTTAGAGAAGGGAAGAGACTCCAACTCTTGCCAAGGCCGCCAATGCAAGGCTGAAGCGGCAGGAATCGGCTGGCTAGTACCTGGCATCTGGGCATCCGGAGGTGTCGAGGTGGCAGGAGTATGGATGACATTAACTGAGAAATTACTCGGCTCAGTCTCCCAGTTATTGTCTTGCCTCCTACAGCTTCACAGTCACTCGAGAGCCTCCCAGTTATCAGTTCAAAACTCGAGCCACTCTGGGACATGTTGGTAAGGTAACACATGCCCATTTGCTTAAGGAGGATCAGGCTGATCTTGTGCATTTCTGGTGATGCTCAGGGTTTCTGCAACAGCTTCTCAAAGTCGCAGAGTCTCCATGGAGTTTCCCTCAGCATCAATCTGCTCCCACTGGATCACCTCTTGGATTAAATCCTGGACCTCCTCACACGACTCGATCACATGGCAGATTTTGGCATGGAACGGGCAATGCTGGGGGTGATTGAAGTCCCAGTGAGTGTAGTCCGCTGGTGGCTCATGTGCCATAATTTGCCCTCTCTAGACGAGGACATCGATTAGTCGCCTGGTCCTCTCCCTTGGAAAGGAAAGCGATGTGCCGTTATGCCAGGGTCTCCACCCTAGACACCATAGTGAGGGCTTGGCTTGACTAGTACTGGCCTTCTCTGCTTCAGTGCCAGAGAGGGGGAACAAAACCATCATGTGAATCACATTGGTTGAATAATGAATCACACGTGCCGTCTTGGCGGACCTGGACCATGCATGTGGCTGCAAATGATCGACGAGATCACTTTTCATTTAGATGAGGCAGTATCTAATCAGTTACTGCACTTGAGCCTTGAAAAAGTAGCAATGTTCAAGTGGATGACCCAACATGCGTTGATATGGGCAATAGTTGGGGTCATCGACTTTCTAGGCATCATCCGACTTGCGAGATTCTGGCAACTTGATAATTTTCTGGGCCATGCGGAGGTCAAAGAGCATTTTTGTGTGTTCCTTTTTGAAGGAGAATACACTCTATGAAAGAAAGGGCGGTTGGCTTGTTCTCTGACTTCTTTCCGAAGCCACTTGACTCGCCCTCCTTCCTGGTTTTGGCGGTGGGGGTGAACTCAATAGTATTCACCTCCTTACCAGTCTGGCGTTCTCGTAGCTATTTTCCCTTGGCTGGAGTATAACCTGGGTTATCGGTAAAGAACATCTCTATTTCGACGACCGCCAAGTTGAGCTGGTCAAAGCCCTTGATATTGGTGTCGAGGAGTTTCTCGCCTACCTCAGCTCCCAGGCCTTTGCAACATATGGTGATAGCATCTTCCTAGGGTGGAGGGTTGATGCATCTCATGCTAAGGTCTTGCCATCTTTTGATGAAATTGAGGGCACTCTCACCCTTCCTCTGTCCAAGAGAGCAAAGCTCTGCCAGGGAGATCTTGCACTTGGCCGTTTGGAAACAATTGAGGAATTTCTTTTGGAGATATGCCCAGTTGATCATGGAGTTGGGCTTCAGGCAGGAATACCATTGGAAAGCCATTCCCGTGAGTGAGATGGCAAAGTAGTGGAGGAGGTACGATTCATCGACCGTTAGCTCACCCATGGTCATGATGTAATAGGCCAAATGTTCATGAGGAGACCCTTGCATGTCGAACTTCTACAACTTCGGGGGTTTGGCGTACTCAGGGGGAATCTTTTACAACTGGTGGTGTAGTGGGTACGGCACACTATAAAGGTCTATAGTGGCAACCCCTTCCCCATACTAGGCGAGCTTCATCTCGATGATTTGCTCAATCATCTACCATTGTCCTATAATGCTTTCCGACACCGGCATATTTGACACTCATGGATGAGCTTCTACTAGTGGCGTGCCGAACCCTGCTGTCGTTGGGCTTCTGGCAGCTGCTGCTGAGGCGTTGGCACCATTGTGCCCGACTGGTAGTGTCAGCGTTTCGGCTGGAGGCCTAGCAGGTTGTTGGGGGTGAAGATCTCATTCCTGAAGAAGGTCATGTAGGAGGGTCTTCAAGTGTTGATTCTCCCTCATGAGAGTTTTGAGAGTCACCTCTTGACCCTCATTTGTTGGTGGATTATTGTTGACTGGGTCCGCATTTATAGGAGTGTCACGATCCTCTGTGGGTATCTCTTCAACGTTTTTTGATGCTTGTGGTCCAACAGAAGTGCTAATGTGACCTGGCGACACTGGGGGCGAGCCTGAGAGCGAGGCCTCCTAAGCTGGGCCAAGGGCTAGTTCAGGTCATAGGACTGAGTCTTGGGTTGTTGGCCAGTAGTGAAATACGCGAACACCTGAATAGCATCGTTGATGAACTGAACCATCCACTTTTTCTGGGAACATTTCTCAAAGTAGGCTGGTGCCCCTAGTCTATCAAAGACTAAGTGAGATGGATCCTCCGTCATGCGACTGAGGTTAGTCTGAGATGAATTTCAAGCTGGTTGCTAGCAGATCTCGGTACGAGCCTCTCTTTGCTTTGGCCTGTTTAGGTGAGAAGGACTGGCTAACTGGATGTTATCAGACTGAGTCGATGAGGATTCAATAGTGTCTCGAGTGATGCGACACCCGAGCGTTCGAAGGGACTTCTTGGCATGAACCCTTCAAACAACTTGAGCCTCCTCTAGGGTAACCCAGATTCTCCTCAGGCAGAGTCGTTGCCCTCCCATGTCGCTATTCTTTGGATTGGACTTGGGAGTCTAGGTGCCGAACTAGTGTAGATGCCCCTGGTGTGTTGCCAAGGAACGAATTTCTTTTAACTCCCCTCTGTCCTCCCGCATGCATTGCAGGAGGCTGAAGTGGTTAGCAATAGGGACCGTAGGCACATTCCGATCCCGCGGTATGATTGGTTCACATCCATCGAGATAAATCCTTAAGTCACTAACAAGAATAGTCTTGCCAAAATTGCTGGTTGCAGCATCAGGTCACTTGCCTATGCGACTGTTGCGACACTTCTTCTGGGGAGCTGAAGAGGACTCTACTCCAAGGTGGTAGATTGAGAAGACTAAGTCTGCTATCGCCGGCAGTGTAATGTTGTTGACAAAAATTGTCGGGGTCAACCTCCAGGGTTGGGTGCCCATATTGAAAGCCAAAGTCTTGGTGACCCGAATGTTGTCGTCTACCTAGGTTGAGAGGATTGTTGCCGACGCTCGAGGTGGCATCCTCATACTGAGAGCCAACATTGCAGGAGATACTAGTATGTCGAAGACTCAAGGTTGTAAACCCGTATTGAGTGTTGACATTATTGGAACTCGGGGTCGAAGGCCCATGCTGAGTACTGGGGTTACTATTTCCCAAGGGGGAAAGCCTGTACTGGGGGTTGGCACTACTAGATCATGGGGGAGTAAACCCTATTGTGGAGATGGGAGGTCGGGAACCCAAGATAGAAAACTTGTGTTGGGAATTGATCTTGTTTGGGACCCGGGGTTGTGAGCCTGGCCTGGGTGCTGGGGAGCCTGGAACCCAAGGCTAGGAGCCCGTGTTGGGTGTGGGCCTGACTCGGGGTTGGAAGCCTGAGCGAGATGTTGAGAAGCCTGGGACTCGAGGCTGGGAGCCCGTGTTGAGTGCGGGCTTAGCTGGGACTCAGGGTTGGGAGCCCAAGTGAGGTGCTGAGAAGCCTGGGACTCGGGGCTGGGAGCCTATGTTGAGTGCAGGCTTGGCTGGGACTCAGGGTTGAGAGCCCGAGTGAGGTGGTGAGAAGCCTGGGACTTAGGGCTGAGAGCCAGTGTTGGGTCCAAGCTGACGTGAGACCACTAAGGAGGTTATGGGGACAGACTCGATGCACCAAGGACTTATGACGGCAAGCACACTAATTCGAATGCGAAGCCAAAGACGGCGGGCAGACTTTTGCGGCGTGACCCAACCCGGGGTGACTCGGGGATATTGAGTCGAGATCGTGGAAGTAGTCCCTTGCTGGTAGAGGGCGGCCAGCAAGGCTTAGGTCGCCCTCCCCAAGGTTTGGCTACCCATTTTAATGGGGCAAACCTCATGCCGAGAGGGCAGGGGTTTCGCTCCCACCCTCTCACCGTGGTGGCCACTCGACGAGGGTGGAGCCTCGGGGTTGGGCACTCTCTTCCTCACTGACGGAGTGTTAAGAGAATATGAGATGGACAAGAGATGGAGCAAGGGAGGAGTGCTTACCTGGTCGGTTTGAAGAAACTGACCCCGGTCAGAGATGGGGGCAAGCGGGGAAGAGTGGGAATGCAACCTGCATGCTGCATTGGAGAAGCTTGACCTGTGATCCACTTTTACAACACTACTCCTCACACAGGAGGGGTGGCTCAGGGGTGGGGGATGAGTTGAGCGCTTGAAGCTTTTAACCCACTGATGGAGCTGCTCAACCTCTCCCTCAAGGCTACGCCTGTATATGTCTCGACGTGTCGGGGCTTTCAAGCTTGGGCCAGGATCTGCTGTGGCATCTATCATAGGTTGGAAATATTTTGATTCAACTGCACGTACAGGGACACCTGCATGAAACAACTATTTGCAAATATTTTTAAATGCAAGCCCTGCAACTTCTGTTGCTTTTTTTACCCCTCTCAATGCTTGCTTGATTTTTGGTTGTGTAGCAGTGGACGTTAGGCCGATGTAAATCAACACTGACTCCGGTCAGTGAGGAGAGGTCCAGCACCCGAACCCAAATCGTCTGAAACGATGTGCACCCATGGAATCACCCTCTGTATCAGGGGAATGCTTCTTTTCAAAAAGAGCATACAACACGCATGTTTATAAAATGTCGTCTATTTTTCCTACGTGAAAATTTTCTGTGGTCCAACAGTGGTCAACGACTATGTATGCACCTCCCTCATAAACTCTTGTGACGACACAAGGCCCACGCCAGTTGAGTTGAGGTTTGCCACTGGACTTGCCTGTCATCACTTCTTTTTTCTTACCATGACAAGATCGCCCCTTTTGAATACCTTTTGCCTTATCGTATGCTCGTGTCATTTGGACTTGGTAGGCCTGACGGTGTTTGTAAGCTTCCAATCTTTTACCTTCTAGGTTGGAAAGTTCTTCAAGTCTTCTCTCTATTTCACTTTGTTCTTAGCCTTATAGACTGGTATGTACTGCCAATCGATAAGATGTCATTTCAATTTGTACAGGAATTATAAATTCCATCCCGTAAACCAAAGAGAAGGATAAGGACCCGGTAGGAGTTTTGTAGATTGTTCAATATGCCCAGAGAGCTTTGTGTATCTTCTTGCCCTAATCTCTTTTGCAGGTGCCGACTATTTTGGCTGCAGAGAGTTTTGTTGAAAGCTTCAGCTAGTCCATTGGCTCGAGGATTGTAGACCATTGAAGTCCTCCAATCGATGTGGAATCTGCAGCCAACTGGTATATGATTTTATTTCTGAATGGAGTGTTGTTGTCCGACATAACCCAACTACGGGTGTCAAATCTATATATAATATAGTGTTTGACAAATCGGGCAACGACCTCTCCTGTTACCTCCTGAAGTACGATGGCTTCGGCTCACATGTAGAAATAATCTGTTGCGGCTAGGATGAACTTGAGGCCTCTGGAGGACGGTGGGAAAGATCCCACAATATCCATTCCCCACTCCGCAAAAAAACATATAAGGGTTGTGGGGTGTAGTGAATTGGACAGCTTTCTTGACACAGGGTCGAAAGCTTAACATTGATGATATGTACAGGCGTATTGATTACAATCCGCATACATGGTCGACCAATAGAAACCTTTAAGTTTGATATTATTCTTCATTTAATCCCTTGCTCAATGGGGGCCGCACAGCCTTGAGTGGACCTCGCTCATTATCGTTTTGGCATCCTTTGGTGAGAGACACCGTAAAAGGGCATACTTATCTTTTTCATGGGCAAACCTATAGAGTTGGTCTCCTATCAGTTAATATGGCATTGCCCTACGCAACAGTTGAACTCTTTGGGCCCGATCTAGAGGATCTAGAGGGAGCCAGTCATTCTTTATCTTGATAATTGGCTCGCGCCAATCTTCATCTTCCATGGCATTATTTTCTTCAAAGGTGTTGACCTCGTGAGTTGTGGGGCCGGATTCTTCGTCTAGGACACTTAGCATAAGCCTCCTATGTCTGACTGTTATATCCAATTCACCTTTAGGTGAAAGTTTTATGGCGGAAGCTAACTTGGCCAAGGCATTTGCTTAGGAGTTTTTACTTCTGGGGACATGATCTATTTCAAATTGGTAAAACTTCTCCTTGAACCTCATTACGGCGGCATGATAAGGAATTAATTGTTGCTTTCGGATATCATAGTCGCCAATGACTTGTTGTATGACTAGGTGTGAGTCTCCGTAGAATGCAAATGTTGCACCCTTTATTTTTCTCGACTTAATTGAGACATGCTTCCTCGAGTTAATCAAGATAATCTACATTCGACGACGGGTGGAATACAGTGTAAAGCCAATACCGTTGCTCCGTGGGGTAGCTCCACACGTTGGGATCCACAGACCTAACCTCATCACAAATTACAAATCCCTCGCAACAACCGAGGTGATTGAAGCCCAAAAAAAATTCACAACAACCGCCAAACGGCTTAGAGCCAAGTGTCTTAGAATTCCGTGCAAACTCCCAGATTTTGGGAACCTCCATCAGACGTCTGGGATCAAAGGGAGCAACGTCGCAACAAATAAGCACATGGGGAGTATATTCACACACCTGTGGAGAGACCAAAAGGCTCCCTTTGGCCGACGACGGACCCTAAAAAATTGCCTTCCCGCCTAGGAAGCGGCGCCTAGGCGGGCGCCTTGACAACCATGATCATATTGAACTTTGGTTCACAAATCAAAACATATAAACAAGAAAAATCCATGGTTTGGAGGATCCTCCAATTCCCATCAGGATTGCCCATGTAGTGCTATCACTTATGTGGTTGATTCTGGACCTGGACTGCCAATCTGGGTCATTTTTCACTGATCAATCCCAGTGATGATGTTGACATCTAAAACATCACTGTAGGTAGGATTTATACTTATCTTCTCATAAAATTGTGACTCTGAGAACAGTAGAAATTTTGTGTCAATTCCATCTCCATGGCCAGATTGCTGAAATCAAGTGGTGAAAAATAGGGGCTTGATAGTATTTGTTGTGGTTTAGTCCCATATTATATATCCATGGGAGTCTCACCTCTTTATATGTAGAGGATTTCTTCAACTCAATGCCTAGGTTTTGGGTTGAGTTCAGGCTTCCAACATAGTATCAAAGAGGGTTTACCCATCAAAGTCATATGTGGACACTTGGCCCTACCCATGGTATGCCCCAAACCGATTGGTTCGGTGCGACGGGGGAGGGGGGAGTTGTGGGTTAGTTCTATATTGGATAGCCATGGGAGTCACATCTCTAAATGTAGAGGATTCTTTCAACTCAATGTCTAGATTTTTGGTTGAGTCCGGGCCTCCAACAATATTTTATTCAAATCCTTGAATCCCTTAGTTGTGAAGAGAGGTGTAAGACCAAAGTGGCACATCTTTCGTTGAGGTTATTGATGTTTCAAGGAGATGTTCTTGTCTATAACATAATGTTGGCGTCTAAAATCGACACCGTGATGCAGTGAAGCGGCTCCGTCAAATCTAACTTGAAAGGGATCCTCTAGGGGCCAAGATCAGGTGAAATCAGTGGCATGGGCAACAATTTAGTACAGTGCCAGATCAGTTTAAAACTGTGATACGGCGCCAGATCAATTCAAACTTGCTTCCTGGAAGGATGAAATAGACTCAAATTGCAGGAAGCCAAAGTATTCCTGAAAAGGCTCTGCTGCGGACTCACCATGAGGACTTGGCAGCAAAAAAGTGAAAGACCAGTGTGAACCGGCACTGTTGAATTCAACTAACAATACTCCAGGGCTGCCTAAAAAAGAATTTCAAAATCATTGAAGCCAAAGCAAGGTGAAATTAGTGGAATGGGTAACAGTGCAATGCCGAATCAGTTTAAAACTACAACGTCGCATCAGTTTAAAGTTGTAACGCTGGATCAGTCTAAAACTGAGATACGACGCCAGATCGATTCAAAATTGCATCTAGAAAAGATGAAATAGACCCAGATTGTTGGAAATCAAAATATTCCTGAAAACACACTTGATAAGAAGAAACATCATTGCCGCAGACTCAACGACGAGGACTAGACAGCGAAAAAGGCAACAAACCAATGTGAACCGGCACCACATATGTCGCCTGGACACCTCCAACCTGTAAACGTTCTAGAAGAAGTGAAGTGGCGCCAGGATAAGCCAAATTTGGCGCTGGCTGTCATCCACGCTTTCTGCGTGAACTCATGTGCCGATTCATCGACCGGTGCCGATTCACCTGACTGAGCGCCTATAAAAGGGCCCAATCTGCAAGAGTTCGGGGGACTTTTCTTCTTACCGGGGAGTAGTCTAGGAGACCTCTTCGGCAACAGTCCAGGAGAGTGCTCTGCAGTAGTCCAAGGGGAGGAGAAGAAAAAGGAAAGAGGTAAGAAAAGAGGGCTAAAAAAAGAGAGAGAGAAAAGGGAGATAGAAAGAAGAGCGTCCATTGCAGGGGGTCGTTCTTGAGCTGTGCTCATGGGGTTTTTTCTGTGAACCCAAATCTTTATGAAATTGTCTGCATGATTTAAGCTTGTTGAGCATTTATATCACTTTGATGTTGTTCATTTCCTACTTTCTTCCCATCTTTGCCCCTTCTTTATTTTCTGGGATTTTGTTTGTTTTGCCTCGTGCTCCAAACAATCGGTGTACCGAGTATTGGGGCGATCTGATCCTTTTGAATAAGGATTCACTCGTGTTGACTAAGGGAAGTTTCCATGGAGAGATTCGTGCTTGGAATCTGTCTTGAGCTATGTGGAGTACCTTACCCACCATAGTATCCTGCGAAAAGGTTGCCGCTCGGCATTAATAAACTACCCATGTTTGAAAAGTTTAATGGGAAAGGCTCCCCCAAGGATCACATAGTTTATTATATGACAGTAATGGGCGACCTAGTAGCCGACGAAGCCTATTTGCAGAAATTCATTAGGTTGTCTCTCACTGGACTGGCTTTTGAATGGTACTCAGGCTTGCCGACAGGGTCAATCCTAGACTGGCCTGATATGCAGTAGAAGTTCCGTGAAAGATCTCATGTCATTGAGAGAGAAGTCATAGTGGTAGAACTATACTCCACCGGGCAAAAGCAAGATGAAACCACCTTGGAGTATATCAAGAGGTGAAGGAATCTCAGCATGAGATGTAAATGGCCTCCACACCAAGAAGATGTTCTTTAAATTTGTAAGCAAAATCTAAAGAGAGAGGTGTTGGAAAAGATGATCGGCATTAATGTCAGGTCATTTGACCATCTTAACAATGTGGTGGCAGAAGGTGAGTCCTTTCTTGCAAAGCATTTTTCGGCCAGCATTCCTCCAGCACAGAAGGGCAAGGCTATTGATCGACGACCAGCCCCGAAAGAAGAAAATACTGTTGATTTCAAAACCTTTGACCAACAAAGGGAAAAAGCTAAAACAACAGCAACTTGTCCGTCAGCCAAGCCCACCGATAAGAAAGAAGGTCCATCATTGAGGGACAAGATGAAAAAGCTATATTCATTCCCAAAGGATAAAACTCGGGTCATGCTTGAATGGGCATAGAAATATAATAAAATAACACTACCTGAGCCAAAGAGGCCTACTGATGCTAAGAGGCAAGATGATCCCTTGTTCTGTCCTTATCATCGAATGCTGGGGCATGCTATAGAAGACTATTATGTGTTTAAGGATGTAATAGAAGGAATGATAAAGAAAGGAGAGGTATAAATGGGTGAGCACCAAGTTGACCCGCCATGCCCCCATGAACCTCTAGTGCTTAGGTAAACCGTTAACATGGTGTCACTATACCAGCAGTTACCAAAAGAAGTGTCTGAGGCTAGCACTCAGCACACCTATGAGGCCTGTTTCCTCACACCCATTGCAGAACAAGCAGGATGCCAATCTGTGTCTGCAAGAATAAGAAGAAGACCACCAGCGTGTGGAGCTACATGTGCTTATATTCATGATGTCACTGCACGGCACACTCCACCCTTAGTGGCTCCTGCATGGCAGAAAATAGAATTGCCGGCAGTCATCCAAATCCTGACTCACAACCGGAGGAGACAAACTCCGCTGCCCTCTCACAAAGAAATAAGCCCTGAAGTGTGGCGCCTACAAGCTAACATCAATATGGGCTCGATGAATATGCACATCCCAAGTTGACACCTCTGCTAGTAAAGGACCATGTACCATGGGAGCAGTTGGAGGAGCTGGCCATTGAAGAGAAGAGTGAAGAAAAGACAGAAGAAGGCAGTGGTGACCTATTCTAGGGGCAAATGCCAGCCAAGGCTGATCAGCGAAAGAAGAAGAGAACAAGAAACAAGAAAAGGGTAACTACCTTACACTGTAACACCCTATCCGCATTATTCAACCTGCTAGGAGAGGGTGAAGTGGAAGAATCAGGTGGTACACTGTGCGAAGCAAATCAAGCAGAAGTTTCAACTTTGGCTCATGCCACCCGTTTTGGGAAACATGGGGGCGCCTCCCTCCAGCAAATCATAATATTATCTTCAGGAATGAGCAACCCTACCAAATAACTGAGCCAGAGGTCAAGGGTAACAGGATTCCTCCTCCACTCGGCCGTTACTCGCAAGAAAAGGGGGACGGTGGTATCCACTCCTTCATTGAATTTCTGTCCATTCTAGAAGGGAAGTAGTCGAGTCAAAGCCCCAATCTTGAGGCCAAAGGTCCTTGCTTTCTGCCTCCTCTTGCATCTTTTATAAAGAGCGGGGTGGGCACGAGTTCCACTTCAACTAGAAAAGCTCCTCAGCACGAGGAATCCTCCCAGCAGCCCTCTTAGGAGAATGAACGTGGTGGAGAACAGTCATCGCCAACAATGCCACACGGCGGCCACAGTCAGGGTCCTTTGTTTCACAATGGTGAACTCTGTGGCCTTCGTAAGGTCATGCTACGAAAGGAATCCGACAGTATAACGACATATTCTTAGAATTCCATAAGTCATTAATCTCGTGTTGACAAGTGTTAGGTTCCAGACATTCTTTAGACCATCTAGGAACTTAGGAAAATCAACCCAAAGGTCGAACCTCGGGTTAGACAGGGTCAGGGCCATGCGGTCGTTTAAAAGACCGTTTAGTGACTCATGCGGTCAAGACAGAACTGCTAGGTCGCTTCATGCAGTCTAGTCAGGACCATTTTCGGGTGGTTGACGCCAGAACAAGGGAAAAGGGTCGACAAGAGGCATGTGGTCAGTTGGGGACTGTTAGGAAAGCCTTGTGGTCTACCAAATGGCCGCTACCATCCAGAACTCCCGAAAACTTCGGTTAGTGTACATGCTTTCTAGACAATTGGGATATGAGGGTACAACTTGCTTGGTGTCATAGTGAGAATCTCAGGCTCGCGGAGACTAACGGAGGCCTTGAAATAAGATCACCCAGTCCGGTAGAAGGAATATGCAACGGAGAGGATCACTAGTCTAAGAATATGTGCTATGAGTGCAAAGTGTATCTAATAACTCCGTATCGGAATACGTGTCATGTACTTAAGAAAAGACTCATTGATAAGAAGGGATCATATAAAGCAGTAATCAAACATCGGTAAAACAAGTCCATCTATCATTTGAAATTGGAGTTTAATACAAGAATATAATGTTTTGGCATGAAACTAACTTATGTAAAAATACTCTCTTAAGTGTATATGAAGACTTGAAATCCACTAAGACGAATCACTAACATAACCAAGTCTATGAATAAAGTGTTTAAAATAGGAATAAAACCTAATTATCTAGGCTTATCATATGATAAATAAGGTTATTATGCATTATGTTTTGGGTTAACATTAATACAGAACTCAGAAAAAATCTAGCGGTCTCCTATGGACCGTTTACGAGCTTTAACGGTCTATCGTAGGGCTGCTAAGGAACACTTGGCGGTCTAAGGAAGACTGTTTCTTCCACTGTAACAGAAGATGTAAAATCAAGAAGTAGGTCTGGTCTAAGGCAAGATGATGCATAAAACACATGCTAGTGGTAAGTAAGGCCTAACACAACTATGTAAAAACATGGAGATGCATGGGGGTGCGTAAATTAAGCCAAAAGTTTACTTCTTCTCTTAAGGTGTGAGGGTAAGTATGCAACTTTACCTAATTGCGTAGTCATGATAAAATATGAAATACTTCAAGTAGAGAGCATGAAGCTGAATGAAATCATAGGGCTTTTATTCTTAACATGTTGTTTTAGCCTTCCACGAGATAACCTACCTCTTGAAGTGCTTCTAAGAATCAAATTTCTGACTAGAAGTGGGTCCTAGGTCCTACACGTCCTGTGCTAAATCAGTAATTTCTTGCCCCTCGTTCTCCTTAATCTCCTGACCTAAAGCCATGAAATTTGGACTGTCGGTAGAAGATAGTAAGGGGAACAAAAAGTTCTAAAGACACTACTCGTACTAACCTCATTTAGGACTTCTAATCTCTTGATCTTCACTGGGCTGGTGTACTGTCTCCTGTGTAGCCTGTGGCAAATTAATGACTTGTAGACATCCTAACTCTCCAACGGCTGGGTCTTCTAGCATGAAAATTGGAGGGGAGTTAGATAAAACTAAGGTAAACAAAAAGTTCTAAAGAACCAACCTGAAATACCAACTCCTTACTGTCGAACAACGCGAGCCAAAATAGGAGTTTGTGCAGGTCAAATCAGGGTTCCTTTTATAGAGTTTGCTAGGGTTTGAAGGATTAGACCTATCTAAGAATCCTAATTGAGAGTAGGATCGATCCCTATAGAGTCCTAGACATATTTACATGTCTGCACACTTCGATCCAGAGGAATTTGGACACTAAAGATCTAATTTTTCCACATTTCTTCAACTCATGAAATCTGAAGGGATTAGCGGTCAAGGAAGGACTGCTTTCAAGGGTTTAGCGGTCTCACGATAGACCGCTAGGAGGTGTTTGATCCAAAAAAATTAGATTTTCATTTTAATCTTATATTATCCCCTTAGTAAGCCTATTTATCTTTTTTAAATCTGAAAACAGTCCAAATTACGTTTCTAATAATGGGCTAATTAATTGATTTTTTTATTAGGCTCATGGTTTATTAGGGTTGAGTTATTAATTATTTGCTTAAGGGGTTATTAGACCCTTGATGAAGGGTATGAGCTGACCCGGGGGGTCAAACAAAGGTTAATTAGGGGTTAACGGGGTTAGTACAGCATTGCCTGATGATCCGGTGACACGGGTGATAAAAGGGGGATGAATCGGTGGCGATGCCACTGACACATGGCGAGCAGAAATGGAGTTGGTGGCATCACCACCGACTCACGGCAGGCAAAGGGGGAGTTGGTGGAGCCGCCATTGACTCACAAGGACACTTAACAATTGAGCTTCTGCAGGGGTTTATGAGGGTGCCAATTCAAGGATTTTAGGATAATTTTCATACCTTTGCATCCTGGTGGTATTTGAAGGAATTTTTGAATGGACTTTAGGGGTTTAAAAGTCTAGATGGCCAGGTGATAAGTGGAGTTATATTTCCTTTTGTTCGTTAATCATCTTTTAATTTGACTGTGCGAGGTTCCTACTCAAGCATAGATGAATGAGTTTATTTGTTCACAGTTTGACAATGAGGCCCTCTGGGCTGTGCACATGGAATGCGACAATGTAAATCAGTAGATTTCAATAAGCAAACATAGCAACAGAAACCTCGAATAGTGAGAAGATCTGGAGATAATCGGGCAGCATCTCCCCATGAGAGGGGGATGCTCAATTCAACAAATGGGCTTACACACGGGGAGACTGGTGTAAAGCCATGAAAAATTGAGAACCTCAGAGAGACAATCTAATAACCTAGGATCACCACTTAAGGAACCCTGAGGACAAGCCTACTAAGGGTTCATGGTGATCCAAGGATCAATTCAAAAACCAACAAAGTGTAATGTTGCCACTTAAGTGGCATTTTATGCCCCACTCTGTAATCAGGCTTCCAGGAGAACACGTCATGGGAAGACAGACCTCCTAGAACCCTGAGGGATTCGTATTAATGGCTGATGTAGAATCAACAAATGGAGAGCAATGACTATGTTGCCACTTAGGTGGCGTTTATGCTCCATTCTTTAATGGGCTTCTAGGAGGACATGTCATGGGAAGGCAGACCTCCTAGAACCCTGAATGGATTATGTTATTCAATGATGCAAAATCAACAAATGAGCAATTGTTCCCTCCTCAGTAGCTAGTTGACAAACCTGACTAAGGAAAATGTGAGCACACCAGGATGTAGCAATTAAAACAATCATAACAGACATGCCCACATATCCCTCCTCAAAACGGGATGGGCAGTCCTAGCCTGTCGAGACGAGCTCGTGCCCAGCTTGAAGCTAAATGAGGGATATGCAACAAACAAGGAAGGTTCTCATGGGCACTATGTTGAACGCCCCAGGGGAGATATTTTGCCACTTTATAACTAAAGCAGACGATGCCATAACTGAAACAAATATGAGAATCGGCCAATGCCCCTACAACTCAATAAGCGAACAAAAGGGCATCTGGAATTTCCCGTCATCAAACTTGTCACACCCCGAGCTTTTGATATAGCGGAAACATTTTCAGGATATGTAAACAGTTGGCATGGTATGATGGAGGCATCCCTCACGATTCCCTCTAGCTTGGGTCGTCCACACACTCCAGAGTTGTTTGAGCTTGAGCTTCACTCTATGTGAGCCCAATTATCCTTTTTGAGCTTTCTATTTGAGTCATTTGATGTATTTTCCCTTTTATTTGAATCATTTCCCTAGGTCTTTGGCTTATTTCGCTATGTTTGAGTCATTATCCGCTTGGTTGGCTTATTGGACTACTTTTGTCATTACATGTAAAGACAGGGGTAGTTTGGTCATGTAAAAGGTTGGGTCCCTATAAATAGGATCCCAACCCCATTTGAGGAAGCTAATGAAATTATCATATTTTGAGTTCCAAAATTCTAGTTTCTTTTAGTGGAGAGAATCCGTTAGAGAGGGTGTGAAACCCTGGGTGAGAAGCCCTCCCATTCCCTGTCTTCTTCTCTCTCTCTAGGGGGTGGACCCCCTCTCTCTCCTCCTCCCTTGGCCGCCTCTTCCTCTCACCTCCCCACTAGACCAAGTCAGCTCCACAACAGCCCTCGCCCTACAACCAAAGCGACCACCTCAGCCGGGTTGAGAAGAGGAGGGCAGTGAATGAGTTGATCAAGAGGTGCTAGATTGATGTTCTGTGCATCGAGGAGACCAAATGGGAAGGGGAGGAAGTGTCTCTTATGAGGGAGTTAGGGGGTGTTAGACTTTCTACGAGTGTTGTGTCTCCGGCGTTGGGAAGATTTGGGAGAATTATGGCCCTTTGGAATCCTTATGTGGTTAAGGAGGTGGTGGCAGATAGGCGTGTGAGTAGATGGGTCATTTCCCTTTACTTTGTTAACATGCAGGATGCATTTTTGTGAGATTACTCTAGGGTGTATGGGCCTCAAAGCAGGGAGAAGTGTCTGTTGTGGGAAGATTTACTTTCTTATCACCTATCCTCGGGAAGGCCTTGGTGTCTTGGTGGAGACTTCAATGCGGTGGTGGTCTCGTGGGAGAGGAGGGAGGTGAATGCACACATAGGTGATATGGAAGACTTCAATGCCTTCATTAAGGAGGCGGTCTTGGTGGACATTGGTATGGTGCAGGGCCAGTTCATTTGGTCCAACATGCATGTTGATCCTGCTTGTTTCAGGTTGGACAAATTTTTGGTGTCTGTTCATTGGGAGGATCACTATCCTCATGTGCAGGTGCTACCTTTGGCCAGATCAGTGTTCGACCACAAGCCTATCCTTATGAAGATTAGTCGGGCATAGAATAGAAGGTATACTTTCAGATTGGAACAGTTATGGTTTAGGCAGGATGATTTTATGGACACGGTCAGGGAGCTTGGTACTCACATTGTTGGCAGGTTGGCTATGGCTACCTTGGTCTTGAAGCTTCGACATACTGCTCAGGTACTCAAGACCTAGGGGACTATCAAGACCCTCCCGGGGAGGGTTGCTAAGGATAGAATTCTTCGGCAAATTGAGGGCCTGGACTATTTAGAGGAGGCAGGGCTGGTGGATGCAGAGGATAAGAACTTTAGAGATGCTCTCAGGGGCCAGTTTGATGAGATCCTCGTCAGGGAGGAAATCTATTAGAGGCAATCTTTTAGCACATTGCTTCAGGGAGGAGGAGCATTAATTCCATTATTTCTATTTTGATGGGTGATTACATAGTGTCTTCAAAGGAGTAGATCAGGAGTCTGGCCGGGGACTACTTCTCCAGGTTGTTTACTGAGGACGACCATTTCAGGTCCAAGATTACTGTTGATCTCCTTCCCCGTCTTTTAGACGAGGAGAGGGAGGTCATCTCTCAGAACTTTACTGAGGAGAGGTACGTCATGCAGTCTTCTCTCTTGCATGGGACAAAGCTCCAAGGATGGATGGCTTTTCTTTAGCTTTCTTCCAGAGGGGTTGGGATGTCATCAAGGATGACTTTATGGCTGTTGTGCGGGAATTCTAGGAGCAGAGGGCTCACTTGGCAGATATTAATAAAACACTCTTAGTGCTTATTCCCAAGAAGTAAGGTGCACAAGACTTTAGGGACTTCAAGCCCATTAGTTTGTTGAATGGAATATACAAGATTTTCACTAGGATGCTAGCCAGGAGATTGACTTTTGTTATAGACAGGGTTGTTAATAGATTTCAGGGAACTTTCATCAGCGGTAAGCACATCGAGGACAACTTTTTGGCAGCTCATGAATGCATGTTTGCTATGAAGACTCAGAGGAGTAAAGGAGTTCTTCTCAAGTTGGATTTCGAGAAGGCCTATAATAGAGTTGGTTGGCTATGTTTATTTGACGTGTTGGAGAGCATGAGTTTTAGTGATAGATGGATTCAGGCTTGCCTTTCTTCTGCTTCCTTTTTAGTCCTTGTTAATCAGAGACCGACTTCCTTTTTGACTTCCTTTTTCCTCAGTGAAAGGGGGCTGCGACAAGGAGACCCCATGTCTCCTCTTCTCAGTCTTGGTGGTGCATGTGCTGAGTAGGGTGTGGCAGAGAGCAGAGGCGGCTAGTCAGATTAGGGGCTTCATGGTTGGGAGAGACAGTGCTTCTATCACTCACCTGCAGTATGCCGACGATACAGTTTTTTTCTTGGTAGAGGGTGAGCAGCAGCTCTTTGATGCTAGGCTTCTGTTGGAGTTCTTGGAAGAGGCTAATGGTTTGAAATTCAACTTCAGGAGTCTGCTCGTAGGAATTAACATGGAAGACATCCTCCCGCTCGGCCTTCCACTGCTTGTAATGCTCGACTTGAGCCTGGCGGTCTTCCTCTAGGAGCTTGCTCTTCAGGTCAGACATATAACGAGCTTGGGCCAACTGCTCAGCCAGTATCTGAGCCTCCTCCTGGCTCGACCAAGCCTGTGCCCAAAACAAGGCTGCCTCCCACCGATGGACTTCTAGCTTGGAAGATAGTTGCTCAATCCTACGATCAGACTCGGCGTAGGCCTGAGAGAGGGATCTCTCCTCACTTTCTAGTCGTTCATAGCAATTGGCTATCTCGGCCCCCAGCTGGGCCATGATCAAGCAGCCCTCTATCACCTTCTCGAAGAGCAGGGAGGGGGGACCATGCCTGAACTCCTCCTAAACTAGTGAAGGCGCCAAGGACCGGCACCTCGGGTACAGGGGAGCCCAGATGGACGAGGCACCAGCCGAAGGGGGGGAGTCCTCTCTGGGCGAGCCGCAACCGGGGCATCCCCTCTGAGCGTCCAGATTCTCGAGACAGCTTCACTTGGCTCAGGCTAGGTCGATGCCTCGCCCTACGCTCCCTCACCCTCGGCTGGGACTCCGAGACCAACCACCTCTACCTACTGTCTGACAGGCTCCACGGCAGCTTCCCCATTAGCAATAACCGCCTCTGGCCCGATGGATGGGAGATCCAGATGGTGAACCCCCTCGACTAAGGCCCCCTCCACTAGGTATGCCTTCTCCTCGACCGGAAGGGCAGCCCTCGCCATTTTCGATCGCTTCTTCTCTATGAGCTGGGCCCTCATCAAAGATAACAGCAATGGCTCATCAGGTTCCTTACGTTTGGAACCATGTCACTCGAGGATGTCATCCTGAGCCTTCTGCTTGCCCTTATCTTGGGCACGGGAGGGGCCCTCGGAGGTTCAGGGCTCACTCGAAGTGGGTGCCTCCTCCAAATCGGTGATCCCTTGCTCCAACGACTGCTCCCCCTCATCAATGGTGCGCCTCGAATCTTAGCAACGAAAGCAAAATCCTCAGAAGGAGGCCCACCTGCCCGACCCAGAAGCATAATGCCAGACACTAAGGTTCTTACCTTGCTTGTACAATGTCTGGGAATGATATTCCTCGATGTTCGCCACCGTCATCAATTCGGCAATCGATCGGTGATTCTCCTAGAGAACCCTGATTTCCTCTTCCAGCTCCATGGAAATCGCCACCTGCTTCGGAGGAATAGACAGATGAAAGTTGGGCTTCATCAAGAAACCCCAAGAGACGCCACCCTTCGACGAGTCCACCCAAAAGAATTGGGTCTTCCACCCTTTGTGAGAAGAATCTTTGGCGGAAAGCATCACACAACTCCTTCCCCTATTCGCCTGTAGATAGAAGAAGCCCTTGCCCACATAGGTTTGCTCCTTCAACTCAAAAAAGGAATGAAAGAGGTCCAGCAAAGTGTCAAGCCCACATGAGCGACAGAGAAAGATGAAAGAGAAGATAAAAGTATTCAAGTTGGAAACCAACTAGATAGGAGCCAGTTGGTAAGATTGAAGCAGCTGGATGACGAAGTGGTGGAGAGGCAGACGAAACACGGACTTCCAAGCCAAGAGGAAAGTGCAGAAGAGGCCTTAACGAGTATCTAGACTGGACTCGTGAGGTTGAGATGAGGAGAAACAATACTGCCACGACTACCCGAAGTGCCCTTCCATTGCCTTCACTTCAGCCTCACTCAACTGTCTATGCATAGGATGCTCAGACTGCGGCACCAGGCTCCCCATGCCCTGATCGACTTCCTACTCCTTAGTAGTGGGGGATTGCTCCGCCATGGCCGAATGAGAGGAACAAGGGGAAGAGGAGGAATATGTCGACTCAGGCGACTCGGGAAGAGGGGGAAGTTGACGAATCATCGCCGCCGTGATCTCCATGATCTTTAGTATGAGAATTCTTAACATTCAGATCAGCATGATCAGTATGAGCATGGAATTTTTCTTTTCCATTAGAATAATAACAGTGTGCTGGAGCATGTCCATATTTACCACATTTAAAACATGAAAATTTTATATCAAACACATGTTTATTCATAGGAAATTTAACAGATTTATTATTGACATTATTTCCCTGAATATGCCAACAGTCCTTGACTGTATGGCCAAACTCTCCACCCCGTTTGTAGTCGTGTAGGCACATCTTCACCTTGATCATTTTTGACGACAGTCAGCCCTGATTTCTTTGGAACCACCTGCATTGGGCTGACCCACTTACTATCAGAAATGGGATATATAATCCCAGCATACAGCCACTTCACTACTTCCTTCTTAATCACCTCTTTCTTGTTTGGATTTAAACGGTGCTGCATCTCCCTGGTCGGATTGGCATTATCCTCTAAATAAATGTAATGCATGTAGACATCTAGACTAATGCCCTTTAAATAAGCTATTGACCAACCTATTGCCCCTCTATGCTCCTTCAGAACAGCTAAGAGTTCAGATTCTTGAGTAGAAGTAAGGTTGGAGGCAATCATGAAATGCAAAGTGTGGTCAGGGCCCAAATAAGCATATTTAAGAGAGTCTGGGAGAGGCTTGAGTTCAAGAACGGGAGGATGATCCAGAGATGGAAGGATTGGTTTGGATTGAAGTGCAGGAAGTGGATCTACCCTAGACCACGGTGTAGAAGAGAGAGAGGAATCTTGAAGCATGCTACCCTCCTCTAGGGTATCCTTAACGTCATCCAGACTTTCATCAATTGAGTCCTCAAATATATCAATGACATTACATTCCTCATCCTGGTCTGGGTACTGGGATGCCTTAAAAACATTTAATAAGACTTTTTCTCCTCCGAATGATATATCCATCATTCCTGTGGCATAGTTAATATTGGCCTTAGCTGTAGCCAAAAATGGACGTCCCAAAATGATTGGCGTGTGCTTGAGCTCTTGGGATGAGGCCGTATCTAAAATTAGAAAATTCACAGGAAAATAGCATTCATGAACCTTGACAATTACATCCTCCAGAAGACCCCTTGGTATTTTCACTGATCCATCCGCTAGTTGAAGAATTATAGATGTTGGCTTTAACTCTCCCAGATCAAACTGCTCATAAATGAAGGTGGGCAATAGGTTCACACTGGATCCTAAATCCAACAATGCCCAATCAAAAGAAACTATAACACCATAAAATTGTGGGAAATAAGAATGCTTTCATAATGCCTCATATCGGGGTCAACCCCGACACAACAATAGCACGCGTCTGAATAGGTGGATTAAAGATACGGGAAGTCGAGACTTATCCAGATGAAGAACACTATTGAAGACTCAAATCTCGGGCTTCAGTAACGAAGAAAACAAAACAACGAGCCCAAAGCACCTGAAGAGACCAATTACACCACACACGCCCTAACAGGTGAATTAACCCCTCACATTAGGAAAAGGTAGCTCACTCCTAAGAACAAACCCCTTAGACCGGGTCCATGAAAACCCAGGAATGAAGAAACAAAGAAGGAGAAGAATGGGTTATCTGGTAGGCCATCATGCCATCCGACAGCCCCTCAACCCAATCGAAATGGTAGATGAAGCCCATCCAATTGACTGTCCGCTGAACCAGTAGTAATAGGGTCATCCGACAGCTTGACCCAATCAGTAGCAAACCCATCCGGCATCTCTGGAAGCCCATCTGACACCTTATCCAATTGGCACCCCAAATCAACAACTGATGTAGTAGGAGCACCCGGTCCGACAGCACCGATAATGCCCCTTAGATACAACAGTGCTTCGTCCATCCAACAGGATCCCTGCGATACGGTAGCTCCTCCATATGGCAGTGCTTCCCCCATACGGTGGCAAGCCATTGATCCGATAGCGAACCCCTGATCCGGTGGAAGTTCCTTGATCTGATAGCGTGTGCTGCAAACCGACAGCCCCAGCTCGCCTATAAAAAGGGCCTTGAGCCTATAACAGAAAGGTGGGATTCTTTTCAGAAGCCTAGGAGGGATTCTAGAGTAGGAGAGACTCTGAGAATTCAGAGATGCCTGGCAAGTCTAAAGGAGAATTCTATAAGGGAAGAGAGTGTCTGCGAGGTGTGAAGCTCATCAACGTGAGAAGAGAAAATTCAGGTGAGGTTCGCAAGCTAGAATTAGCAGGGGGGAGAAGAGAAGAAGGAGAGTGGAGAGAAAGAAAAGGGGGGAGCAGAGCCAATGCTCACTCCCCCCACATGTTGTATTGACTTCATTTTTTTTTCTAAATTATAACTATCAGCAACTATGTAAATTTGAAACTCTCTCTTTCTCCTCTTCCTTCTTCCTTCTTCTTCTTCTCCATTCACATAGATAGATAGCCTTTCTTGTTATTTTTCTTACCTTCACCCTTCTACCCAATCTCCTCTCTATTTCTCTCTTAGATTTCTCCTCTCTATTTCTCTCTTAGATTTCTCCTCCACAAAATCTCCCTTTCACAGCGGTGTGCACGTCAAGGCGGGGCGATGATCAAAGGTCCGACGGCGTGGACAACGACGATCTCTTCATCCACTTCCTCTCATGGCGACGTCTACATCAAGGCGGGGCGATCTTCTCCAAGGCTCGGCGAGGATTAGACGGCGCTATTCTTCATCATTCCCGGCTTTAGTTCTTCTTTTTTTGTTCTTAGTTCATAATTAGTTGTAATTTTTATTTTCATAGACGTTGTAATTTCAATTCCTAATAATATAAATTTCATTTATGCAAGTTGTCTTTTTCTTTCTCTCTCTACCTCTTCCAATCTTCTCTTCTTTAGCCCTCCAGCATTCTTCAGTTAGATTTAATTTCACGTAATTTACTTTCATGCCCTTTTAATTTTAATTTTCAACAACGCACTCAAACATTGATTTCAAAGCACAAGAGTTCTCAACCTAATAAAAGATATTCCTCCTCGTAGTATCGACCCGTATTCATCACTCTATCTTGATTTAAATTCTTTTTAATGAGTGAGTGCGGTAATAATTTTGAAATTGAGTGCAACATTATTTTTCAACGACTAGTGTTTTGTGCACATCACTCCATTGTTTTCCCACGGCATCGACGGTGTGGCCATCCCCACGCGTGGATGACCGAAGCGGCGTATGCAATGCCGGAGTAGCTCAACCATGTCGCACCTCTCCCTTGCTCCGCCGTAGTAGCAACTTCAACAGTGGCAGTGGCTGCCACGATAGCAACAATAGTGGCCACGACAATAGCAGCGGCGTCAGTAGTAGTGATAGCAGTAGATGGCAGCAAATAAAGAAAAAAGAAGCAAACAAGAAACAAATAGAAACGAGAAGCCTTCTTCCCTACATTCCCGATAAATACTAGCACTATGGCAGAGGAACGAAAGGGGAGATGCTGAAGAAACTCTTGGGGAACCCCTGCTACCGGAGCTGAAGAGAGAGAAAGAGATTGAGAGAGAAGAGAGAGGTGAGGGACGAGAGCAGGGAGCTCTGGTCCTTGTCTCCCCCTTCTTCTATAACATTTTTTTTTGTATTCCTTTGCTTGCCAATGTATTCCTCTTCTTCATGATATGAGATACAAGGAATACTCCCCCACATGAGATTTTTATGCTGCAAGCTTTCTGGATGTTCACCCTCTAATGTCAATGATCCTTCTCGCTCCTTGCCTTTCTTTTTCCTCTCTGCCAATGTTTTCGAAGATCTTGGAGAGGAGCTTGGCTGAAGACTTCCCCTTCGAGTCCTCTTCCATCACCAAGAAGCAGGATCCCATTCAGATCCCAGAACAGTAAGTTCTAAATTTCCTCCCTAGGGCATGCTGGATTAGTTCCCTCTGGGACTGATTTGACACCCTGTTACTGTTCAGGATCTCACCCTCTGCTCTGACCTCCGCCGGTGCCCCTGTGGGCCTCCATTCGAAGAGGACTCGACCATGAATGCAACAGCCCTGGTCTTACCTGCTTTGGAGCATGGGAGCAATCGTGATAGCCTCTCCTTCCAGCAGTAGCGACCCAGGAATTGTCAGATTCAGAGTCAAGCAATCCTAATCCCGACCCCGCCCTGGCCGTCGTCGTCGACAAAAAAATCCCTAGAAATTATGACGTCCTCCTGGGCCAACCCAGGAGGTTTTGGCACTGGTTTCATTCACAATAGAGTTCAGGAGAGCCCATGGAAGTGTTGACCGTGACTGCGTTCCAGAAAGCTGGCAGAACCGTCATGCTTCTTCCATTAGGCTTATAGCTTAGTTTTCTTCCCAACCACGCCTGGCCGGCTTACAGCCCCTCCCTGCGGGAGGTAGTGTTTGACTGTAACCATTTGATTCCCCTCCCCTTGTTCAACCCCCTTGCTAGGCGAGTAGTGTTGTAATCCCTTAAACAGGTTAAAGCTACACCGACGTAGCGTGCGGGGAACCCACGCTTCCTCGCTCGCCCACGTCTCCGAGCGGGATCGATTTCTTCAAACAGGTCAAGTAAGCACCCTCCCCTTGGTCATACTTAAGTGCTTATTTGTTCAATATTAGCTCATAGCTCCACTGGCCAGTGAGAGAGTGCTCGGTCTCGCAAGTCTCATTGCTTTCGAATGACTACCGTGGGAAAGAGAGAGTGACCCGTGCCCTCGGCACCCGGTCGGCCACTTGAGTTGGGCCTTCAACACCCTTGGGAAGAAACCTTGGCCTTGTTGGCCCTCTACCAGCAAGGGTCCATCCCCCACATCCTTGGCCCAGCATCGCAGAGTCATCCCCCGAGATTTGGGTGAGCGTCGGGTGAGTGGCCGCCAATGTCGATCCGTTATTCTTGCGAATTGTGCTTGCTTGCTAGGTCCAAGGGATCTTTGGGTTAGTTGCTGCATCCCCTAAGTGTGTCACCACCTCCATCCTAGGTTGTGTCACATCAATTGATATCAGAGCAAGTTTAGACTTATCTCTACTAAGTCTAAGTCCTAGGACCATTGTATTGAGTCACTCTTGCATGTCCACCCGTAGAGGAACTGTATACCAGCCCGATCCATCCTCTTCGGCTCCCCCTATGGATCCCAATCCCCAACTCGACCAAGATGCCCATGGGGAGGAACCCTACGGCCAAATGGACGGGGTAGATGCTGCCCTCGCCACCATCCTTGACCAACTAGAGTCCCTTTCCACTCGGCTTGCTCGGCTAGAGGGAAATGAGCCCCACCCAAGGAACAATGGTCCAAGGGATCGCCCTCCATGAGCTGAAATTGATAGGGAGGACTCGGATGCTGACCCTTACCATGACTATGAGAGGCCTCGCCACCATCGGCATAATGAAAGGCGTCCACGGGATGACCCGGATGACCATTTCTTAAGAATGATCAAGGTGGAAGCCCCAAACTTTGACGGTTCCCATCAACCAAGTACCTACTTAGAATGGGAGACCACCATGGACCAATACTTCGAATGGTACCCTATGTCTGAGCAAAGAAGAGTGAGATTGGCCAAGATGCACCTCACCAAATTAGCCAAGACTTATTGGCTAAATCAAGAGGGATTAAGAAGGGTTAGGCGGGAAGAGCCTATTGACACTTGGGAAGGCATGAAGAACCAACTTAGAAATAAGTACCTACCCCTATCCTACCACCAAATTCTCTTAGATGAGTGGCAAAGCCTCACCTAAGAAGGGAAGACCGTGGTTGAGTACATTGAAAAATTTAACTCCTATCTTTTGAAGTGTGGAGTTCGCGAGGACCCTGCTGTCACCCTATCCTGATTTAGAATTGGGATCCAAAACCACATCAAAAGAGAACTCTTCATAAGAGATGTCGACAACCTTGAACAAGCCTACCAAATAGCTCGAGATGTTGAACGATTCTCTAGGATCCTAAGGTTTGCTCCTCCCCGACCGGTCGATCCCAAAGGCATGGGTCCCCGAACTAGTCCGCCCCCTCCCATGAAGGCCCCTAGCCCAAGTGGGAGTGCCCCAGTGCAGTCTTACAATTCCCCTCCCACCATCACCCCAACCACGACCGCAACTAGCCATCCTCCTCCATGGAGGGAAGAGAGCTCTAAGGGTCCTAGTGTAGGAGGGACCACCCGGGTAGTGGCCGTCAATAATGCTATAGGTGCCAAGGGTTTGGACACTTCACCGGGCAATGCCCCTCTAGAGGATTGCCTAGTTTACTTGTTGAGGAAGAAGCTTCCCCACCCCAAGGGGAACATGAGCATATGATTGAGGTTCATGAAGCCTCATTAGACTGGGAAGAAGAGTACAAGGCACAATACCATGAGTCAGGTCTAGATCACAACATGCAATCCACCGACTCCCACCTAGGAGTGATTAGGTGCACCCTCACCAAACCCCAAGAGGAGAACTAGCGTCGAACCTCAATCTTCCACACTTTCATTAAGATAGGGGGTCATGTGAGGAAAGTGATCCAAGATAATGGGAGTTGTGTCAATGCCATGTCCCTCGACACCGTTAAACTCCTTGGGCTTACCACCACTCCCCACCCTAGCCCATACCAGGTTTCTTGGATCAACCACAACTCCATCTCAGTCGCTGCCTGGTGCCGCTCACTTTCTCGTCCTATCATGACCAAGTATGGTGCGATATTATCACCATGGAAGTTGGTAGCATCCTACTAGGGAGACCTTGGCTTTATGATTTGGATGCCACCATCTTAGGTAGGCCCAACACATGTACCTTTGAACATGAGGAAAAGACTATCCGTCTCAACCCCTCCCCACCTCGTCCCTTGCCTAAGAGGGACCCACCCTCTCAAGGACATCACCCCACCACACCCCAAGCCTCGGGGAACTCCACCCCACCAACCCAACCACTTCCTCAAAACCTCAACCAAGATAAAGCTTTGGGGTTGACCAAAGGTCTTCATCTCATCACCAAAAGTGAGCTTGAGGAGGAGATAGCTCAAGGGACACCTTTATGTGTGGTGGCCATTTTCCTAGGAGAGCCCACCCACTCCAACCCCCATCCCGTAGAAGTCTGGCATCTCTTAGAGTAATTCCATGATGTGTTCCCTGAGGAACTCCCAGATCAACTCCCTCCCATGCGTGACGTGCAACATGCTATTGATCTTGTTCCAAGAGCCACCCTCCCAAACCTCAAAGCTCGCAAAGATCTAACCACCAAACATTGAAGAGAGTGCCTCATGAAGGAAAAGCTCGCCATAGGCTTCGTCGGCCCTGGATGGATCGGTGAAGTCCAGCTCAGAAAGCTCCTGAAGCGCGCGGACGTTCGGATCGTCGCCGTCCATAGCCGTAATCAGGAGCGCACCTCTGCCTTACTGCGAGAGCTTGGCCTGCCCGAGTCGCTCTACCAGCCGTCATATCAGGAACTGCTCGCTCATCCCGAGGTCGAGGCCGTATGGATCGCTTCGCCTAACGATCTGCACGGCCCTCAGGCCATCGCTGCACTCCGCGCCGACAAGCACCTCTTCTGCGAGAAGCCCGCTGCCATCACCTACCGCGACGAACTAACGCTTCAGGAGCTCTCCCTCCAGCATCCCCAACTCATCTCCTTCGTTGACTACGTCCTGTACTTCAACCCCATGGAGCAGAAGCTGTTCGAGATGGTTCGCAGCGGCTCGCTCGGCGACCTCACGCAGGTCCAGGTCAACTACCGCCACCCCATCAACATCAGCGATCACCGCGTATGGAAGCTGCGCAAGGACGTCATGGGCGACGCCATCTCCATGGGGATCAATCATGCGCTCAGCATCATCTATTGGATCTTCGCGGCCAACGGCCAGCAGCCCACCGCCGTCTACGCCACGTCGGAGAAGGCCCGCACCCGCGCCTTTGAAGCCCACCCCATCTGGAACATCACCATCAGCTTCAGCGGCGGCGGCACCGCCTTCTGCTTCGGCAACATCGACTTCAACAACGGCTACGATGCCTACCACAACGTCACCGGCACCAAAGGCTCCTTCGTCTTCGACGCCGTACAGCCACCGCCCAACAAGGTCCGTTACAGCTCACAGGAGATCGCAGACGGGCAGTGGATCTGGCCGCTCGACAGCGAACAGTGCTCTGCCAAAGGGCTCGCAGAGTACGCTTGGTCGCCATCAACAACACTGCCCGACAGCGGAGACGTACTCAACCACGGCCTCGACGACGCCATCGACTGCTACCTCAAGAGCGTGCAAACCGGAACGCCATCGCAGCTAAGCCTCGCCAACAGCGCCCCTATCGCAACCTTGACTCTATTCAGTGCAGATACTTTTGGCATGACAGTGGGAGGAGATGCAGGGGTTGGCACAATTTAGCATGGGGAAGGCTGGCTACTATCAGGGCAGAGAGAGGACTGGGGATCAAGAATGTGAAGGACTTCAACTTGGCACTCTTGTGTAAGTGGCTGTGGAGGTTGGGGAAGGGAGATGAGGGGTTGTGGGCTTAGTTGATTGGGTAGAGATACTTTAATGGCAGGAGACTCTGGGACTTAACTCCTCCTCTCCACATGGCTTCCCTCTTTGGGCGGGATATCTTTCTCCTACAGGGATGTTATCGTCTCCAGAGTCCGGGTCCGACTGGGAAAGGGAGAATTGACCATTTTTTGGAAAGGCAGATGGTGTGATCACTTCACGTTGGAGGCCTTGTTCTTTAGTCTTTTTGTTGTTACCCCAGGGATCAATCGCTCAGGCTTTCGACTTTCTTCTTCCAAGAAGTACCTGAGCACCGATCTTTAGGAGGGATCTCAGACAAGAGATGGTGCAATTTCAAGAATTTCTTTCTTTCTCTTACCTTTTTATCCTCGGCCAGATAAAGAAAATGTATGGGTATGGAGGTGGGAAAAGGAGGGCTCCTTTTCAGTTAGATCAACTTATGTCGTCATCTCGAATGGCGGAGTTCATCACCGCCTCCATGATCACGTGTGGAGACCGAAGAGCCCACTAAAGGTCAAGCTCTTGGCCTGGAGGGTCTCTCATGGGAGGCTTCTGACACGGGACAGACTGTCTCATTTTCTCCGGGCATTTTGCCGACCTGCTGCCTCTGTGGTGAGAACAACGAGACCCTTGACCACCTGTTTGTAGGTTGCTCCTACTCACAAGAGGTGTGGAGGGAGATTGCTATGAGAACTCGTTGCGTCATCAGCCAGCACAATGATGTACACCACCTGTTTTTTGCATTGGGCTAGGCCTTGACCCCTTAGGAACGACACGACGATGCGGCGGCTCATCATTCACACCACTCTGTGGACGTTGTAGGGAAAGTGGAACAATCGGATCTCCAGGAGGGAGTCTCGTGTTGAGGACACTCTTGTTTCTTTTGTTTGTGATAGAGTAAGAGAATGTGCTACTATTTTGTGTAATGTGGATTCGCTTACTTCTCCTCTTTTTGGTTGTCTGGGGGGCCTAATAACTTGTTCCACATTGCCTTTGTGTGGCCTTCTCTTGTATAGAAATTTTTGGAGTTGCCTTTGTTTGGGTGGTGACAGCCTTTACTTGTACATACTCTTTTCTTTTATACATAAGAGGTATCACATACTTTCAAAAAAATAAAATTCTCATAAGAACAATTTCGTCATTTACACAACTACAATAATAATTTATTACTAAATGCTGCCTACAATACACCTGTACCATCAAGAAACTTGCATCGTCCAAATATATCGTCTACTGTTCATCATATACTTTTGTTTCATCTAACTCCTCCCAATTTAGATGATATTTCATTTAACTCTTGCAACTTAGATGATATTCTATCTAACTCTTCTAGATTAGATGACATTCCGTCTAACTCTTCTAGATTAGATGATATTCCGTCTAACTTCAATTTCTTCTACTCTTTTTAAAGCCCAATATTATCATCCAATATTGTATTCTGTTATTTGATATTTTGACATAAAATGGTAGAATCTCAAAAAGTGTTCAACACGAAAGTTGTAGATAATTGAGTTATCTTTCCAATGAGCCTAATTTCACCTCATTTGGACATTCCTACATAAAATTATGACATAAATAACGGACTATTCATTTAAACTTGCTAATTACACTTAATGGGCTCAAACCAACTTAATGAGCCACCCTCTTGGGCTCTTATCATGAGAAATGCAATATACACTTAGACTTCCTAAAATCAAGGTGTTACAACAACCTCCCTTCCATTATTCTATAGACATGGCCATTGTCTTCTTTCGGAGAAAAAAAATAGTAGTAGACAATCGGACATTGCCACCGGGCTGAATGTTCTATTCAACAGATTTATATATTTATATAAGAAAGAGTTCCTGAATTTCACATGAATGGTTTAATAAAAGTGAAAAAAATGGATGGAATTGCTTCCAGGTTAAGTGAGGGATGGGTTGGAACTTTCCAGAGATCTTCGCAGGCGAGGTGGTTTCATCAAATTTTGACATCGGAGCTCCCCGGGAGAGCCGTTCTTCACCGACTACGCAAAATAGGTCTAGCCAGCAACCTGAAGCAAGTTTCAGAAGCTCCTCTGGCCACTCCCCGACATATCTGGGCGCGAAACTTGTCTGAGAGCTTCCTCTACGAGTCCCCTATCATCCCCAAAAAGCGGAATGGGATTTGGACTTCACCATCAAGAGTTCAGAATTATCTCCCCCAGGTGTGCAGACCAGTCTAGTCAGGGCCTGAACAGACACCCCTTCACTCAACGGGCTCTATCTCCCTACTCCGACCTCCTATGGTGTTCTTTCTGGTCCCGTTTCAAAGAAGACTTGTCAACAGTTCCAACGACTTCAGCCACGCTTGATTCAGAGTTCAGTAGTGCTCGTGGTGGCCTAAACTTTCTGCTGCTGTGGTACCAGAGCGGATAGAACCTAGAAGTAGGGACCCTGTTCATGGCTCCTCCCTGACCGGCATTGCCAACCTGAGAATTCCCCAAAAATTGGACATCAACCTGATCAAGTCCTGGAGAGTTTGCCACTAGTCTTGTCACCAACAAAATTCAGTAGTGGCCGCAGCGGCACCAACACTGCGTGTCTGTCCTCTATTCTAGAGGGTGGATAGAACCGACGAGCTTCGTCCCATTTGTTTCTAATTCAATTCTCCCCTCCCCGCCTGGCCAGCTGACCACCCCTCCCTGCGTGGAGGTAGTGTTTGAATGTAACCACTATTTTCCCACCCCTAGTCCATCCCTCTTGTGTGAGGAGTAGTTCATGTAATTATTTAAACAGGGAGAAGCTCATCGACGTAGTGTGCGGGGGAACCCACACTTCCCCGCTCACCCATGTCTCCGCCCGGGGTCAGTTTCTTCAAACCGGCCAGGTAATCTCTTAACCCTTGCTCATATTTTAGTGCTTGTTCAATTAATATCCGTCAACGCTCTGCTGGAGTGTTAGAGAGCGCCCGGTCCTTAAAGCACCCTTGCTTTCGAGTGACCACTGTGGAGGAAGCAAGTGATCCGAGTCCCTTGTGGCACTCGGTCAGCCCATCAATTCGGGCTTCCATATCGTTGGCCAGGAACACATTCATAACCTTGTTGGCCCTCTACCAGCAAGGGTCTAGTCCCACCACCGTCGACTCAGCATCATCGAGTCACCCTTGGGTTGAGCGTGCGCACCAGTGAGCGACCGTCTACGATAGTCTCTAATTTGTGAATCGTGCTTACATTGAATAAGTCCCAGAGATCTTTGTCTAGTTGTTGCCACCCCAAGGTGGTATCACATCATGATGTTAACAAGAGCTTGTTACACAAAGCACTAAAAATTCCAATGGATGGAGTTGTGGTAAATAAGTTCATTTACAGTGCTCAGGAGGCATATTCTATAATGACTGGTCTACCTAGCAACACTCAGGAAATCAAAAACACATACTTGACTAGCTTCAATACAAACAGATTTCCTCCTTTACAAAGGTTGCTTCACCATATCTTTACAACTATCATAACCCGACAAGGTGGTGGGAGGGGTAGACTGATAGAATTTCAGAGGTTTATATTTTATTGTATGTTCAAAAGCATTAGGGTCTGTTTGCCAGACCTGATGATTCAAATTATTGGATTCTACAAGACCAAGGGTAGACATCTCGCTTATGTAGCTCATTTGGCTACTATCTTCAAAAAGTTGAAAATTCCTTTGGAGGATGAAAAGTCCAAAGACATTCCATTGACCAATATCTATACAATGGACTTCGTAGAGAAATTCATGAAAATTAAAATGATTGGAGGAAGATTACAAAGTCAGCTACTTCGGGCTCTACCACCAGAAGTGGACAACCAGCTTGAGCAGCAGCCAGAGCAATAGCAGCTTGAGCAACAGTAGCCAGAGCAGTAGCAGGAAGAGTAGCAACTGCCAGATCAAGAGCAGGAACCACAATTGAATCTTGATGAACCACACCATGAAGAGATGGATCAACAACAAGAGCAGCAAGCTGAGGTACAATAAGATGATCTACCTCCAATAGATCCTGTAGAATAGGGAAGAGTGCAGAATGTACAAGAAGTACCACCACCTGTTGTTAAAGGCTTCCCCTCTAGGTCAGAGAGTTCTTCGAATCTTCTCTTAACATTTGTCTGTTCTTCTGTGACCAACCCCTACTGGATTATGACTCTTAAGGAGGGTATCTCCAATTCTATGGGGACAATTGCTTCCGAGCTGTACACCAAGGAGAAAGATGAGCAGTCCGTTGGGGTTTTGTAGATGGTGCGATATGCCCAGAGTGCCTCGTACATCTTGTCTTCCCAGTCCCTTTTATTGGAGCAGATATTCTTCGCCAAGAGGGTGCAAAGGATTTTGTTGAATGCTTCTGCCAACCCGTTAGCCTGCGGCTTGTATGGGGTGGATGTCCTCCAATCAATCTTGTACTTCTCGGCCAATCTGTAGACCTTTTGATTTCAGAAGTGGCTTCTATTGTCTGAAACGACCCAGTTGGGGATGCCGAATCAGAATATCACATTTTGTCGGATAAATCGAGCCACAATTTCTCCCGTCACTTCTCTTAGAGCTATAGCCTCTGCCCAGTGGGAGAAGTAATCTGTTATTGCCGAGATAAATTTGCATCCCAAAGAGGATGGGGGCAATGGGCCCACAACATCTGTTCCCCATTGGGCAAATGGCCAGCTGGGTGTCATTGGATGCAGCTGTGTGGGAGGTTGCCTGGGGACCATTGCATGCTCTTGACATTTTTGACATGACTTGGCATATTTGTAACAGTCGTCAAATATTGTCGGCCAATAGTAGCCGAGCTTCTTAATTTTAATTTTCATCTTCGGCCCCGCCTGATGTGCACCTGCTGTTCCTGTGTGAACTTCCTTCATGACTTTCCAAGCCTCCTTAGTGGACAAGAACTGGAGAAGGACTTTTCTTTTGGCATCAGCCATAATTCAAAATAGGATCCCATTTCGGACCTCGTAGGAGTCCTTTATTCTGATCAGCTTGATCTTTTCCTCTCTCTTCTTGGGCAACTTCTAGTACTTGAGCCACTGCATGAGAGATTCCCTCCAGTCGGGTAGGCTGGCTGCTTCCGCCATGGAGACTTTGTGTTCTTCTACTTCAAGGTCCTCTATCATGCTAGGGACTTGACGTCGGTTGATCACCCGTATACTGAGTGACCCATTCGACGGGATCTCCATAGAACTTGCCAATTTTGCCAGTGCATCGACTTGTGCATTTTCCCCTGGCGATGTGGCCTATCTCAATGAGGTAGAACTGCCCCATGAGTTGCTTCGCCTTAGTATGGTAGGGGAGTAATTTGGGCTTCCGGACATCAAATTGTCCCTGGACTTTCTTGATGATCAATAATGAATCACCGAATACTTGTGACATTCGGATCTCCATATGCAGGGCGACTTGGAGACCGATAATCATAGCTTCATACCCCGCTTCATTGTTTGTGCAGGGCTTGCTGATGGAGCAGGAGGTGTGTAGCACTTCACCCTCTAGGGATTTAAGGACAATGTGAGCTCCGACCCTTATTCTAGTGCGCCCAGTTGGGGTAGTCTCTATTTTTGAGGCCCCATTGAAATACAACTGCCAAGTGGCTTGCTGTATTTGATCTACCTCCAGTGTCTCATCTTTGGGCAACTCCGTAATCAATGGAGACTCTTCGGGCATGGAGTGTGCTGCGAGGAAGTCCCCAAGGGCTTGAACCTTAATGGCCTTCTACGGGACGTAGGTGATGTCGAATTCCATCAACAGCATCACCCATTTGCCGAGGCGGCCCTTCAGAGCTAGCTGAGAAAGAATGTATTTGACAGGGTCGGCTCTTGATATCAACCTTACTTCATGTGACAACATGTAATGCCTCAGCTTCTTGGCCGTGAAGACCAAGATAAGATAGACCTTTTTGATAGGGGTGTACCTTGCCTCTACCCCAACTAGGCTTCGACTAAGGTAGTAGAGAGCTTGCTCCTTTCCCTCCTCATTGTTCTGGGCGAGCATTGCCCCTAATGAGCATTCGGTGGCGGTTATATACAAGATAAGTAGCCTCCCCTTGACAAGCGCCCACAGCACGGGCGGAGCCTTCAAATATTCTTTTAGTTGGTTAAGAGCCTTCTGACATTCTTGATTCCAGTAGAAAGGCGCATTCTTTGTCATCAATTTGTGGAACGGCCTACAACGCCCTGATAGGTTGGAGATGCAAGTGAGACTGGTGGCAATCTCTTTGCTCACCGGAGGTTTCACAATTGATGTTGTTATTACTCCTTGCACCATTGCTATTCAGATAACTGGCCAAGAGAGGTTCTCCACCCGAATTGTGCTAACTCATACGGCCATCAAGCAGATTATGCACTCTATATTCAAGGGGCAATTGGCCGTACCTTCCATGCTGTCAAAGGACATTCTGCACATCTTATGCAATCTCCCTCGGTTCGTCAGTACATCGGCCACATAAACGTCACGTATTACTCTCCCTCAATTTCACCCTTCTCTTCTATTAAGGAAGTAGTGCTTCCTGCCTAATTGCCAAATGGAGTTGTCATGTCTCTACATCTTGGTGCCGAGGGACAAGACTCTATGGTTCCATGATGCTTATACTTCTGAGGAGTTATTTGTTCGGGAATGTCCACCAATTGTTAGCACCAGGTGTCTAGGGGCAACCGCCCTGATGAAGTTACATGTTCATAACTGGTCCAAGCCGCCGGCCAGATCGGCCTGTTATTTGGGAAGACATTACAAATCAAGACGCCCAAAGGTCCGAGTCCACGCTAGGCGTGGCCACATTCGAGATATTTTGGCCAAGAAAAGGCGGCGGCACAAGTTTAAAGGTCGTCGGATGTGCACTCAGGGGCCTACATCTCTTTCCCCTTCTTGTCATTCATCCTTTCTCTTGCTCAACTCCCACCCTTGGGTGGTGTATTTTCCCTCATTTAATCCCACATCTACAATCTTCTCCTCTCTTTCCGGGTCCACAAACCCCTATTCTTCTCCTTCCCATCTGGAGCCTCCGAATTTTCCTTCCTTTCACAATTCTAGGCCTCAGCCGATGTCATCCTTTCGTCCTGATTCTGGGACCTCTTTCCATTCTTCCTTTCATCCCGATTTTGGGACACCTTCTAATTCTTCTTCCCTGGAACTTCCGGGTGTTGTCTTTGATTCTTCTCTGACCTTGTCGGATGACCATGATTCTTCTTCTCCGACTCTGACGGATGATTATTCTTCTCCTTCTTCATCATTCCAACAATCTCCTCATTATCTTTTCATTCCTTCTGTCTCACCCCTTCAGGATTCTTACCTTTTTTCTTGCTATTTTTAAGGCTTTAGCCCGCCTTGATCTCGGTTAATCCCTATTCATTCTGTATTTGGTTCCTTGTTATCAGGGTCTCTGTGCCTTAATGAGAGAGTTCTAGTCCTTGTCTTTCTTCCTTTTTATCCTTCCTTCGTCTAGTTTGGTGTTTGTCGCTCCTCCGTGTGGAGGAATCATTAATCCTTTGCTATCCTCTCCTTCTCGCTCCTTTTAAGTAAGGAATACAAAACTCGTGCTACTCAAAGCTTGATGATCAGGATCGCTTCAGGATGCTGCCTTCACTCCATGGGTTTGCGAAGGTATCTTTTATTTTATGTAAGAATATGCTATCATTTCTATTGCTTATATTATTCATGCGCATGATTATAATGTTGGTTCCTCAACATGGTTGAGTGGCGTAGTTAGTCCTTAGTTTGCTTAGTCAGAAATGAGTTTGCTTCCGCAACACTCTTAGGCTAGTGATAGCTCCGCGCTGGGAGTCTGAGTTCTTTCCCTAATTATTAAGGGTGACCTTTTGGCATGATTTTTTACACACTTCACTGCGAGCCATAGCCGATCTCCTCAGAGCAACACTGTTGCTGCTTTGGCCATACCTTGGTATGCACAAAGGCCTTTTCTTTTCTTTGCTCGGTCGAGTGCAGGGGCAAGAGGTTGATGGATGAGATAACCAACTTAGGTGCTCCCCAATGCAAGAGAGGTCTCAAATAGGGGCAGTCTTGACCCTCAAAAGTGAGCTTTATTGTAATATCTGGCCAAAAATGGCTGTTATGAAATGAATTAAAGTTAAATTCAATCAAATAGTAAAATTATGAAAATAAAGACATGGCAAGAGTGGCAGTACAGATCCCTGCGGGACGTCATGAGCCTGGTCGCATGCATGCCTATGGGTCCTAAAAATCAAAGACACAAAGTCCCGGCATAACAGACTATCTCTTTGAGGGGTAGTGCCTTGGAAGGAAGTTGAGTCTTGATATCTCCCATCCTGTACAAAGCTTATCTCCCAATTTTAGTCTAAAAGCAGGACCAATGGCTTCGCGAAATACCAAAGCTATTGTTCGTGCTATTAGACTAGGATAGACCAAGAAAGTTTACACATACAGGCTGGCCGCTGCTAGTCTTCCAGTAGAGAGAGATCATCATGATACCTGCTTCAGAAAAGAGCTTATTTCAAATTTATGGTTTCAGAGTTGGTGACACTGCCGAGCCACTTTGGTTGTGTATAGACGACAAAGTGGAAGAAGTCAATCCAATGGATATCTGTTGATTTGTAATTGTAATTGTTAAAAAATGACACATTTGAATTAATGTAATTATATTTTATTTTAATTATTGAGTTATGTGCTGTGGATGCTGTTTTATGTTGAGTTGTGACAAATAGGTTGATAGGGGCGATAAATGTGCATGAGGGGTTTCAAAAGGCTCTTAACGGTGAAAAATGCACAAAGGCGACGGCTCCTAGTGCAAAGGCCACGACTTCTGCATGCTAAGAGTGAAAAATGCCTATTAGTGGTGACAAATAGATCAATAGGGGGTAGAAATACGCATGAAGGGTGACAAATGGATCCTAACGATGAACTATGAGCCGGAAGATAAGCGCTACTGATATTCGAACATCGACAAACCCTACTACTTATAGGGGAAGAACTCCCCTTCGTAAAGGTAACCCCTACCTGCGATAGATGGTATCCTTCATTTGACTTACACATCCATTAACGGCAACCACATCACACAAAGATCAAGCATCCATCATGCAAAGAAAGGTTGAGAAAAAAAAAATATTGATAGGAGAAGAGGGTACAAGTAGTTACAGGTTACTCGTCCTCTTTGGGACGGAACCTGTCAGGTTGGAGGCTCGACACCCCCTTGTTACAAAATAGGTGGTCCACCTTCGCCAAGTCATCCTGCCACCCTTGTAGGTACCCCTGCTTGTATTCCTCCGAAACGTCACCGCCGTTGCTTTCCCCGGATGGCTGGTCTGGCACCAGTAGGGCTTCCTTTCGGAAGCACAGTCGTTTGGCCGGAACCTTCTCTGACGAAGAATCTGACTTCTCAGACGACGACATCTTCACGAGAGTGTCTTTGACCGCCAAAGGAACTCAAGATGAAACCCCCACAGAGTCTCTATTTATAGGAAGGAGACTAAACCCCCATAGGGCAAAAGAGTCTTTGTGAAGATCGTTCCATCTCCCCCAACTTTGTGGAAATCGAAGTGACGGGGTGTCGGTCATGTTGACACCCATTTGTGGCCAATAAGTTAGGCCATCCCCTTACTCATCTAAATGATGCTCCAAGTTATCCACCTTTGTTAAACTCCTTGGACCAATTTTGAGGTCTCTTTTATGGGTCATTTCCTCCATAGTTGGGTCTGGTTTCTCATTCTTTTTCACTGGACGAAGTTTAGAAAGCTCTTCATTTCATTTGTCACCCTTTGGTCTACAACGCATCAGGCCTAGTGCGTTACGGTCATATAACGCACCTTACATAATCTGTTATCTTCTCTCAGGACCCAAAAGGCTAGCGTCTCTCCCATAGTCTTATCTAGTGTCTCATTTACTGTCTCTGTTATTTAACTGACCTATCTCAATCCATTTTTAGCATCATAACGCCCTTTCCCTAGTCCATTACGTTCTCTCAGAACCCAAAGCCATCGTCTCATCTTCTGTCTCATCTTCCGTCTCATCTTCCATCTCTTCTATCATCTTATTTCTGTAGCGCATCTCCCTTGGCGTGTTACGGTCATTTAATGCACCTACAGATGACCGTTACATAACCAAGGTCACTGTCTCTCCCATCGTCTCATCTTCTGTCTCACCTACCATCTTTGTTCTATGACGGATCTTCGTCCATCCGTCACCTTTATCTTAACGCTCTTGTCCCCATCCGTTATGTTCTCCAGAGTCCTGTCCCGAAGTGTTCGCCCATTGGTCTTATCCTTTGCTGGATAAGGTTGGGTAACGGACTGTCCCTGGCACGTTAATTCCTTGTAGCGGTCTATCGCGAGGCTGTTATATCAAGTAGAAGTGTTTTAGCAGAACTGCTCTTTCTTTGCTACTCCGTGGTCGAATTAAGAGTTTGATCTGTTGATTTCTCCCTCAAATCTCATCCTTAGAACCTTCTGTTTGTCTTAATTAAGCTTCATTGAATACTTTAGGATGGGAGCATGCTATTAATTGTATTTAATGAAGGGTAACTAGGCAAAATCACAAAATGTGACCCTGATTAGTGGTTTAAAATTGGGACTTTCGTCTAATTACCTCAATTCAGTGTAATTTGAAGCTCAATTATGCTTCATTGCATTTTTTCATTATACTTATAACCATTTATCTTTGGCTGTCTTAATGTAGCGTCATGGCTAGACGTGAATAAAGTCAGGAGCAGGTAGGACGATCTGAGGTGGGCCCACCTCACGTTAATTGATGCTAATAGAAGAAAAGTCAAATGTAATTATTGTGATAAGGAGATACACGGCGGGATTACTAGAGGAAAGTAGCATTTAGCAAGGATAAGAGGAGAGGTCAAAAAATGCAACAGATGTCCCCGACAGGTGGCAAAGGAAATGCACCAGTGTCTTCTAGGCAAAAAAGACAAGATGCAATGAAGGACTGAAGATCAGGCTAAAACTGCTGAAGAGATTTCAGGCAGAGTAAATAGAAGGGGAAGGATGGATGATGATGATGAGAAAGACAACGAGGATTCAGATCTAGAGCCGACTGAAGCAGCAGAGCATGAACAAGTGGCTCGAAAGAAGGGAAAAGCACCGATAGGTTTAAGGACATAATCCAGTACAACTGGTGTAGCACGACGTCCTGACACTGGTGCAGCCCCGTAGAGAGTAAGCCCTATGGACAGCTACCTGCACAGAAGGCAAAGTGCTACACAACCAGAAATCAAGCAGGCATTGAGAGGGTCAAAAAATCAATTGAAGTTGTAAGGCATGCATTTAAAAGTATTTGCAAATAATTTTTTCATGTAGGTGTGCCTGCACATGCAGTTGAATCAGAATATTTTCAGCCTATCCTTAATGCCATAGTTGATGCTAGCCCTGGCTTGAAGACTCCGTCATGTCAAGACATATATGGGCGTGGCTTTGAGGGAGAGGTTGAGGAACTCCATCAGTGGGTTGAAAACTTCAAGCATATCTGGATGGAGAGAGGATGTATTATTATGTGTGATGGCTGAACTGATACCATGAAGAAGTTCATGATCAACTTTCTGGTTTATTGCATAGAAGATACAATATTTGTTAAATCAATAGATGTATCAAAGTATAAAAGGAATACAAATTATTTATTTCATTTGATAGATGGCATGGTAGAACAAATTGGAGAGGAACATGTTGTCCAAGTAGTCACCAATAATGAAGCCAGTTATAAGGCTGTAGGGAAGAAGTTGATGTAGAAATGCACGCATTGATATTGGCTCCCATGTGCACTACATTGTCTGGACTTGATACTTGAAGACATTGGGAAGGAAACAAATGTGAAGAAGGCAATTGAGAGGGCACAGAAAATCACTCAGTACATTTATGGCCATCTTAGGATCTTAAACATGTTGAGAGAGCATGTAAGTGGGGGCCGAGATATCATCCGTGTATGGCCAACAAGAATTACTTCCTTTGGAGTCCTTGCATAGGTATAAGAATGAGCTCAAATCTTTCATATACCGCAAATCTATGTAAAATTATATAAACAAATCCAATGTTGATACTCAAATGTATTATTTGGATGTGTGGCACATCATGGAAGATAGCAAATTTTAGAGCAAGATCTCACGTTATATGAAAGTTGTCACACCTCTCGTGAAGGTCCTAAAAATGGTGGATGGCGATAAGAAGAATGATATGGGATATCTATACGAGACCATGGACCATGCAAATTAGAGTTGCAGAAATCCCTTACCAAAGAGTATGCAAAATGGTGAAAAATTGTTGACAATTGATGGGAAAACACATTACACCATGAATTACATGCAGCTGGTGAGTGACTAATTGTATTGATGTAAAGTTAATTATTTTTTAGGTTAATTTACATCTTGCATTTAGATAATTATACACAAATGTAGGTTATTTCTTCAACCCTTGATTTATGTATAATGTCAATGCGAACGTTGATGGCGAGCTGCTTCAAGGCACCTTAAAAGTCATTGGTCGTTTGTCGAGGACACCAGAAAAGAGGCTCCAGGCCGAGCTACAGGTTGGCCTTTATTGATTTTATCAATAAAATAAAAAAATACTTAATTCCGCTATATGTAAGATACGAGTCGGCCACATCCCACCGAGTCAAAAAGATTACGACAAACCCACGATGACGTATTTACATGTTATCGCTGGACAACTTGTTGATTTCGTATTGCTCCACACATCAGGTCTCTGTGTCGTGTCTCATCTTCTCATACTGGCAGGCTCTGTGCGAGGAGTTGACAAGGAGGGCAGCTGAACTGTCGCAGGAGAATGAGAACATGAAAAGGGTACGTACGCATGACGGTATAATGGGTAAATAAGATCTCTCGTGTGGTTTTGCTGTGCTTCATCACATGTATCTCCCTTCACACATCGCAATATAGACATGTGAATATGTATGTATTCCCATCAAAGTGCCAATTTTTAAGGAGGCAAAAACTGCATTTAATTCGGAAAGAAAATTGCAGCCCCAGCATTTTGCTTGTCATGATCATCTGCAAACTTTTGCCTGAATGCCTGTGTGGGGATGGAAATGCTATATACCCATTAAGTTATTACCGCGTATGGATTCCTGCTTATCTTCCACGTCAATTAACTGGACGAATGATCTGTGAACAGGAGAGGGACGAGGCTCTGAAAGAGTACCTATCACTGAGAGACCAAAACACGCAACTAAAAGAGCAGGTAAGGCTGGGAAGGTTTTCCGTGGCTTATAATTACAGGTCGATCATTAATTTTGTGTACGTAGATGATCAATGGAGTGAGATGTGAAGATTTCCATGCTTCGATGCAGGTGGCCCAGACTGCTGTCGAGTGTGAGATCAAGGAAGATCCCTCGTGTACGACGCCCCTGCAACCGGAATCACCGGTACCACCTTCACTTGCGCATGGCAACCCTCCATTCCCACGGTTGGCATGGCCTCCCATGTTGAAACCTCCCCCCGTTTCTCTGGATCCTGTCCCTCGCTGTGCAAGCGTACGCCAAGAGATCAGATATTGGACACCTAGTACTCTGCCGAGGCCCAGCTTCCCGGTGCCGCAACGCCCATGGTCTTGTTGCCCGATTCCTAATTACCAACCCGCGCTGCGTTCCGTGCGTTCCACCGGCCATGATGGAGGTGACGGCCCCAGCAGTGGCGGTGATCATCCAATCATGAGTTGGATGTGGGACTTGAAGCACTCCTCGTCTTCCAGAGGAGAGAGTACTTGTGCAGAGGGGGAGAGTTGCTCCAAATCCACGGAGGCCGTCCCCAGGAAAACTCATGAGCATGCAACAGATGATACGAAGGCGCTCAAACCGTCCCGAGCAGGAGCAAAGCGGACGCTGCAACCCCTCCCCAGAACTGCACCTGCTCTCCCCACTCATCCGCCCGGGACGGGGAGTACTGAGCCGGGTGCTGCGGCTGCGCCTACGCCGGGGGAGCCGCGGGCACTGGTGGCCCTCGCTACGGCAGCCGAGGCAAGAAGACGGAGGAGGGAACTAAGTAAACTAAAGCGCCTCCGTGGGTGGCGAGGCCGGCCTCGTGGATGAGGCTCTAATTAACCTGTGAGGAAAAAAAAACACCTAACGATGCTTTATTAATATGTTCAAATTAAACAGGTTCCACGTTCAAATGGAGGCGAGAAATTCCTGTCTCCTGGTTCTCTCTGTCGTACTCCCGTTGCCGGCTAGACGTAGTTTCTGTAAAAGGACGTGAACCGAGTCGATGGCTGCTGTGCTCCCGGTAGCAGCGAGTCTACCGAGTTGGGCAAACCAGTATATACTGCCCCAGTTCTGCTGCGGCGATTGAAGGCTACTAGTCAAATGAAAGAGGGGCATCTACCTGAAAACAAATGGCCGGAACTCACAGAGACACGGTCATGTGTCTGGTTATTTCAGAATCGAGTTCTACTCGACCTCAACCGGGGTCGGTTGACTTTGATAACGTGATTTCGTCACCGGTGACTTCACGAATCTGGAATCGGCGCAGGCAGACGTAGAAGAGCCTGGGGATGTTTTAATATAAATGGGCTTACATTGAGGACACTTGGTTGATGGGTGTAGCGGACGCTACACGCGAATTTATATTTTGTAGTCTAAAAGTAAATTGATAATACATTGCCGAACGTAGAAATAAATACAGAGTCTGCGAAGAGCGTTGGAAAATAGTTTCTTTTCATAAATTTATTATTTTGAGAAGGAAGTTGGATCCACAATCTCACCCGCTCCACAAGGTATTCTTCACGATCATCTTTTTTCTTTCGAGGTTACCCCTCTGGCGATCACATGCCTAGGGTAACATCCCATGCTCCCTCCCCTCTTAGTCCTTTTATCATCTCTTAGCCATCTCCATGCTTAGTAGAAATTAATTCTCTTAATCCATCTTAAATCCTTTTCTTTCTTTAATATCTATGTGACACGTTCATAGAGAACTGGTGCTCCACCCTCCTTCCTCCCTCACTAATCTCGTGACCTTGGCTCTACACCATGCGGAGTGCGAGGAGGTCCTCATCGCCTGTCGAGATCCTGCAAGCTCGAGACGGGAGGGGGAGAGAAAGAGGTCATTCGACCAACCTTCCAGACAGGGGAAGAGGAGGAACCGAAAGGGCGACCAAAAGGAACCCCCGCGCAAGTTTGAGCGCTACACTCCTCTATCTGTGCCCGTCTACCAAATTTATGAAGAGATAAAGGACTCGGGACTACTCCACCACCCCTAGCCAATGAAGACCAACTCAAAGTGCCAAAGTCATTAGAAGCACTGTCAGTTTCACGATGACCACGGCCACCATATTGGGGACTGCCAGTGCCTTAAGGACGAGATCAAAAGTCTCATCTGCCAAGGCCGCTTATCCCAGTATGTGGTTGAGTGACAAGAAGACCATGGAGTCCCCCCAGAAGAGATCGACAACTGCCCTCGTGGGGTCCACATCAACGTCCACTTAGGAGGATCTGCCTCAGGAGGATATAGCAGCTGAGGAATGAAGTGCCATGCCAAGTGAACCTCCCGGGCTTCCGAGCCTCCTAAGGCTTCTCCGGTGACCAACTAGCAGACCTTGGTCTTCTCGGATCAAGATCTCGAAGGAGTGGTCACCCCCCATGATGATGCCCTTGTTATCTCGGCCATAATAAATCATTGTAATGTGGACCGGATCCTAGTGGATAATGGCAGTGCCCCTAATGTTTTGGCGTACGAGTGTTTGCTAAAGATGGGTGAAAACCCATCAAAATTACATCCGATCTGAACCCCCCTCTGCGGGTTCAATGGTCATGTAACCTACCCCGAGGGAGCCCTGAGCCTGCCCGTTACTCTCGAGACTCTCCCCAGAGCCATAACCTTTGTGGTGAATTTCATTGTGGTAAAGGAGATAACAGCTTGCAATGTCATCTTCGGCCGAGGCATCATCGGCAGAATAATGGCAGTCTCCTCCACTTACCACCAAAAGATGAAGTTCCCCACCAAATTTGATGTGGGAGAGGTCCGAGGTAGCCAGGCGATAGTTAGAAAGTGTTATGTAATCTCGGTGGAAGTTATAAGCCCAAGGAAGTAAACCGAGGTAAGGGTATTATCGAAGAAAATGCAACAACAAGCAAACCTGGTGGGGAGGTGTTGCCAATTTGCCTAAAAGATGACCCAACCCTCAAAGTCAAAATTGGGGCAGATTTACCATCCGAGATGCAACCTCAATACAAATATTTTCTTTTGAAGTATGTCTACATCTTTGCATGATCTGATGATGATCTCCCCGAGATTCTCGAGAAAATCGTGATGCACCGCCTCAACCTCGACCCCGCTGTCAAGCCAGTTCAATAGCGGAAAAGAAAACATGCCCTCATGAAACAGGCGACCATCAAAGAGAAAATCAATAAGGGGAAGAAAATCAGACTATTCTGCCCGGTCCTTTACCCGACTTGGTTGGCTAATGTTGTCCTAGTGCCCAAAGCCTCGGGCAAGTGGCGAATGTGCGTCGACTTCACCAACCTTAACAAGGCTACTCTGAAATATAGTTATCCTCTGCCGAGCATCGACCAACTAGTCGATTCAACTTTGGGTAATGAGCTCCTCAGCTTTCTCGATGCCTACTCCGGGTACCACTAGATCCGGATGCATCCTAAAGATGTAGAGAAGACAGCATTCACCTATGACTTCGACATGTACTGCTACACCCGAATGTCTTTTGGGTTGAAGAATGTCAGAGCAACCTATCAGAGGCTGGTCAACCAGAAATTTAAGGACCAGATTGGTTAGAACGTCAAGGTCTAAATCAATGACATGCTTTTTAGGTTGCCAAAAGTTGAGGACTACTTCTCTGCGTGAAGAGAGGAAATAAGAATAGGGTGTTTTCTATATTTGATTCCAAGGAAAGAAAATCTTGGAAGATCGGGTTTATAGAAAGATATCCTCCTATTGCGACAATTAATGTTGGCATAATGATCAACAAACCAATCTACCCCTAGAATGGCATCGTACCCTTCCATGTCAATGCATACGAGGTTTGCGGGTAGATTATGAACCTCAATTGTTACCTCCCTATTTGGGTAGTGGGTGGTAAGCTTAGTTTCAGGACATAAGGGTGTTATGATGGCTAGGTCTGAAGGTAGTGGAATAGGTAAAACAAGCAAAGTTATTGCGAAAGCAGTAGATATAAAGGAATGAGAAGCACCAGTATCAAATAACACGAATGTGCGATGCAAATAAATTTGAAAAGTACCTTCCATTAGCCCATCATCCTTCGGCGCTTCTTCATCTAACACAGCATTAAGATGAGCCTTCCACTTGTGTCCATCGCTAGAAGTTTGCTCTTTCATAAGGGGGCAATCTGGCATACATTGCTCTTGGCTTCCACAACATAAACATGTCCCTAGGCATGTCCAGCACTCCTCGACTGAGTGGTCAAACTTCTTGTAAAATGTGCAAGCCGCCACGACTTACTTTTATTCTTCTTTGACTTTCTTGTTCTTGCCATTCCCGTTGCCATTACGGGATCACTTCTTGTTATCACGAGTCTTGTAGGGTTCTGTGATGTTGAATTTCTCTCCTTTCCTTCCTCGCCGATCAAACTTCCAGCTTGACTCTTCTTCCTTGCCCTTGAATTTTTCGACCTTCTCCAAGGTCCTTTCACATAAATAAGCATGTTGGACCATTTCTGTATATGTACGGATATTTTGGGGTCCAAGTTGAGTTATAAAGACGGGCCTTAATTCGTCCATAAATCAATTAGCTTTTAACAGATCCGTGCTAACCAAGTGAGGAGCATATGGTGCCAGCCGAGAAAATTGAAGTTCATATTCCGCCACGGTCATCATGTCTTGGCGAAGTGCGGTGAATTCCGCGGCCTTTCTCTCTTTGACGTACTCGGAGAAGTACTTTGCACAGAATAGCTCGAGGAACTCCGCCCAAGTAATCTGCCTATTCTAGAGAGGAGCCGATGTTGCTTTCCACCATGTGCGTGCATCTTTGTGAAGTTGGAAGACGGCTAGAAGGACCTTCTCCCGATTTGCACATTGCTTGACATTAAAGACTCGGTCCATCTCGTCCATCCAACTCTCTGCTTCATCGGGGTTTGGTGAGCTGAAGAACTTCGGAGGGTTCAAGCTCCGAAAATTTCGATGTAGGTCGCCTGCGCCTGCCCGAGCGTCGGCTTGGGCTATGGTTTGGAGAGCTTGGGTGAGGCCCGCAACAGTTTGTTGCATTTCATCCCAATTAACACGGTGAGTCATTTCAAAAAGGTACTTGAGAAAAGGAACGATTTGTTAATTCCTACGGAGTGAAGGGGAGTTAACCTAGAGATAATTTCTAATTAACTATCTCATCTCGGGCTCTACCCAATTCTCACATGGGTGGAGAATTTCTTTCCTAAGTTCATAGGTATGGGCCCTTAATCCTGGGACTTAGCCTATGTCATGACATTCTCTTAGGACTTATTTATGCCTAGGCTCTGATACCAACTTAACTGTCACGCTCGAGATATATGTACAATGGAAGAATATCGGGAACATGAGCAGTCGGCAATACGCCTCAAGCTAGCAATATAATCAGAGCACTAATCATTCAAACACAAGGTGAATGGACACAGTGTGATGTACTCAAAATTTCACTTTATTGAATAATAACTAAAGTTTTACAAATAGAGACTAAGACTTGACTCCTTAACACACTTGACTCAATTAAAAGGAAAATTACATAGCATGACTCAATAAAGTAAAAATTACATGATATGACTCCAAACCAACATAAGGACTTATGACACCCTACGTCTTCTCTCGGGCCTTTAATCATCACTCTCGGATCCATCGTCAGAATACTCAGAATTCGACCCACTAGAGTTTCCTGGAAAGATTTGAAAAATAAGGTAATGAGCACACTTGTCCAGTAAGTATCTTCGTATCAACATGAGGGTATAGTTTAAGTAATTAGCAATTTAGCTCTTTGTCTTCACCACCAGATCATCAATATAGCACTCCACCTTCTTGTAGAGTAGGTCATCAAATATCTTTGTCATGCCTCTTTGATATGTAGCGTCGGCGTTCTTGAGGCCGAACGGTATCCTTTTATAGTGGAATATCTCTTTTGGGGTGCGGAATGCAGTATGGATCCTGTCTTGCTCGGCAATCTATATTTGGTTGTATCCAGATGACCCATCCATAAATGAGAGAGCTTCATGGCCTGTGGTGACATCAATCATCACCTCGGTGATCGGTACAGGAAAATCATCCTTCGGACATGCCTTATTGAGTTCCCAAAAGTCGACACATATCTTGATCTGCCCATTTTTCTTTTTCACGGGCAATATGTTTGCCAACCATGTTGTATACTGATTTTCTTCAACAAACCCCACATCAATGATCTTGTCGACTTCTTTATTAATTTGATTAATCAGCTTAGGACGCATCCATCTGGGAGGCTGCTTTACTGGCTCTGCTTTTGGGTTAATTGCTAACAGATGTTGTGCTACAACGGGGCTTAACCCTGGTATTTCATCATATGTCCAGGCAAAGCAGTCCCTAAACTCTTTTAAGAACTGTACATACTGTTCCCGTGCTTCAGGTGTCAGCAAGGCACCGAGAAAGGTCGGCCTTGGCTCCTCTTTGGTTCCCAGATTCACTTCTATTAATTTATCAATGGTAGCTTGACTGCCATCTTTGACTTCAGGTGGAGCTTCTTGCAGGTCGACAAAGCCCCCATTGATATAATTGTCTTCAGCCTCCAAGACTTTCAGCTTGTTAGGCAAAGTGCAGGCTGGTAGTGAGCCTTTGAGGTCAATCATGGCTTGTTGGTCTTCTTTAGATTGGCTTGTAGAAACCAGAGGACTTTGCCCCTTACTCTCCTTACAGCAACATCGAGCCATTGGGCTCTCCGTCAAGTTTTGTTCGGCTTGGCTTTGCCGTTTCGGCATTTCTTCTTGTGATTTCATTGTGCAAGCTTCTTCCTCCTGAGGATCTGCAAGTGTAAGCTGTCCTGCAGGATCTGCCAGTTGCTGCATAACCCGGACCTCCTCCAGGATACGTTCAAATTCCAGGCGCTTCCTTTCTTCATCAAAGGTCTGGTCTTCATCGGGTGTCCCTACATCGAATTTGGCTTCAGCTTGGAACAAATCTTCCTTGGGGGACAGCTCTTTCCAACACCGGCATAGTGTTGCTTCATCCCATCCTCCCGTATCTTGCTGACTACCGAGAGATTTATCACTAATGGTGGAGTGGTATATAACCTCTTCATCCACTGGAGGGTATTCAGCATTGCTATCTTCGAAAGGGTCTTCGTGGGTGAAGAAAGTAGAGTTAACATCCACCTCCACTTCATAGTATTCTTGTAAGGTGTATCCCAGCCCCGGGTGATGGGTAACTCTCAATAGCTCTTTGTTGTTATAGGGAGGATCCCAGAGCTTTTGGAATGCTATCTTCTGGCCAGCAGATTGTAACGAAGGCATCTGCATCTTGGCAAACATCTGCGAGACCCGCTGTGTAGTGTAATCCAGGCCTACTATTGGCACCATTCGGTTTGTTACTTCTTCAGGGATCATACAGTCTTGATCATCTTCGTCAGCAGGCTCCCCGGGGTAGAATATTATTAAAGGCTCGCAAAAACGAGGGACCTCCATAGTCTTTAGTGACTGCACCATCTGGCATTCCAAGCTTGAGATGGGTTTAAATAACCCTTGTGAGATTTCAATGTGTGTGAACTTTGCCTTCATATCACCATCAGCTTCCAAAGGATAGATAGTTGGTGGTGCAGCTCGAGCAAAATCTCCAGTTTGAGAGACATGGGAGACCTCGTGTCGTTCCACGTAGCCTAGGGGCGGTGGAGGGAACCAGTCATCTATTTTTGACACTGCTTTCTTCCGGCTTGCGGAAATTTCTTTCTTCTTTGCCCCCTGAGACATTTTCGTATAGAACGGTGCATCGAGCATGTGACACTCATAAACTTCGAAGGGATGCAAGTCTGCAAGCATCCTTTCTTCTTTACCGTTGTGGCAATACTTGATACATTGGTGCAATGTAGAGGGCACTATCTGGTATCTATGCAGCCAAGGCCGTCCCAGCAATATAGGATTCAATCTTGAAAAATCGCCCCTGCAGCGGGGGCACCTTCAGCGGCAATCTCAGCAGTGGAATTGTCGCCAACTCCTTCACCAGCGGCGGATGCTCCGGGTTAAAGCTGAAGTCATGCGTCTTCCAGTCCATGTACCCGGCAAAGATGTGGTCGCCCTCGTCCCACGTCAGCGACTCGCCGCGGATGTTGTGCAGCGCCTCGAAGCTTAGTACCAGCAGCAAAGCAACAACCCACACCCATACTCCGCGGCGCCCAATATTCAAACGATTATCCTCGCAACCTCGAGATCGACGGCTCACCGTCGCACGCCAGAGTATTGCATCTCATTGCTGCTGTCACCACAAATGCTCACCGGTCTCTCGTGCCAAATTTTCGCGGAGTGCGACATACTACCCCCATGACGTCTCACGCCATCCGGCCACGTTCTCTCATGGTCCTTGCTGCTCTCGTACTCGCTCTCGTTGCGCGCGTCTCCGTTGCCCAACGCGAGCCCTCTGGCCCCACCGGCTCGGTCACCGGTACTGTTCTCGCGCAGGACACCCAGAAGCCTATCCGCTTCGCCCAGGTCCAGCTCCAAAGCGTCGCCTCCGTCACCGGTGCCTCCAGCGGCAACCGATTTGGTGGCTTCCGTGGCAACGGCTCACGCACCGGCGTCGATGGCACCTTCACTGCCGAGAACCTCGCCCCCGGCGACTACTACGTCACCGCCTCCGCCGTCGGCTACATCCCGGAGCGCCTTCTGCTCGAAGCCGCTATCGCCAACGGCGCCGACCCCACTCAGCTCCTCGCCACCCTGCCCATTGTCCACGTCGACACCAACGAGACCAGCTCCGTCACCGTCACCCTCCAGCGCGGCGGTGCCCTCGCCGGCCACATCACTTGGGAGGACGGCAGCCCCGCCGCCGGCCTGCCTGTCACCGCCACCCTCGCCACGCAGACCACCGTGCAGCTTCCCGCACCGCTCTCCGGCCTCTCGCTCGGTGGCTACAACCAGTTCGCGCAGACGGACGACCGCGGCTACTTCCGCATCTCCGGGCTGTCCAACGGCAGCTACCTCATCAACACCACCATCCAGAGCCGTCCACAGTTCGGCGCCGGCCGCGGATACGGCATCTCCACGCTCCACGCCTATGCCCCCGGCGTCTTCCGCAAGAGCGCCGCCAAAACCTACTCCGTCCAGATCGGCGAAGAGCGCGCCGACATCGCCTTCAACCTCGATCTGCGTTCTCTGCACACGGTCAGCGGCCACACCTCCAGCTCCACTCCGGACCTCACTGTCGCCTCTGGCAACGTCACCATCACGGACACCGGCGACCCCTCGCTCATCCTGCGCGGCTCCATCGACGCCAACGGCGACTTCACTGTGCAGTACGTCCCACCCGGCAACTACACCCTCGGCATCAACGGCGCCAGCACGCAGTCCTATCAGGGCTATCGCCGCACCGGCAACCAGCCATCCACGCCGGCCATCAGCTTCCAGCCCTTCTCGCAGTCGCTCGTCGTCACGGACACCGATATCAGCGGCTTCGCTGCCACGCTCACCCCGGTCCCTACGAAGTAGGGCAGGGAATCGACCTCACTGCGTGCAGGGAACCCGCCTTCACCCCGCCGGATGCATCATCGGCGCAATCAACCCCACCACCGTGTTCGCAACCGCCTCGGAGCTCGGACGCTCCGGAGTCTGCACCCACTCTCGTGCCGCGCCCAAGATCGCCCAGCCGATCGCCGCCGCACGCATCTCTGCGGTCACGCCACCCACCTCGCCCTGCTTCCGCGTTCCCTCCAGAATCATCCGCCGTACTACCGCGCCCATCGCGGTCTCTAAATGCGGAGCCATCTGCCGCTGTCGCTGGCACGCCTTGCCCTGCGTCAATGCCAGGAAGTCGCACACTCCCAGCACCATCGCCCGCAGTGCTCCGGTACACGTCCCGTCGAACACCACCCCCCTGTCCGCCAGCAGCCGGTGGAAGTCCCCCGCCACCTTGCACTCCAGCAGCGCAAACTTGTCCGGATAGTGCGCATAGAACGTCGCCCGGTTCACCCCGGCCTCGTCCGTAATGTCCTGCACCGTAATCTTTTCGAACTCCTTCTTTTGCAGCAGAGTATCCAATGCCTGCTGCAGGAGCTCGCGCGTCCGCCGTATGCGCGGGTCTTGGCTCGTCTCCGAGGCCGGCAGGGGCACCACGGGCATCTCCACGGTCTGTACGGCCTCCGCCATGCCCTCAAGTCTATTCCATGGCACCATTTGTTGCTTATCCAACATTTGTCGTGTATTCATGAATCGACACCTGTTGTTTAGACATCAGTTGTCGTGAAGGAGATTCACCACCATGCCCACTCTTCTGCATCTCGACTCCAGCCCCACCGGCGACCTCTCCGTCAGCCGCGCCCTCACCGCCGAGTTCGTCAAGCACTGGCAGGCTACCCACCCCGGTGGCACCGTCATCGCCCGCGACCTCACGACTACTCTGCTCACCCCTGTCGACGGCGCCTGGATCGGCGCAGCCTACACACCCGCCGACTCCCGCACACCGGAGCAGAAGGCCGCACTCGCCCTCTCTGACGCCCTCGTCGACGAACTCTTCCGTGCCGATGAGTTCGTCTTCGGCGTTCCCATGCACAACTTCGGCGTACCCGGCGCCTTCAAGCTCTGGATCGACCAGATCGCCCGCGTCGGTGTCACCTTCTCCTACGCTGACGGCAAACCGCAGGGGCTGCTCCTCGGCAAAAAGGCGCACTTCTTCATCGCCACCGGCGGCGACTACAGCAGCGCTTCGCCTGCAGCGGCATACAATTTTGTCGAGCCGTATCTGCGAGCAGCCTTCGGCTTCCTCGGTGTCACCGACACCACCTTTCAGACCGCCGCGGGTGCCGCTGCTCTAAACTACGGTGCAGACCGCGCCACCTTCCTCGCTCCTCAGCTTCAGGCCATCCAGGCCAGCTTCGCCAACGCATAAGACGTTTCGCATCGCTGCTGTACCGAGCCGTATCCATCTCATCCCCCGAAAGGAAACAATTCCATGAGGATCGCCGCACTGATCGCACGTTATCTGCTGGGACTGATCTTTCTCGTCTTCGGCGCCAACGGATTCCTGCACTTCATTCCTATGCCGCCGCCTCCCGGCCTCGCCGGTCAGTTCATGGGCGCGCTGTTCATGTCCCACATTTTGATTGTCATCTTCCTGCTGGAGCTCATCCCAGCCATCCTGCTGCTCATCGGCCGTTATGTGCCGCTGGCGCTCGTGCTGCTGGGGCCGGTCATCGTCAACATCTTCCTCTTCCACGCCTTCCTCGCGCCCAGCGGCCTGCCTCTGGCTCTGGTCGTGGTCGTGCTGTGGCTGCTGGTCTTCGCCGGGCACCGCTCCGCGTTCGACGGCATCTTCCAGGCCAAGGCCTAAGCAAAGGGGACAGCAAGCCCTCCCAAGGAGAGAGACGGGCCGCAGACGCTGCTGCGGCCCGTTTTCTTTCTGCAAGCGCACGATGATAGCCTCGCCTTATGGCAGCAAACCGGCAACTGGACGACCTCTGCGCGCTCTACACCCAAAAAAGCGAACCCGAGCTTCTGGCTCTATACAATCAGCGCGAAGACCTCACCGAGCTCGCGCAGCAGGCGCTCCAGCAGGTCATGCACCAGCGCGGCATCGCCGCTCCGCAGGCCGCGCCCGAGCCTCACCTGGAGCCCGCCGGTGACGAGGAAGACACCCGCCTGCTCGCCGACGACGAGACCTGCGTCTTCACCTTCTCTGACGCCTTTCAGCTTGGCGAAGCCATTCGCGTTCTCGAGCAGCAGCAGCTCCCCTGCCGCACCCTCAACTGGGACGAGCTCACCCCCCGCAACGACGGCGGCCCCATGCGCCTCGGCCTCATCGTCAAGCGCGCCGACGCCGCCCGCGCCCGCCAGGCCCTGCAGCAGGCCATGAACCTCTACCCCGCCGCCGAAGGCTCCGAGACCTTCGAGGCGCTCGCGGACCACGCGCAGGTCGGCATCTTCCATCGCCCGGATGCGCTCGTCGTCGCCCACGCCCTCGGCTCCGCCGGCGTCTCCTTTGTCTGGACCGACGGCCGGGACGACGACACCATGGACGAAGACGCCGTCATCCTCGAAGTGCGGCCGCGTCTGCTTGACGAAGCCCACACCCTCGCCCAGCAGGCGCTCGCAGCCCTCGGCGAAGACTAGTTCTTCGCCACGCTACGCAAGCCCGGTCTTCAACGCCTGCGGCACTGGCTTCACCTGACCATCGAACGGCAGATACAGCTCGAAGACCGTGCCGCCGCCGCCCGCTGGGGCCAGCTGGCTGCGTACCAGCAGCCGTCCTCCGTGCCGCTCCACAATGCCGCTGCTGATCCATAGTCCCAGCCCTGTGCCGTGCGTGCCCTTGGTTGTAAAAAACGGCCGGTAGATGCTGCTCAGTGCCTGTGGCTCGATGCCCGTACCCGTATCGGCCACAGTAAACAGTACGCCGCGCCGTCCGCTCTTGGGCTCCGTCGCCTCACGCGTACGGATCAGCAGCCTCCCGCCGCGCCCGTGCATGGCGTCGATGGCGTTACTCACCAGGTTGTTCAGCACCTGTCGGACCTCGCTCTCCATGCACACCAACGGGTCCAGCACGCGGTCGCGTCGCTCAACCGTGACGCCCGCATTTGTCAGCCGCGAGCTGTACAGGTCCAGCACGGAGTCCAGAAGGTCCGCACAGCGCACGCTCTGCGGCCGCGTCGACTGCTTGAAGAACCGCAGAGACTGCGTCGTAATCAGCATGACTCTGAGCTCGTAAGAACACCTCCATCCTGTTCTTCAAATACAAATAATTGTTACCATCAAAAAACTAGGGTCTATTGATTGAATGTCCCTCAACTAAGAAGCTGTGAGCATTGTCGTTACCAAGTATTCCAGGGTCGTTGGACCACATTGTGGGAAATCCTGCTCTGATACCAACTAATGAGAATGGCAATGCGGATCTAGAGGGGGGGTGAATAGATCATCCCCTTTAATGAACAGATTTATGAAAATTTAAAGTAACTCTCAGATTTGATAGGATTGAACTAGACAAATGAATGACACTTTAAGCTCAACCCATCATACGAAAGCATTTTCAAACATGTTAAGCGTGCTCACAGTGAAACAATATGCTAGGACCGGTACTAGGCGGAGGACCAGCTAAAGGACTTCCTCACGCAAAGTGAAACACCTTTCGATATACCAAGTCCAGATAGAGAGCGAAGTAGAGGAAATGTAAATCAAGCACACTACACGAAGAGTTTTTAGGTGGTTCGATTGCTTCCAGCAATCTACATCAACCCCTCACTTGATCAGGATGAGACTTCACTAGCACACAACTAACTACGTATGAATCTGCTTACAAAAGCTGATCAGACTGCTTCCACCAGAGGAACAACCTTCTCCATTCCTATGACAACTGAATGGGAAAAACCATGCTCAACACCCTGTTGAACACACCCCTAACTCTACCCAGTAGAGTTAGAACCACTACTCTATGGTAGCACATGAGGAACACCCTCATACTCTGGTACACAAACCAAAACTAGACTAGTTAAGACTGATCACACCTCCGATTAATGTAACAATGCACTATCAGAGAATAAGAAACAAACTGACTCAAAGGAAATCAGGAAAACAAAATGGAAGAAATGAAATAGAGTGGAAGAAAAGCAAATGTAGCTCTGAATCTAATTCAAGAGCTTTCTCTGAAATTGGAACAAGCTTTTCTCAAACTAGGCTGTGATCACTCTCTCCTTCTTTCTATCTCTCTTTCTTTCTAGCTCACAAGGTTGCTCTTTCCTTCTTCACAGATGGGTTCTCATTCTCTTCGACGGCAGCCGCGACAACTTCAAAGGTTTGATGGGTTTAAGTAGCAGAGCCTTTAAAGTTCTCTTGGATGAGATGATTAATCTGCTAAAATTCAATTGGCCCACTTGGCAGTGAAGAATATTCTATCCTTGAAAGCAAGCCTACCATCCTACGATCACTTGCCAATCATTAGAGTTGAAGGCATGAAGGCATCCCAAGAGATCCTCACGTGTTTGGGTCTTGTTCTGCACTGGCGACCTATTTGTCACCTTTAACAAGTTATTTTTCACACTTACACACCTATTTTTCAGTGTTAAGGACCAATTTTTCACACTTATTCCGTAGCTAAAGTTCTTCTTCAGCCTTTAGAAGTTTCATTGCTAATGGAGTTGACTCCAAAGTGTCATGGAGTCGACTCTTCTTCTTCGTTTTTCAACACCTTTAGCCCTGTTGTCCATTTTTCAGCCTTAGCCTCTATTTTTCACCTGTATCACCCCAGAGCCGCCGCCTTTGCCTTGATTGGCAATTATGAGAGCCGTCGCCTTTGTCAGCCCAGTGACCTATTTGTCACCTCTATTGGGCCATTTGTCCCCCGTACTTTCCCATTTGTCACCCATAGCCAGTATTTCTCACCTCTGTTCAGCGTGGATTCTCCTTGAGCTTGACAACATGATTCTTTACCTTAACTTTGACTCTTGACTAAAGTTTAGGTAACTGAGGTCAACTATTGACTATTTTTGTCTTTGACTGCTGGTGTCATCTTGACTACCCTTGGGTCACTTTGACATTGTTGACTCTGACTGAGTCAATCTTGACTTGGTCAGCTTGAAGTTGTTGGAGTCACTTTGACTAACATTGACTTTGACTAAAGTCAATTTTGACTGTAGTCAGCTCCAAGGCTTTTGCCTTAACACTCATTTCTCAGCCTTACAATGTTATTTGTCACTTTTATATCTTTAGTCTTCATGCGTTTCAGCCTGCTGCCCATTTTTCACCCATATAGAGCCATTTGTTACCACTATCGCCTATTTTTCACCCTTAACTAGCTATTTGTCAGCTTTGTATTGAAAACATTAAAAGGCCCACCTAAAAATTTTGAAAAATAAATTTTTTCTCATCATATTAACTTGTTTGACTTGGGTGAAAACTCTCACATCATCTTGTTTGTGTTGATTGGGCTTGTCAATGTCCATTTGTGGTGTTTTGTGTTACATTCCCTCATCATCCATGTAGACTTTTATTGATAAGCCCATTTAGTTTAGCCCTTTTGTTGTGTCCATTGTCTGGTTCCACTGTCCTAGGTCAATTTTGCATTGGTCCTGTGCATTAGTTAGTCAGCCCTCTCCTCTTCAGCCCTTCACACCCTTGCTTCCATGGCTGTATTTCCCTTGATATCCCTGTAGAAAGTCTCCACTTATCTCATGGAGCATCGCTTTAATCCTGTGCATTACCCTCCTTCTTCCTAATTTTCCTCCAACCCTCGCGTGGAATCCTCTTCCCACGCGGGCCCATCTTTCTGTGGTCCCGTTGATCCATCTGAGAAACAAGTAAACCTCATGGCCCATCTCTCATGCCTTGTTCATCAAATGGACCCGACCCAGGCCCAAAAGTTAATTGCAAACCACCTGAGTGAGTCTTCTTCTCTTAATGGGCCTTCTTCTCATCTTAATGGGCCTTATTATCTTAATGGGTCTTCTTCTCTTAATGGGTCCCCTTCTTCTACCCATGTTGCTGTTGGTCCAATGGGCCCATATGCCACTATTTCTTCGAAGCCCATCTACCCTTCTACTCCCAGAATGGGCCTTTCTTCTTCTCAGTCCAGATCCTCTTATCCGGCCGATTATCACAATCCTGGTCCACATTCACCACCTTTTGCTCAAGCTGGCCCGCATTACGCTCGATCTCTCCCTACCCAGAAGATGATCTCTCAATCCCAATGCCAGCTTGATGAGCTCCAACGTTGAATTGATCCCAAATCCTCCTTGAGTGTCCCTTTCGCATTTCAAATTCTTCGGCTTCCATCTCCTTCACAAATCCCCGCGTATTGCCATTATGGTGGAGTCAGTAACCTCTATGTGCACATTAAGGAGTTTATGTATAAGTCGGCCCAGTTTCGACATGAACAATGTTTGATGACTTATTTATTTGGTCTGCCGCTAGAAGGCCTGCCTCGGGATTGGTTCTTTTCATTACCGCAAGAGCAGGTTGAGAAGTTTCAGATTATTCAAAAGAAATTTGTTCAGTAAAATCAGGATCAGATTGGGCCCAGGTTCTTCGTTGTGGATTTGGCCCATGAGAAGATGAAACCTGACGAGGAGTTCTCCATTTTTGCTGACCGCTGGCATCGCCTTGCCGCGCAAGTCCCAGGACATATTCCGAAGCAGGAGCAGATCAAGATGCTTATTTCTAATGTCATGCCTGAGTATCGGTTCATCTTAACCCTAACTGACATTACCTCCTGGCAACAATTATATAGTTGAGCCCACTTCGTGTGCCAACAACTCTACAATTCCCTTGACTCCGAGTCCCCTCAACCCTCTACACCCTCATACACCTCGTCATCCTCCTACATCCCTTATGCACCCTCCACGAGTCAGCCTTCCACTACATATCCCTCCATGAGTCCACCCTCCACATACCAACCTTCCACTTATCAACCCTCCATGAGTCAACCTTCCACCATCCATGGCCAACCCTATTCATACCCACATGTGTACCCGCCTATGTCTCCACCTCTAGTCAAGGGAACATCACATCCTGAGCAAGTGGATGTCGTCCACTATATACCTTCCCATTTTGCACCACATAAATCTCCACCAAGCCCTTCCCCCAGTCGCCACTTACCCTTGCCCGAAGAGGGCTCCTCATCCTCCGTTCCCGGAGTCTTTCACTGATATTTTCTAGGCTTTGATGGCCACCCATGTATTGCAGCTCCCTCCAGTTGTGTCTTGTCGACCCACGGTCGGGGATATGCTTCAAATTTGTGATTATCATCGTCGGCATGGGCATTTGGTTGAGGATTGCCCCGAGTTCCAGGAGTTTGTTTATGACCTAGAATATAAGAAGAGGATCGATTGGTCCGCCATTCATAAGGTTATTTCATATGATGCGGGACAACTAGGTGGCCTAGGACTCTAAATGAAAATGTTGCCAACTGGACTAATGAGACTAGTGAACTCACTGTCGTTAAGCCATCATCGGAGTCCCGACAGTGAAGAAGAAACAACCCCAGGAAGCTCACAATCCCTGAGTCCCTGAAGAAAATCAACGGACTGCAACCATTGCTGGTAATGGGTTCAAATTGGCCTCCAGCGGCACGCCCTAAAGCCCCCTAGCGGCACACTTTGAAGTGCCTCCAATGGCATACCCCTACAAGTGCCTTTAATGGCACACCCCTGTAAGTGCCTCTAGCGGCACACCCTCAAAAGTCCCCCAGTGGCACACTATGAAGTGCCTCAAATGGTACACCCTTGCATGTGCCTCTAACGACACACCCCTGTAAGTGCCTCTAACGACACACCCTCAAAAGCCCCCCAGCGGCACACTTTGACGTGCCTCCAACGGCAAGCCCTTGTAAGTGCCTCTAGTGGCACATCCTCAAAGCCCCTCCAGTGGTACACTCTTAAGTCCCCTCCAGCGGCACATCTTTGAGCCCCACCAGCAGTGTAGTCCACCTCGTTCATCAACCGACAGGGCTTGCAGCCCTTCCACCCAGTGCAGCGTCATCTCTTCTTCACTCAGTGACACGTTGCAACCTTTGGATCGGCATTGCTGGCAACAAACCCACCGGTCATTGCGAGCGTCAGCATGATCACATCACAGCCAGTCGAGATCTTGTCGCGGTGTTAACACCCTGTTCAAACACGCAGTAATCCCTGTCAGGGGACAAGACCGGGGGTCAATCTCTAATTAACCCTTGTTGCCAGCAAATGTCAAAGCCAGCAGAGTTATAAATCCCCCTCACTTCGACGAAGAAGACAACGGAGATAACCAGGAACCCAGATAACCAGAGACCCAGACAACGAGAGACGAGAATGGGGAGAGCAACCTCAACAACAAAGAGATAGAAATCAGCAGAGGAGAAGAAGCCTACTCCGGCGTCGGAGAAGCTCCAGAAGCTAGGGAAGGAGAGAGAGTAAGCAGCATAGAGGGAGAGAGGGGAGGGAGTGAGATCCTAAATGTAGAAGGAGGGGATGGGGGAGAGTGGGATCTGTCGCCACTCCTTGACCCATCCCTCTCCTTAGAGATTCTTCATCTCCCGTTCTCCTGCTTCTTCTTCCCTCATGTTTTTGTTGTGTCACGCTGTATTTGCCCCCCCGGTCGTAATCTCCTGTCATATTGTTCTCCATGAATGAAAGTATCCTTCTTTTGCTTCTTCTTATTCCTGCTAAATTCCACCCCCCTTCACGTAGTGTAGTTCGCGGTGCACCAATCTATCCAATGTAATGGGTAGCTTCTTGGTGAGGTGGTACTAGGTTGGTTCACATCAATGACTTCTTGGTTCAACAGGGGAGATTCCCCCTCTGGGCACCGTTTGCCCCTTCCCTTGAGCAGTTTAATCTCGGAATCTCCCCCCAACACTCTTGGACTTCTCCTTCTTACCAATGTATCCCTTGGCCGAACCCAATCCGGTACATTTGCTCGTCCCCTTCCTCCATTGGTATACCCCAGTCCACTCCAACCCAATTCACCTTCCACATCTGAACCACCCAGTCCGGTACGCCTTGGAACCACCCAGTTCGGCACACACTTAGACCCACCCAGTCCGGCACACCCTTGTACCATCCAGTCCGGCACACCCCCAACCACCCAGTCTGACACACCCTTAGTCTCATCTGGGCCGGTGCACCCCTAATTCCCCGGCCCGGTACACGTCTTCAGCCTGCCCCTTGTCCGGCCCACTCCCCCTGGCCTCCTGCCTGGCATACTCGCTAACTCTTCTCACCCAGTGCGCCTTGGCCAGTCCTTACCCGGTGCACCTATAACATGTCTTCATTCTGTGTTTTCCTGATCACTGACTTCTTGGGTTTCCCGAAGCTTTCTCAAAGGTGTCGCTGCCCTTGGCACGCATCTCGAGTGGTTGGGTCACGTCACTCCTTGTGGGCGTGTTCCCCTTACACCCTCCCTAATATCCGAGTCAAGGGGAGGTGCTGCCAATTTTTTTGCCAGAAACAACAACATAATAAAAGATAAAAGAAAGCAATAAACAAATGGAACAAATAACGATAAAATGCTTCAACTAAGGCAAGAGAACTATGGAGGACTCAAAGGGCTGAACTGAATACCGTAGATCAGGGAGTGCGCCGGATTAGATGCTTGCAAGGGGGCGCGCCGGATTAGATGGCCCGAGAGGGGCGTGCCGGATTAGGTGGAGCACAATGGGGGTGCACCGGAATAGGGGTCACAAGAGGGCGCGTTGGATTAAGGCCAAGAAATGGATGGCGCGCCGATTTTGCAGCGTGAACAGTAAGGTGGTGTGCACTATTCCAAGATTTTGAAATTGGTTTTGAGTGTGAAGCTAATCTAGCGCAGGGGTACCGTGCCGGATTAGGCCACACTGGATTAACTTATGGGAGTTTTATTTTGTTCTATTTCTTCTTTCTTTCACCTGTGGGTTACTTTGTTGGTTGATTTATTCATCTTATTGATGGATTAGGCTTGTAGACGGGAAGCTTAAGTGCTTTAATCATTTATTAAGGTGAATTAGCATGAGAGTTTAGATGTTTTATTAGAAAGGCTTGTTGTGCATGTTTGTTCTTTGTTCTTCTTGTTCTTGTCCCTGACAAAAATTGGGCAGCATCTCCCACGGGCTGAGGTTTACCAGAGATAATAGAGAATCACCAAATGGGATATCCTGGGGTGATCCTCAAAATGCGAAGCAAGCTCATGGCGGTTCGATAACCCATATGTGAGTGCGAGAAGCTCGAGGACTAGCCTTCAAGAACTCCCACAACTCATGGGTGATGATTCATGGAGTGGGACGAACGTGTGCCCAGAGGGACTATGAATATTCATCCTTCTGTGGATTCCTTTGAAGGCCACGCTATGGAAAAGCGAGCTTCAAAGACCTTGGATGAGTAGAAGCCAAGAAGATGGGAGGATGGAGGCTAACAGAGTAGGAGAAAACTATATTTGCCAATAGAACTCTCTTTCATTCATCCACAAGAATAGGGAAGATCAAAATACAGCAGGAGATCTACCCCAAAAGTAAGAAAATACATGGGGGAGGAAAGGGGATACACTTAACGGAGAGGGGGACAGAGCACAAGCTCTTCCCCTTCTCAAGCTCATCTCTCTTCACCTCTCTTCTCTCTTTTCTTCTTCTCTGTTAGCTCTCTTTGCAGAACTCACCACACGAAAGCCCCGTAGAAGTTACCCAACAGAACCCCTCTTCCTTCTTCTCTTCTCTTCTTCTTTCCTTCTGCTAGCTCTTCTCTCTTTGCTCTCCGCTCTTCCCGCAGCAAACCCCGTAGAGGATCCCAGGAGAACCCCCTTCTTCTTTTTCTTCTTTTCTTTCTTCCAAAAATCGTAGAAGATCCCCCATTGAGCTCCTCTTCTTCCTTGGCCCTTTTCTTCTTCTGTTCACCCTCGTGGAATATTCAAGGGAGGTTTTTTCTGGGGAAGAAAGATCCTAGAAGGTTCTCTTGTACTTTATCCCCGACAGTGGAGTTCGTAGCAGACTTCTATGACTTCCAGGGATCAACCGTCAGATTGTTGGGTGATGTCGGGAGACTTCACTTTGCTTCACGCCATTCGTAGCTCTTCTGTCTGCAGGAAATAGGGGGGCCAAAAGTAAGGATGAGACGGCACAGGTTAAAACAGCGTGACATTTTGCACGCCGGATTAACAACACAAAGATAAAAGGTGCGCGCTGAATTAACAATGCAGCAAATCAATAGTAGGTCATGGGAAATGGGGCGCGCCGGATTAAGCACTTGGCAAGGGCACGCCAGATTAACAACATTGCAAGGGGGCAATGGCAATGGAGAAAATGGGCGTGCCGAATTAAGCTTTTGCAAGTGGGCGCGCTGGATTAAGGCCAAAGGGAAAGGGGGCGCGTCGGTTTAACCCGCACCGGATTAGGAGATGGCGCGCCAGTTTGGGCTTTATCTTGACGTTTCGGCCATCCAGACGACCATTTGTATTGTCGGAATGCTCCAGTTGCAATGCACTACCTCCGCGGTGTTTGGTTTGAAGCCTCTGGGCCCCGGTTGAGGACTTTGGGTGATTTTTAGCACATGCCGAACCCGTGTCCGAACTCTTGGGTTTTCTCTCGATTCGGGCTTTGGCATAGCCGGTTGGAGAGCCGTGGCCACGTCTTCTGCTTAAGGGGCTTCCTTATCAGGTAGAGGGCCAAGAAGTGAGTTCTCGTCCTGATCGGGCTAGGTATGAGGTTTATTCGCATTTTAGTGAAGTCCAAGTCCTTGAGATATTCCAGTCACCGTCTTTATCTCATATTTAATTCTTTCTGAGAAAAGAGATACTTGAGACTCTTGTGATCAGAGTACATGGTAAATTATTCCCCATATAGATAGTGTCTCCAGATCTTTAATGTAAAAATCACTGCGGCCAACTCTAAGTCATGGACTGGGTAGTTCTCCTCATGCTTCTTCCGTTGTCGGGAAGAGTAAGCTATGACTTTTCCTTATTGCATCAAGACACATCCAATATACCTCGAATTTCTCTCCTTCGATTGGTAAGGCCAAGACCGGGGCACTAGTTAAGTGATCTTTTAGAGCTTGAAAACTTCTTTCACAATCTTCGCTCCATTCATAATGGGTCTCCTTGCGGGTTAGCCTAGTAAGAGGCACGGCGATCTTAGAGCAGTCCTTAATGAATAGCCTGTAATAGCCTACTAGACCCAAGAAATTATGGATCTCAATAGCATTGGTCGGTCTTTCTCAATTCCTTACAGCCTCGACTTTCGCTGGATCTACTGATATCCCATCCATTGAGATCACATGTCCTAAGAAAGACACTTCTTCGAGCCAGAACTCGCATTTAGTGAGCTTTGCATATAGTTGATTTGTCTTCAATACTTGTAATGCAATCCTTAAATGCTCTTCATGATCTTCCTTGGTCTTTGAATAAATCAATATATCATCAATGAAGACCACTATGAATTGATCCAGATGAGGTCTGAATATGCTATTCATCAACTGCATAAAGGCTGCAGGGGCATTCGTTAGTCCAAAAGGTATAACAACAAATTCGTAGTGCCCATACTTACTCCTGAACGCAGTCTTATGAATATCCTCATCTTTGATTCTCAGTTGGTGATATCCTGACATGAGATCAATTTTTGAGAAATACTTGGATCCAGATATCTGGTCAAATAACTCATCGATCCTCGGCAGTGGATACTTATTTTTGATAGTGAGATGATTCAACTGCCGATAGTCGATGCATAGCCTCATCGATCCATCCTTCTTCTTTACAAATAGTATGGGCGCTCCCCATGGGAAGTGCTTGGTCTGATGAATCCCTTCTCTAAAAGCTCCATCAGTTACTCTTTTAACTCCTTGAGCTCGACAGGGGACATCCTATAAGGTGCCTTGGAAACTGGACCACCACCAAGGACTAGGTCGATGGTGAAGGCCACTTCTCTTTGTGGGGGTAGACCAGACATATCCTCTCGAAATACGTCAGGAAACTCCTGAACGATGTGGAAATCTTCTATCTTGGACTTCTTAGTCTCTTTTATGGTGACAAAAGTAAGGAAATATACACACCCTTTCCTTATTAGCTTACTAGCTTGGAGAGCCGAAATAAGAGGTGACTTGCTCTGACTCTTAGGGCTAGTGTAGATAAGTTTCGGGAACTCCTTAAAAGTTACCTTGCTGTTACGGCAATCAACAATTGCCTGGTATTTGGATAGCCCATCAGCTCCTAATATGACGTCGTAATCTTTCATGTCTAGGCATATTAAGTTGGCAGGTAGATTCTCCCCCTTCAGCATAACTTCACAATTCAGATAATGGTGTGTGATCTCAGATTCATTTTCGAGAGGGGTTGAAATAACTAGAACTATCCATTCTGGCTCCATAAGTAATGGATCAGCAAACTTCTTTGAAAGAAAAGAATGCGATGCACTAGTATTAAACAAGACATGTGCAAATTTGGAACAAATCTTTAATGTATCTTCCACCAGTCCGCCTTCATCTTGTTCCGCCTCTTGGAGAGCTTGGAGGCGTGCTTTCTTCTTCACCGGACGCTTCTCGTCTCTTGCTTGATCATTCATTAATGGACAGTCGAGAATACGGTGATCACGGCTCCCACAACTGAGACAAGCTCCTAATCTTCTCCAACATTCTTCGGCCCCATGGCCAGCCTCCTTGTCACAATGTTTGCACACCTCTTTGAAAGGTGCGCCAGTAATGGAGAAGGGTTTGTTGTTCTTCTTTTCTTTCTTTTCTTTGGAAGAAATACCTTCATCATTGGTTCTCTTCTTCTGGAAGGTGGGCTGGAAGGCACTAGAGGTTGTTATTGACTCCTTCTTGTCCTTTCCATGGATTCTATCGGAATTGGTGTCTGACAAATCTCCAATCCACAAGTGGTATCAGTTTCCTATCTAGCCTTTCCCACTGAAAAATTTGCTCTTGCATTGGCAAGTGTTGACTCCCACAGTTGACCCTCTCTAGGTCTGGCTCTGTCTAGGACCCCGGTGTTCAGGTGTCGACCCTAAGGGCCGCCCCCTTGTCTCCAGACTCCTACCTGGGCTATCCTGGCATTTGTCATAAAGATAAATTGGCCCCCTGCCGACATATGTCCTCATGTTGATTGCCATTCCTAGACCATCTGCAATGAAATTTCCTGGCTGCAATGAAAGCATCTGCAATTTTAACAATTGGTGGTATCAGTCTCCTGTCTGCCTTGAAATCCTCAATCGATATCAACCTTCTTGTTTCATCAACTGGCATCAACTGGCTTCATCTACGAACTAGCAGTATATGGTCTCCCTGTATTTGCATCTGATTTGAGGCTTGCCTTCATGCAATGTTCTTCCTCATGATATTTGAACTTATTGCTTGATGAATTGAAATGAATGTTCATTACTTGATGAGCTGACTTACATCATGCTATTCTGACCCTGAAAGTAGCTTAAATCTTAGCCCTCTTTATTGATGGCAAAGGGGGAGAGACTTGTGGAGTCATTGATAATTGGAGAGAGTGTAAAAGGGGGAGAGTGATGAGAAAGGGAAGAGAATGCATAAAAGGGGAGAGAATGTGGACTAATGGACATTGATTTGTAATCATGCTTATTATGTTCAATCATATATTTGGGCATTGATCTTAATGACATCAATGACTCATAATTGCCATCATCAAAAAAGGAGAGAATTGTTGTATCCCAAGTTTTGATGATGTCTGATTATGACTCATTGATGAGTCTAATGTGGTTTTAATGATGTCAACATGCATTAAGTTCAGATAAAATAGAGGCTTAGACCAAACATTGCAAACAGATCAAGCAGAAGGATTAAGTAAATCAATGGCAGCAAAGATTCAATGAAAGCAAGCAAGGCAGTTTGAGAAGGTGATACAGGTAGATCAAGTATTTTAGATCAAGCTTTTGTCATATGTTGATTTAGACCAATAGAAACCCAAGGTGTAAGGCCCTTGGATGCACAGAAATCAAGAACTACAACAGGGCTTCGACGAAAGAAAAAACAAAATCAAATTGAACAAGGCTGCATTGACGCAAGACCTTCACTGCGTTGACACTAGCAATCGCTGGAAAGCAATCCCATTAAGGTTGCGTCGACTCCATTGTCACGATGCGTCGACCCCAGATTATCTTTTTTAAGGTGCTTCAAGTGTTCTTCGAAGGCTGCATCGACCCCACTCCTATACTGTGTTGACTCAAAATGGCCTTCTAAAGCAGATTCATGTATACACTATCAGGCTGCGTCGACCCCATGGTTCTGTTGTGTTGACTCCAAATGAACTCCCAGCAAGCATTGAACCAATCTTCCAAGCTATGTTGACCCAACCATTCTATTGCGTCGACCTCATCAGCTCTAGCAGCAATCTGACAAGCGATTAGCACTAGCTACATCGACCCCATAGTCTCAGGGCGTCGACGCCAGGGCTTCCCAGAAACTATTGTAAATGCTGTTCACAATGGATGCGTTGACGCACCCTCCATGATGCGTCGACTCCATGAAGGCAGCTCGCCAGCAACTCAGGAATCCATGAAGCTGTGTTGACGCAATGACCTTGCTACGTTGACACACCAGAGTCTTTTTCAGCCTATTTCTGTCAAAATCACAATTATCTTGAAGATCGTCCAAAAGCCAAAAATAGGTGACCTAAACCTCCAAAAACACATATTTCAAGGTCTGGAAAAAGTTCTAACGATAGTAAATTGTCCTTCTCCATCATGAGGCTCAAGGACAACATTTTTAAAAGGAGATTTGTTAGTAGATAGATTTGGGAAAGGTTAGTTGTCACTGTACTATAACTTTTGGACATAGCAAATGGGATTTCAGTCAAACTTTTCTTCTGCCATGAGGCCAATCAAAATACAGATCTAGAAGCTAGCTCCAGGTAACTTGCATACTTAGAGAGAGAGAGAGAGAGAGAGAGAGAGAGAGAGAGAGAGAGAGAGAGAGAGAGAGAGAGAGAGAGAGAGAGACACCGTAATGGAATTTTTAACATATAAGAAAATTTAGAGTTTTAGGAAACCTGAGGCAAAACATAGTTAGGCCAGACACCGCATTTAGATCAAAATGCAGTCAGTCTACAGGTCACGATCAAGAGAATGCAGTTAATCGCAGGGTCGTGTTCAGAACATGGTCCCTATGAGGAACGCGATCTCAGACAGAAACTCATTCCGACAGGTAAATAAGAAAACGATGATACCTCATGCAATAAAACTTAAAATACATGCATAATAGTTGATTAAAATTAGATAAAATAGTATATAAATGATCTAGATCATCTAAATCTATTTGCTTGATCAATTAGGGTTTAGACTGAGAGAACATTGACCTTTAATTTGAATTAGGGAGGAAGAGGGAAGAAGAACACAAACGCCCAGTGCTTGCTTGTCCTCCTTAATTCCACGCCCGAGCACGATCCTAGCACGACCTGCAATGTAATGACCTGAGATCTTGATACCGAGAATGACCCATATCATTCGAATCCTGGCCCACCGTCCACGAGCCTGAGGGCTCGGAAGGGCAGAAAGGAGGGTGTGATGTACATAGAAATGTTAAATAAAGCAAGCAACCACTAAAGTAACAATAATTAAATAATCTAACTACAGAGTCCAATCCAAATAAAGTACAGTCTAAGGCAAGAGAAGCATACTCTAATGTTGAGTGAACACTTGGCCCGACAAGCTAGCAACTACGAACCTCCATGCTACACCCTCGAACCTCAAGGAAGAATCGTCACACCTGAAAAATAGGGCGTGAGCCTCCTATCACTGGCTTAGTAGGGGACCCGCAGAACCCCAACCATAAACAATGGTGGTAACAAGCGGCGAAGCAAGAACAACAACAACAACAGCAAGCGGGAGTAGCAATGGCGACTACAATAGCAGAAGGAATAGTCGTAACCAAAAATACGATGGCCAGTAAAACCTTGACTCTATAGCTACTCCTACTATATCGAAAAACACACCCCGATCTCACAATCGAGGGACCACCGGACTGATAAGAAAACCCTGGTGACGCTAGAAGCAAAAGATGCCATGACACATCTATCTTGGAGGCCAACCCTCACTGACAAAGGCCCAGCTTAAGACCATATGGCCTGGGAACACGGTCACAACCTTGCCTTCGTGAACCCTACACAGTATGGGAAAAACCTATGGTAACCTTTACCAGAAATCCTAATCCTTGGTGTCGGAAAGACACTCAGAAACCACCCGAAGAAACCACAAGAAAACTCAGCTCAAGTCATGAGAGTCTCATTACGTGAAGGGAGTACTGCCCACTAGAAGTAGGTCCGAATGTGTCCCCTGATGACTTAGTCAGTGCCGCAGGTGTCTCCCTACGCACCCCAAGCGGACACTAAGACGTCAAACCAATAACCAAAACACAAAACAAAGACTAGCTGGGGTCGCGCTCGTTAGTGCAGGTCCAGAGCCCCCAGCCGCGTGTGCACACACAGACCATGCATCCAAGGTCGGGTCCTCTAGCTGGTTTTCCCCACAAGCCTAGACTCGGATGCAAGATGAGGGGCCTATGGTAACTAGCCTAAAATCGTCTCTCTTAGGTATAGCTCTCCACCTACTCCCAGATAGGCCAGCATGCGCGTGCCCAGGCAGCTACGGTGGCTCTCCACTTGCTCTGCACCCAGGTGGGTTGGCACATGAGTGCCCAGGCAAGCCACAACTAGTGGGGCCACTAAGTGTGAGACTCTCAATGGAAACCACCGAAAACACGAATGGGCTACACACAAGCCCATCATAATTAGCTTGAAAAATGGGTGGCACGTTGCCACCAGACTCTAGTTAGTACACTAGACCTATTATACCCAACAACCCTTGAGTCACAAGACTCAGGGTCAAGGCCGTTGCATAGGATAGCTCCATGACGTCAATCTGGCCTATCCCTAGGTCAGAAACCATGATAATATAATTATTAGGGTGGCTCATGATTGCCAACCCTAATCCCTTCCAAAGGAAGGCTAAGAAACCCCCCAGCCCTAGGCTAGGTAATTGGACTCACAGTCCACCAGTCATTCGTATGGCCCACACGGAAACCACTTTCCAGAAAAGTCAAAAATGTGCGAGAATGGCCTCAAGCTTGCAATATAAATCAAAGCGCAATAACATCCACATAAAGATGAATACACAATCATTGACTAAAAATCTAACTTTTATTGATAATAATCAAAGTACATGAATGTTTAACTCTCTTTTGACATAATGACAACTAGACTCAATAAAAAATAAAAATTACATAGTATGACTCAACAAAGTAAAAATTACATGACATGCCTCTAAACTAACATAAGGACTCATGACACTCTAAGTCTTCTCTCAGGTCTTCAATCATCACTCTCAGACCCATCATCGAAATACTCAGAATCTGATCCACTAGAGTCTCCTAGAAAGATTAAAAAGTAGGGCAATGAGCACACTTGCCCATTAGGTAACTTCATATCAACATGAAGGCATAGTTTAAATAATTAATATTTTAGCTCTAGGAAGTAAGATAAGAAAAAATGTGGTAAAACAAGCGATATAAAGCCAAAGTAACAACACAAGTATCATAGAAGATATGAGTATCCATGTAGAGTAAGAGCAAGATCGACAAGAAGTATAACATGAATGTAACTTGACCTTTCATGAATGAGAATGTATTTTCCATAATCATAAGGTTATGCACTAAAAAGTAATTTAACAAGAATGTACTAGCAAGCATGTAATTTCACAAGATGGTCTCTTGGTTTTCACACGTTTATGAAAAAAGTACTCCTGGTGTAATGTGATGTCAGTGTTCATCATACCCCATGGTTTATAGTATGTTTCCAGCTATCTACGAGAGGGCTAGCGTCGAGCCCTTGGACACTGTCCGTGCCTGCTTTTGCATCTTCATGTTATAAATCAAGCTACTTCCATGAGATATAACAATAAATATGGCCAATACTGTAAAGTTTAATAACAAGTTTTATGATAACAAATCTCCAGGTGAGAATGTACCAAATATGAAACATGAGAGTTAAAGGAATAAGTTATGGACAAGGTCATGCTACAGGAGGAATCCGACAGCATAACAGTACGTTCATTAATTTTCATAATTCATAAGATTACTTTTGAACAAGGTTTTAGGTTCTAGACAATCATTAGACCATCTAAGAACATAGGAAAAATCAACTCGTGGGTCAAACCTCGGGTTAAGGACATTTGGGACAAAAATGGTCATGCCTGGGCCGTTTTCTCGAAATAGCGGTCTTCAGCCTGGCCGCAACTAGAAGGTGGCGGTCCTGGGATGGCCGCAACTAGACAGTCGACACCAGAAAGAGGGAAGAGTCGACACAGTAAAAACTCTAGCAGAATGCGGTCTAGGGAGGGCCGCTACTTGGTAGTGGCTGTAACACCCTCAAATATAGCTAAGTTGCTCTATATCACGGAGGCGCCTTTTGAAGTATCGGCTCAGTTCTTGTAAAGAACTCCGATGTTAAGCGTGCTTAATGGGGAGTAGTACTGGGATGGGTGACCTCTCGGGAAGTCCCCCATTCTGGAGCCGATCACTATTAGAAAGGGACAAAATTGTGAGTCCGGTAGGCCAAAGCCGACAAGTCAAGGGGACAATGGGTAAGCTTGAGTTTCTGTTAGTGACGTATAGCCCATAGGAGCTCTTAGTGTCAGGCCAAGGCGTCTCTAGTGTTCACGTGTTGCTGGTCGCGTCTCCATCTAGAGTCTGAGGTTCGCATCACCTAGAGTCGGTCCCTCTGTCCGTCCCGCATCAGTTTGGTATCAGAGAGGGTTGAGTCTAAGGTAGTCCTTGCACTAGTCTTTACATACATCAAATCATGGTCTAAGTCGAGTCTAGGATCATCATTGCTTTAAAAAAAAGTATTTTAAAATTACATTGCATTCCCAATACACGGTATATCAAAAGGCGTTACTAGATATCTAGGTTAAGCCTATTTGGAAGGTAGCCTCCTTGCATCGAGAAGGTCTTCGGATTAGTTTCTCTGCCACGTACCATACTTGGGTTAGAGTCTAGGGTCATGTCTCATTGCTAGGTTCATCTTGCTTTAGTCCGCGCACCCCAGTCAATGTGTCTTGCATGCCCACCCGTCGAGGCACCCCATACTCACCACCACCACCTATGGCGGATTCTCAAGCCCGTAGTCCCGATGAGCCTTCGGTGGCCGAAATGTTTCGATCTCTCATGGATCTATTATAAATCAGCTATTTCAAACACTCATCTTTCTACACTCTAAGAAAGTGTAACAGTAACTACTCAATCGGCCAACCAACATGAAATCACAGATATTTGAGCAGTCCTAAAATCTGGTTTCAGACTTCAGAGTATGCAAAAGATTCTAAGACAAAGAAATGCTACATGACATATCGACAATGAATAAGCAGAGGCATGGCTCATCATTGATTTAGGATTTATCTGCAGATCCTCTTTGCATTCTGCCAACCTCCTTGTGTAAAACATTTCCTTTAGAACTTTAAGAAGCTATCCTTCATCTGAATGTAGGCAGGCGTTTTGATATTCTACTCTGGGCCCACGTGGCTTTGGTTTAAGATAGATAAAACCATGATTGAGAGTCCTAGCCTTTCCTTTAAAGGTTTCAAAAGTGTAGTCGTGGTGAAGGATAGAGAGGCATTTTAATGTTTTATCTCTTGGTATTAGTTGTTAGGGTAGCCAAGTTATTTCTCCCTAGTATGAGGGGTATTTTGTCTCTGTTTGCAATTTTCAAACTGCCCTATTTTTAACAATATACAAGGTGAGGAGAGGTTGCAGGCTTCTATGGCCGCAGTTATTCTTTCTCCACTCTCATGCCTCCTCTCTTCATATCTTCATCTATTCTTCCTCTGAAATTAATCATGGTATCAGAGCGATCTTGCGGATGGGGTGCTGATCTTCTCCGGTCATCGATCCATCATCTGCGGAGTCCCATAGGGCTGCGATCCCCTGTTCAAAACAGGGGACCGGCCTGACTGTTCCGCGGCCTCTCCTCTTCCTGGAAGCATCAGTTGGTGGTTTCCTAGAGATCGGCTGATCCATATAAGAGGTGCGGCCATCTTAGGAGTGTCATCCGGGGTTCCAGAGACACTCTCTCTTGGTGTGCTCCCTCTGGTTGGTGATCCGGGAGTCTCCGACATTGGCAGGCATATCTTGCTCGTGTAGTATTCGTCTGCAGTTGGTTTCTCTCTTCATCACTACGATGTCTACCATCTCTGAATCTACCTCTCATCCGGTGAGTTCATCTCTTCCGATGGTTGCACCTGATCATCATTCTCTTCAAATGACTATGGTCAAGTTGGATCCTTCGAACTATCATCTTAGTCGATCTTAGCTTGTATTTTTCTTGGTGGAAAAGGCAAGTTGGGTTATATTGATAGTACTACTCTTGCCCCCCCACTTTCAGATCCCAAGTGACCTTAGAATGTTGATAACAGTCTTGTTATGGGATGGATAATTAATTCTGTCAGTCCTGATATTCAACATCTTATTATGTATGCCTCTACTGCATCTGAGATGTGGACTTTGCTTGAAAATTTATATAGACAGGAGAGTAATCTTGCCAGGACTTATCAGTTGACCAGTGACATCCAATCTCTCAAACAAGCTAAGCATTCTGTTACCACCTATTTTAGCGACCTCAAGACTAAGTGGCAAGAACTCGACTCCTACATGCAATATAAATGGACTTGCACCACTGATCAGGCGCTTCACCTAAAGCATGTCAAGTCTACCAAAATTTTCCAGTTTCTTGCCGGACTTGATGCTCACTATGACTCGCTACGAGGACAACTTCTTTCTGCAGATATGTTACCTTCTTTGGAGGCAGTCTTCTCCAAAATTCTCAATGAAGAGGGTCGTCGTCAGGTGACATCTGCGTCTTCCACTGTCCTCTCTTCTCTAGCCGGGGGTGAATTTGTAGCTCTTGTGAAAAAAGATACTTCATCCTCCTCTAAACCCAAGGGTAGAGATACAAAGCACTGCACACATTGCAATCGGGATAATCACGACGTCAACTTTTGCTGGGAGCTCTAGCCTGAGAAGCTGCCAGAAAATTCAAGATTGGTGGCTCGAGGGGCAAGGGGCGTCGTGCTACTAAAGGAAATGTTGTTGCATCTCAGCCCACTGGTACTACCCCGGCGACTTCCTCTGAAGGTAGCTCCACTACATCTCATGTAACACCCCGGATTCTAGGATCATGTTTCCGCAGGTTGCGGATTGTGTCCGAGCGGGTTTCAGACTTTTACATTGATTTTTCGGACCCGTTGTTGGTATGACTGTGAATTATTTTCGGTCCGTGATGCCACACGGAGTGGCCCAGGGACACAAATATTCGGATTAGATTGAAGGATAACTCTCGTCTAATTTGAATATTGTGACCCATCTAAATAGGTAGAACAGTTTAACCCACTCTTTTTATCAAAATAAATGGGAGTAAGTGGAGGGACAGACTAATCAAAGGAGGATATCCCTCTATTTATCTAAGCCTCCATCAAAGAGGGGCTTAAGGTGTAGATATGGCAACTCGATTTATTATTTATCCTGTGATTTTTTTTTACATGGGCATATATGTGTAGAGGGCAGGGGAAGAGAAGGATAGGAAGAAAAAAAAATGTGGACCACTTATCTTTGTCAGTATCATCCTTATCCTTCTCTCTCGAGCGAGAGAGAGCCCCAGCTAAAGCGAGGGATATATAAGGTAGATAATTGTTTCCTCCCAAACGATATGGGATTATTCTCACCTACTGGACGGTCTCCCTTCGTCCTGCTCTTCTTTCACTCTGCGACGCCTCCAACCGTCGTTTTCCGGTCATTTTCTCTGCGTCTCCCAAGCGAATTCGAATTGGCTTCGCAAAAATTTCCAACTTTGGGCCACGTTTCCGTGCAACCATGACCGCACAGAGCCGAGCTGTCCAAAGTACTGCGCTTCCTGGTGATAAGGAGACTGATGTTTCTGGGAGTGACATAGGAATATATGGGACTGCATGCGTGGCAGACTGAATAAAGTTGGTTTTAGCTTATACTGGCCGTCTGGACACATCAGTTAAAGTATTGTCGTTCCTTGGCTGAGGGAGAACTGTATATGGGTGTGATGTTGTTTGCTTCTCGGCAGATGTGTTGGACAGGGTGTGATGGGAATGGAAGGCTCGGAAGCAAAGGCCAATTAAAGCTAGCGGCGCATGCCAGAGCTTGTTGTGTTAAGGATTTGGAGGGAGGAAGTTAACTTGCAAGAGACTTCTTCATATACCCTTGTTTGCGAGCTGGTGCAATCTATGAAAGGAGATATGACATCAATGGCTCGTCCTGTACATGCAATCGCTAAGGCTATATGGTTGATGTTGCCAAAGAAGTTGGTGCTGATGCAGTTGCTCATGGATGTATGTACAGGAAAGGGAAATGATCGATCGATCAGGTCCGTTTTGAATTTGAACCGGCATTCTTTGCACTAAATCCCCCAACTAAATTAATGTTGTTGCTCCATGGAGCTAGGGAATGGGACATGAAGGGGCGATCGAGAAGCTATGCCATTGAATATTATGCCAAGAATTCACATTAGTGTCGCCGATCCTGTGACAAAGAAATCCATTTACAGCAGAGATCGGAATCAGTGGCACCGTAGCCAAGAAGGGCATATATATATTCTGGAAGATCCAGCAAATGAGCCAGCCGGGCCAAGGATATGCATGTATGTATGTATACGATGACTGTGTAGACCCTGAAGATGCTCCTAATACTCTCTGCACACAGAGAGATCGGTATTGCATGTATGTCTCGTTCAGGTTTACCCGTCTCCATATCAGTGGGAATGAGCTCTCTCCTGCATCTCTAACTCTGTCAGATCGAGATCAATGAAATAAATTGGTGGGAAACATGGCATCGGACGAATAGACTAGTTAATTGGCATGAAGAGCCGTGGGGTCTATGAGACTCCTGGTGGGACAATATATGTATCCTCTTCACCGCCGTACGTGAGCTCTAATCTCTGACACTTGATCTCGAGACCATGCATGCAGGTTTAAAAGGACTCTCTTGCCCCCGAAGTATGTGCTCAGTTGGTATATGCTGGTCGTTGGTTCGATCCTCTTCGGCGCCTGTCCATGGATGCGTTCAGGGAGAAGATCACAGAGAACAAACACTACATGCAGGATCTGTGACACTCAAATTGTACAGGGGGCTAGTAAGTGTACGTGGCCTCCACAGGAAGAGCCCTTAATTATAAAATTACAGCCTGCACAGAGAAGGCATCTCTTCGTTTGAGAACGGTACACCGACATCTATAACCGGGCTGATGCTGCTGGGTTCATCCGGCTAGCTGTACGGCCTTCCTACCGGAGTACGGTCCATGCTGGAGATGTTAGATTTAATCTACCGTGGCCATACATGTATGTATATAAAATAAATTGTATACTATGGACTATCATAAAGTTTATCGCGTATGGGTCTCTGTAGGGGGGAATAAGGAGGGCTGGCCCAAGGTGGGCTCACCCATGGGCGCCTAGCCCAATTGGGCCTTGAGAGTGAACTAAAAGTGGCCCACTAGCCCTGAATTAGCCTACAAGGCTCAAATAAGGCCCTAATGGAGTCTAATTGGCCTTAGAATGGCCTACAAAGGTCCAACTTGAAAGAAATAAAAGGCTCCAAACTCCAAACTAGCTCTCCATGTCATCTCCAAGCCATAGCGAAGTCTGCACGTCCCGAACGGCGCTACGTGTCCTGTAATGTCACTCTACTGCATCGTGCCGATCTTGAGCTTGGGTGTCCTCACCAAACAGGCATGCAAGTAGGGTGAACAAGCACTCAAAATCAAAAGACATGCAAAGTTTTTTTTTCTTTTTTTCTTTTCTTTTTGCACGTACACTTGTATATATCATTATTCCATGCATATGCCCTATACACGTACATCATCATTCCGCCCGACGCGAGCACCTGCAAGCGAGTAGAAGAAAAAGATTAATGTCATCACAAGAGGGGAAAAGTTTTTTTTTATGCATTATGGAGAGTCTTGGTAGGACAAAGGGGCTGACGTCAGCCAACCATTTCATTGAGACGGTGAGTCTGGTCCAAAGGTAGGATGGCAAGCCTCAACAGGATGTCTCAGCCAACAATAGAACAACGGGCCTAGATGGAAAGTCTAAGCCGCTGAGGTGTGTTAACACCACAGTGGGATGTGATAATGAATGTTAAGATAGGCCTAAGCCAAAAGGGGGTTATATGTGCTTGGAGAGCTGTCGGCTCAGATGCTGATGGTAGCAAAGTTAATGATAGAGCTATCAGCTTGACTGCCGATGAGAAACGAGCTGTTGAAAAAGCTGTTGACTCAGATGCCAATGGTTGTAAAGCTGTTTGCTCAAATGCCAATGGCTGGAAAGCTGTTGGCTGGGATGCCAATGATAGGTAAGCTGTTGGCTCAAATGCTAATGATTAAAAAGCTGTCGACTTGAACGCCAATGATAGGTAAGTTGTTGGCTCAGATGCCAATGATTGTGAAGTAACTGGCTTGAATGCCAATGATAGGAGAGTTGTTGGCTCGAATGCCAATGACTGAAAAGCTGTTGGCTTGGATGCCAATGATAGGAAAGCTGTTGGCTCAAATGCCAATGCTTGGAAAGTTGTCAGCTCGAACGCCAATGATAGGAAAGCTGTTGGCTCAAATGCCAATGATTGTGAAGCTACTGGCTTGAATGCCAATGATAGGAAAGTTGTTGGCTTGAATGCCAATGACTGGAAAGCTGTTGGCTTGGATGCCAATGATAGGAAAGCGGTTGGCTCAAATGCCAATGATTGGAAAGCTGTCGGCTCAAACACTAATGATAGGTAAGTTGTTGGCTCAAATGCCAATGATTGTTAAACTACTGGCTTGAATGCCAATGATAGGAAAGTTGTTGGCTCGAATGCCAATGACTGGAAAGTTGTTGGCTTGGATGCCAATGATAGGAAAGCTGTTGGCTCAAATGCCAATGATTGGAAAGTTGTCGGCTTGAACGCCAATGATAGGTAAGCTGTTAGCTTAAATGCTAATGATTGTGAAGCTATTGGCTTGAATGCCAATGATAGGAAAGTTGTTGGCTCGGATGCCAATGATGGGAAAGCTATCGGCTCAGACGCCGATGGTTGGAAAGCTGTTGGCTTGGACGCCAATGATTTAAAGGTCAGTGGAGAAGCAGTTGGTTTAGATACCGATGGTAGGGGAGCTGTCGATTAAGAAGCCGATAGTTGGGGAGCCGTCAGCTCGGACGCCGATGATGGAAAAGCTATCGAAAAGGCCGATGGGAAAGTTGTTGGCTCGAACGTCAATGGTAGGTAAGTTGTTGGCTCAGATGCCAATGATTGTGAAGATATTGGCTTGAATGCCAATGATAGGAAAGCTGTTGGCTTGGATGCCAATGGTAGTAGAATTGGTAGCTTAGAAATTGATATTTGGAGAGCTATCGGCTCAGGCGCCGATGGTAGGAAAGCTATCGATTTAGATATCGAAGATAGGAAAGCTGTTGGCTTGAATACCAATGATGGGAGAGCTGTCGGCTCAAGATGCCAATAATGAAGAAGCTACAAGGGGGAAGGGGGATTGTAGCCCAGAACGGGCATTATTCGGTGGCAAACCCACCTTCTGCTGCGGCCCTCTGATCGTCCTTCTCCTCTTTTTGATGGGTAGCCCTCTTCTCCCTTTCCTTCTCTCTGCTCTCCTCCCTGGCTGACCCCTCGTAACCCTTCTGCTGCTCTCTCTTTTTTGCCCTCCACTCTATCTGTAGCTCCCTCCGCCTGTCGTGTTTTCCCAGTCTCAAATGCTTCGAATCATAGGGTTTTTATAAGCCGGGAGAATGGGTGCTGGACGGCAGCTGGGAGCCAAGGCGGGTGGGCTGGCGGCCTCTAGCGCCCTTGGCCGTTGGTTTACATGGGCCATCGGCCCATTTAGCCCATTTAGCCTATGTGTTAGCCATGCTGATCCTTTCTTTAGCCCATTTAATTTGTTCAGGCCCATTTTGATGGTTTTAGGCCCATCTTTTGCCCATTTAATTTATTCGGGCCCAATTCCAATGACCTTGGCCCATTCTTTTTATTTGTGATGACTTGGCCAATTGACTGGCTTGTCTTGTTGTCCGCTATTGCTCTAGACTTGACGAAGTGATTTTGGGCGCTGAACTTGAGGTCCTCATCCTTCAAGTAATAGTTCTGAGTGATTTTCGACACGTGCCAAACCCGTGTCAAATTACTCGGGTTTCACTCTGATTCGACCTTCGGCACTATGATCTGTGCTGTCAGGCCTGCTCTGCGGATATGTGGAGCATCTTCATCGAGTGGACTATCCCTCAAAGTATTTTCGCCTTCACTGGGCAGCTCTTCGGCCTCTTGTGGACCTTTTCGGCATGATATGTACCCTGATCGAGTCACTTGGGTTTTCTACTGATATTACCTTTGACACCTGTTTTGAGGGACCATGGATCTTTCTTCATCTCAGGAAGCTTCCTTGTCAGGTGAGAGGCCACCAGGTGTATTTTCATCCTGATCGGATGATATATGGGGTTTGTTCGTCACAAACAAATCGATGCCAGTCTGTTGAGTTTGTTGATCTCGACTTGCCACACAGCATTGCCGAGTTGTTGTAGAATCCTTCCAACGTCCCGACATGACGTATTACGGAATCCCTGATGCTTTATCAGGTGACCTAGGGCTTCAGCAGTTCGAGCGGACTTCCCTTCAATCTTCTTTTGACTTTTCCGCTCTTGGTTAGCTACTCTTGGACGTTAGGGTGTGTTTGTCATGCAGTAATAGTTTAGACGTCACTCATGATGTAGGGAGTCTCGATTAGAGCTTAAGACCTGGAGATGTAAAAATATTTTCAGTGTCAACAAATGCCCCCCACCCATGGGTGTCGCAAAAGAGGGACGAAAGAGCGGGACCTGCGGGTGTAGCCCATAGCCCATTTGAAAATATTGTGTGTCTTTTTATTATTCGTTATTGTATCCATTCCATTTCTATTTATCATCATTTTTTGTTTTCATTAATTTACTTTATTGTCTCTTCTTTATTTTATTTCATCATTGTTTACTTTATCATCATCATTCTCATTATTTTATTCTCATACAAGCACGCAGGCATTCATCGACCGTAAGCATAGAATAGATATATATAGAACAGTTCCCTTATATCAGAGATAGGATAAGGACAGCGCCCATGATTCACGGACGGAGTGCGGCTCACGAAGCACAACTAAGAGAGACGTGCATACGTAAAGAGGACACCGCATAGGATATATACATAGCATAAGCCACGATCTACACCCGAGACTATTCCTCTGTAGTGTGAAAGTACAATTATATAAGTAGTGAACCCTAGGCATAGGGACGTACAGACGTTCTGAGTAACACTAGAGGATTACTTTAGCGCCTACACATACATTCAGGGCTCCCGATTTTTGGCAGCTTCGCACAACCCCCCTTGTTTATTCTTGATTTGAGATTTCACCGTTCGGCGTGAGTCTCCTCACGTGTCTCAATGGGGATTCCCGGGTACTAGGGTTCATCCTTTTATTTGCAGTGTTCTTATAAACTTCACCGTTCGACGCGAGTCTCCTCATGTGTCTCAATAGGGATTCCCGGCTACTAGGATTCATCCTTTTATTCATAGTACTATTTATGGACTTCACCGTTCGACGCGAGTCTCCTAAATTATCAGGTGGTACTTGGATATCTGAGATGTGGAGTGAATACAGGTTGCAATTGGCAAACATAGATCTCCCTGCTGCTCTTGAGAATCGCAGAGAATGCAGATTGTTGAGAGATAAGTGGAGAAAATCTATACGGCATGAACTTATGGAGAAGGAAATGACGACTAAGGTTTGCTACCTCCCTTGGTATGATGAACTGTGATTGTCAAAAATTTCAGAGTAAATCTGATTCCACTAGAGTTGCATTTGTTAATTGGTTTGTGGATGTATCTTCGGGCGGTTTCCTGCAATATGGTAGAAAACTACTTTGTTATGGGAACCTGTTAGTGGGATATTAGAATGGCTCCTTACAGTTAAAAGACAACGATTTGACCTATGCCCATGATTTCTTCTTCAGGATGAGAGAGAGAATCTGAGGTGCTCACATATAGGAAAAGCAGATGATGGAGACCCGGAACAAGAGTCTCCCCATGATATTCAGGATGAGGGAAATTTTCAGTCTATCCTCTTCAATGACCATCATCATCTGGAAAGGAACCCTTCATCCAATGCTCATCTAGAACTTAGTCCTACAATTTCAGATCAAGAAGAAAACTTGGATAACTTCCAAGCAACTGCTATCAACACCATGAATTACTCCACAGATAATTGTCATGCGGAAAAGATCCCTTCCCTCAACAGTCCTCAAGAGCACAGCCCTTCCTCCATGGATCTTGGAAGGAATGGATATATAGTCAAGCAAGCAACAACTTCCCCTGGTCCCTTCAAATTCAATGGACATGAAAATGGTGCTGACGACATTACGGAATCAAAAGCTTTGTCCACAAATGTTCATCACCTGGAGAGGATTCCTTCCCTCAACAGCCACATTACACTTAGTTCTGTCGATGTACATGAAGATGGGAATCAGCGTTTAGTAAAATGTTCACATAATTATTCTGTCATCCCACAGTTCCTTCCTGTGACTCCAGCGGCTGATGTCACTGAAGAAAAGCTTCCTATCTCACCTCCCAAAGATATTTGGCGAGGCGGCAGCACAGGCCATTCATACTACCATTATTCTCCAGAAAGCCAGGTACGTACAACTGCTGGTGAGCTGGCAGTCCGGCAGTCACAACCTATGAAAGAACGATCATCTCAGTTGATTGATTTGGAAGCTCAGATGCTTGATCGAGAAGCTACAGAACCTATTGCCTCTCCTTTGCATGACAACAACAGAACAGCCATGTTCAGTTCAAATGCGAGCCTAGGCCACAACTTGCTACTTCCTCCCTTTCATATGCAGGGGTTGCCATCATCTTATTCGGAAGAGCATTTGAATGGCTCAAAACAATCAGAGTTTCAATTTTTAGTCACAAATGATGGCTTGCGGCAATCCAGCCAGGTTCCTCACTTGTTCCATGAGCAACAACAGTTGCTCAAGCAGAGTCAAGCTAGAGAGAGAGAATTGTACTCGCAACCGATGTCGAACAGAATTATGCATTCAAGTAACAGATATCCAAGTCAAGGACACTTCCTGTCTGTTGGCTTACATGATTTGACTAACTTCCACTGCCCTGTAAATAGTGGACTAGTGGGCCACAACTGGTTTACTGGGGAGCATGGCACTCATAATGGTTGGCCTGGTGCGGAGACTTTTGGCACTGCAAGCCAGCGCCTTGAAGATGCAGGTGGTGCTGACGGGAGCCTTTTCAGTGTTCTATCTGGATGTAGTAAGTTGCCCTCACATTCATCATTTGTCACTACAAGTTCTCGGGGGTTCTCGCCGAGCGGAAACTTTGTCGGCGCAAGCAATCCACGTAGCGATGGCACTTACCCGTATGCACCTGCTCTCAGTGATGCGAGCGGTAGAGATGCAGCCGCATTGAAAATGAACAGCACGCCATGGATGAACTTCTATCTTGAAAATCGTAGGTTGTAGGGTTCACTTACGAGGCCATTTTTGGACTGCGGATCTTCTTTGCTTGGTCAAAATTGCAATCCCTTCGTGTCAACCAGTTCTTCAGATTGCTGGGGCTGAATGTGCGGGTGTTCCGCAAGTCCGGCGGCCTTTGGCTGGAAACCACCGCTACCAGTCACCAGACGCTGGCGGAGCATGAAGAAGCGGCATGCGTAGGGATCCGCGTGACCCCTATTGAGTCTGGCTGTGACTCACCCTTCTCTCTTGTAGGTGAGCCGTCCTAGTCTCCCGCCACTGTTCCTCGTCCGTTTCCAGATTGAGTCTAGAGCGCCAGCTGTCTTGTCGTCTCAATGTACTTTTATCCAGGGTATGCCCCGTGTAGTTGTACAGCGAGACTTCTGTTGTCATTATTGTCATTGGCGGACTTGTATATTTGTGAATTCTAGACTAGCTGTATATTTATCACTATGATATATTTCTTTTAATTACTTCTGTACCTTAATTTAATTTCCTGCATTAATAAATTATTGAATACGTGTTGTAATTCTAATTGTTTATACGCTCCCTCAACAATCCTCACTAACCCTTCAGGGACCTCATCAGCCTCTTGGGTGGCATCCCCAGTTCTTGGTGGCGGTAATTCGATACTTGTATTGGGTTATCGGTACCCTGAACTCTGGGTCGTTACAGTCTTAGTCAACTCAACTTGGCCTCCAGTCAATTTTGGTCATGTTGATTAGCCCCCACTCTAGGGTATCACTCCAATGTATCGTCCAATTGAATAGTTTATTCCAGTTGTTCCAATCTACGTCCAGTTAATTCAACTGTCCCAATTTACAGAGTTGTCTTTATACATTCAGCTGTTCTAGTTTATTCAGTTGTTCCCTTTTCAGTTTGACTAACTACTTCAGTTGATCAATTACTTCGACAAGTCCAACTGTTCCATGGTAACCCAATGTTTAACCATGATCTGGATCATAAGTCCCCCTGATGTTTACTTCATCCCAGTCACCTCGACCACTAACCTAAATTCAATTTTACTCTAGGTTAGTTACGATTCAGACGCTCCTTGCCTCACAGACACTAATTTTGCTCTAGATCAGTTACACCCCGACCACATCTCTTATGGTTGCGGTCATGCCACTACCCCTTTGCATGTCTCGGCTATGATATAGTGTCGTGTCCCACCACGTGGGCATATCTACTATTCCAGCACATGGCACTCTGAGCATGCAATCATCCCAGCATGTGGGCACATTCAGGGATTCTCAATCACTCATCTCCAATGAAACCTGCATCCCTGCACAGCCAATTCAACACCAGTCGTGTTGTATTCAAGGTCGATACTTCCCAGAATATACTCTAGCTCAGGATAACGTTGTGTATGCAGTTGAGTCTTTTCCGAAGTAACGACCCGGGGACTGTCATTCCTGACAGATTTATCCCGTGGCTTGCATATATGATAAGGAAAACTCCTAGATCTCTGTAAATGCCTTTCACGGCTTTTATCAATAAAATGTGGACGATTGTGTACGTCTTATTCCCACTTTTATGATGTTGGCTATCAATATCTGTGTTGTTTCGTCAGCAGATATATGATCTCCCTTTCACGTTATGGCACTTATGCTGCTTTATCTCCCTTTGCTGACGAAGGAATCAAGGTGTTCAGATTGAATCAGATGTAAATAAACATCGATCGCTTGTGATCAGTGGGGATCTCATCCAGCACCCGATCCCCCACATCGCCTGACACTTTCACCCGATCTGGCGGCATGGGTGGCAACTGCTGGCATACCGAAGAAAAGTCTGCTATATGATTTTGGGCAGAGCCTGGAGACTAGCATAGTGATATCATCGTGTGCGAGTTCAGGCGCTGACCCGACTAGTAGCAGTGCCTTTAGTATGCCCCCACCCAGTCCCAGTACTTCTCCCAGCGATGTCAGAGATATCGTTCGAGCAGAGATGTCTGATTTGCAACGGCAGATGAGGACAGAGATGTCAAGCCAATAGGCACGCAGCTTGCTGGCACTTGCTGGCCTCCTCTCCCAGGCGGGAATTCTCTGTCATGGAGCACCTACGACCACGGCACAACCCCCTCAAGTGAGTGTTTGTTATATTTTTATTTTGACATAATTTTGACTTATAAAATCAATGAATATACATGAATTTAGATTCAAAGTAATAAGACCCTCTTTGATATTGGAATAAATCGGGTTAAGATGATTTATATGGGATAGAATGAGTAATTTTTGTTTAGCTGACAGCATCAATGTTATCAGAACCGGACCGGACCGACTGGTCGAACCGGTTCAACCGTGAACCGGTCCAACGAAGTCTTGCGCCGAGAGAAGGGTTTATTCGTTAGCAAGAAGGTAATGCTAACACAAAGGAAGAATTTCTGTGCCGATCCAGACGTAAGACCCGTAATGGAGATATTGTATAAAAGTTGGCGGGGGCGCAAGGCCTTGCACTGAAGATGAGTGTATTTTTTTTTACTAAGGTAAAAAGTTGCAAGGTTAAGCGAGGGCTCCTGTACACCCCTTCATTACGGAAGGGAATGGATGATCCACATCATTTGCCAAGCAAGTGTTTTCATTAATAAAAGCAAGAGAGACATAGGAGAGGATAGTAGGGGTGGGGAGGAAGTACAAGGGCCCGAACAGAAAGTGGCGAGGGCCAGCAAAGCCAGGATGCGGCAGAGCCCAACAAAGACACCAAATGAAATGGCGAACATCAATGGTTCCAAGTAGATAAGGTGGAGTTGGAACGATGTAGAGAGCTCTTGGTGGCAACACCCTCAGGCCGGGTGGGCTGCCTCGAACACTCGGGCGGGTAGGCACCCACAAAAGTCAAATGAGCACACTAGATGTCCATGAAGTCGCATGGTTTAAACCCGGGTATAGTGAGTGGTTAAATGGGCGAGACGTAGCGAAACTTGTGAGGATCTGGTGGAAGCGGAACATCAGCACCAGGTGGCCCATCCATAGCCAAGGCTGGAGGCTCACGAGGTAGTGGAGACAGTTCACGGGCCAGAGATTTGGTCACCCTCTTCAAGGCTTGGGCGAAGGAGAGTCGGGGCTTGGCGGGCACAGTCGAAAGAGAACACTGCACACCGACGTCCTCAGGGGCACTGGGAGGAGACCAGGCCACAGCAGCTGCATTAAGACCAGCACCAGGGGCTAGTGCCGGTGGTTGTGCAGAGGAAGTAGCAGGAGGGACGAGCGGCAAAGGAGGCTGGGGGGTGTAGCCCGGGGGCACAGCATAAGGCACAGCTTGACCCAAGACCAGCGAGGAGGAGGCTGGGGCAGTGGCAGTCTGGTGGGGTACCTGGGTAGCCGGCCCGCCCTGACCCTCAGGTGCACAGGAGACTGTGGGGCTGGGGGCAAAAGCCTCTAGAGGCAGAGTAGAGCAGCAAGCATGCGAAGCCGTGGTGGCAGGGAATGGTGCAACAGCAGTGCAAAAGGCCAACGCGGAGGGCTCTAGCCCCGGGCCAGGGAGAACCTAAACAATGGTGGGGAAAGTGAAAGCTAGATCGCGGCTTGGAAAAGGAGAGAGCCCTTCCGTAACAGAAGGCAAAGGAATAGCCAAGGGGACTGCAACGTCAGAAGAACCAAAGATGGGAGGCCCAACCGTATGTGACGGGGAGGGAGCGCTAGGACATGGCAGTGGCGGAGGAGAAGCACATGCAGCGTCACAAGGTGCAGCTGGGCCTTCCTCCAAGAGAGATGCCTGGGACACCAGCATGGCGGAGGCGGGCTCTCCACAGGAAACAACTTCACCCGCAAGCAAGGGAACCTGCACCGTAGAACAAGGGGCACGAGCCGAGGCAGGGCCAGGTTCCGAGCACACCAACACAGGGGATAGCGGATTGGCAAGTGCACAATCTTGGACAACATGGGTAACAAGAGGCGCCTCCTCGCCAAGAGCAGCAAGCACGTCCAAGGAGGGTGGTGAGGGACAACCCAAAGGAGAGGATATGGGAGAAGAACTGCCATCATCTCCAGTAGCAACCGAAGGGGAGGGAGGTAGATGCGCCAAAGGAGGGGAGGGTATCGCCAAGTCAGCAAGAACGTGAGAGCCGCCAAGGTGCGCCCTAAGCATAGGGGGAGGAGCAGAGGGCTTGGAAGACCTAGCGGCAGGGGGGCACACAGGTTGATAGATCAAGCAAAAGGTGAGCAAGAAGGGGGGATGAATAGAACACTGGTGATTTAAGGCTAATTCACAACACAAACGATGAAACCCCTGTTGGAGAAGAATAAGCTACCTAAATAGGCCACGGAACAGACTAATGGTCTAAGGCTTGACAAGATAGAGCAAAATGGAATAGTGATCGAGCAGCTAACGTGCTTGTGCTGAATGTGAAAATGCAGAAGAACAAACCACTCAATGAAGACAGAGAGCTTTTTAAGGTGGTTCGATTGCGATCTGCAATCTACGTCCACCCAAGTGTCTTCCATTGAGAGTCAAGAACTGAACCTCCCCATGGTGGTTGACGATTACATAGGCTCCGCCCTCGTAGACTTTTTGGAGTACATAGGGTCTGAGCTAATTTTCATTCAGCTTGCCTCTGGGGTTAATAGCCATGACGTCTCTTCTTTTGACCATAACGAGGTCGTCTTTCTTGAATTTGCGTTCCTTGATGAGCTTGTCAAAGGCAAGCGCTATTCGGGTCTGATAGACCTGAATATTCTATTGGGCTTGAAGCCACTTCCCCTCTAGACTGGAGAGCTCTTCAAATCTTCACTCGATATTTGTCTGTCCCTCACGAATTAGCTCATGCTGGATGGCGACCCTAAGGGAAGGTACCTCCAGCTCGATAGGGACAATCGCTTCCAAGCCGTACACCAGGGAGACAGGTGAACAGCCCGTTGGGGTCTTGTATACTGTCCGATACGCCCATAGCGCTTCGTACATCTTCTCCTCCTAGTCCTTCTTGTTGGAGCTAATAATCTTGGCTAGAAGAGTGCAAAGAGTTTTGTTAAAGGCCTCAACCAGACCATTGGCATGTGGATTGTAGGGAGTTGACATCCTCTAGTAAATCTTGCATTTATCTGCCAGCCGGTAGACCTTTTAGTTACGGAAGTGGCTGCCGTTATTTGAGATAATTCTACTAGGGGTGCCGAATAGGAATATGATATTGCGGCAGACAAATCTGGCGATGATCTCCCCGATGACCTCCCTTAAGGTGACAACTTCTGCCCAGCGGGAGAAATAATCAGTCGCTACCAAGATGTACTTGCAGCCTGTGGATAAGGTGGGCAATGGATCCATGACGTCTATTCCCCATTGGGCAAAAGGCCAGCTGGGCACCGTAGGATGTAGCAATGCGGGTGGCCTGTTGGGTATCGTGGCATGCTCCTGGCACCTTTGACACAACTTAGCATACTTACAACAGTCATCAAACATCATCGGCCAATAATAGCTAACCTTCTTTATTTCAATTTTCATTTTCGGACCCGCTTGATATGCACTGGTTGCTCTGGCGTGAACTTACTTCATAACTCTCCAAGCCTCTTTCATGGATAGGCATCGGAGGAGTAGCTTTTGCTTGGCATCGGCCACAATTCAAAATAGTATCCCATTTCGAAGCTCGTTGGAGTCCTTTATTCTGATCAGTCTAATATTTTCTTCCCTCTACTTAGGCAGTTGTTGGTATTTGAACCATTCCATAAGAGGGTCTCTCCAGTTGGGCAGACTGACAGCTTTTGCTGTGGCCACCTCCCATTCTTCTTCTTCTTCTAGCCTTTCTTCTATAACGCCAGGTACCTGGCACTGGTTGATCACTCGGATGTCGAGTGACCCGTTAGGCGGGACTGCTAGTGAGCTTGCCAGCTTCGCCAGGGCGTCGGCTTGAGCATTCTCTCCTCTGGCGATGTGGCCTATCTCAAGGAGGTAGAAACGCTCCATGAGCCCCTTTGCCTTAGTGTGGTAAGGGAGTAGCTCCGGCTTCCAGACATCGAACTATCCTTGGACTTGCTTGACGAGCAGTAATGAATCGCCAAATATTTACAGCATTTTAATCTCCATTTGTAGAGCAACCTAGAGGCCGATAATCAGAGCTTCATACTCTGCTTCATTATTTGTGTAGGGCTCGTTGATGCAGTAGGATGTGCGCACCACTTCTCCGTCTGGAGATTTAAGAACGATGCCGGCTCCGGCCCGTATCTTGGTACGCCCAGAGGGTGTTGTTTCTGTTCTGGACGCTCTGTCAAAATACAGCTGCGAAATAGCCTGCTGGACTTGGTTTGCTTCCAGTACTTCATCTTCGGGTAGTTCCGTGACCAACGGGGAGTTTTTGGGCACGGGGTGTGCCGTGAAGAAGTCTGCGATGGCTTACCCTTTGATGGCCTACTGTGGAATGTAAGTGATATCAAACTCCATCAATAGCATGGCCCACTTCCTAAGGAGCCCCTTTGGGACCGACTGGGAGAGAATGTGCTTGACGGGGTCAGCCCTAGAGATCAGGCTCACTTCATAAGATAGCATATAGTGTCTCAGTTTCTTAACTGTGAAGACCAAGGTGAGGCAGACCCTTTCGATAAGAGTATATTTGGCTTCCACCCCTACCAATCATCGACTGAGGTAGTAGAGATCCTGCTCCTTTCCCTCATCATTATTCTGGATGAGTATTGCCCCCAGTGAATACTCAGTAGCCGCTAAGTAGAGGATGAGCGGCTTGCCTTTGACAGGTTCCCCCAACACGGGCGGGGTCTTCAAATAATCTTTCAGCTGATCGAAGAGGCTCTAGCATTCATCACCCCAGTTGAAGGGCGCATTCTTCATCATCAGTTTGTGGAAGGGTTGGCAGTGCCCTGACAGATTGGAGATGAACCTGCGGATGTAGGCTAGCCGACCTTGCAGAGACCTGAGCTCTCCCAGATTCTTCGGAGGTGGCAGCTCCTGGATGGCTCTTATTTTGAGGGGGTCGATCTCGATCCCTCTATGCCGGACAATGAAGCCCAGGAATTTTTCACTGGAGACGTCAAAAGCGCACTTCATTGGATTCATCTTCAGCTCATACTACCGGAGCCTCTGGAAAACAACCCTGAGGTCACTCAGATGGTCGCCTCTCATTTTCATCTTCACAACTAAGTCATCGATGTAACACTCGACCTTGCTAGCTCGTCAAATATCTTGGTCATCGCCCGTTGGTACGTGGGGCCAGCATTCTTAAGGCTGAAGGGCATTCTTTTGTAATGGAAGATTTCCTTGGGTGACCTGAAAGCTGTGTGAATCCGGTCATGCTCGGCTATCCAGATCTGGTTGTAGCCGGATGAACCGTCCATGAAAGAAAGGGCCTCATGACTGGTAGTTGCATCGATCATCACTTCGGTGATTGGTACCGGGAAGTCATCTTTCGGACAATCCTTATTCAGGTCGAGGAAATCCACGCAGATCCTGATCTGCCCATTTTTCTTCTTCACCGGCACGATGTTGGCCAGCCTGGTGGTGTATTGATTCTCTGCCACAAAGTCGACATCTATGAGCTTGTCGACTTCTTTGTAGACCTGTTTTATCAATTCTGGTCGCATGCGCCGGGGGGGCTGTTTCACCGGCTCCATTTTGGGATCAATTGCCAATACGTGCTGAGTCACTTCGGGGCTGAGACCGGGCATCTCATTGTAGTTCCAAGTGAAGCAATCACGGAACTCTTGCAGGAACCTCATGTACTCCTCTCTCTCTCTCGAGGGGGTATGAGGGCACTCAGAAAGGTTGGCCTGGGGTCACTTTCCGTGCCAAGGTTAATTTTGATCAGCTCGTCGACGGTGGCCTGGCCATCATCTTTAATTTTCGGTGGGGTCAGCAGCAAATTGACAAAGTCTTGATCTTTGCCCTCCTCGGTCTCGAGGATGCCGTAGGTCTCTCCTTACTCGTCTTGACCCGGTGCCGAAGCGACATTCACCTCGCATCCCTCCGAGGCTACAGTCGACGGGCCTGTGGGGTCTCCTGGCATAGGAGGGCACAAGGGTACCCCAGAGTCTTCTAGGTAATCATCATAGATGGCTTCGAATGGGGACGAGGCCGCTGCATCTTCAGGAGCCTGGTGCTGGATGGATATAGTGCAGACTCCTCTCCTGGGGCCGCCTGTCATATGGGGACGTGGCGGGGCCACTACGTAGTCTCCCATTCTTAGTTCATCCCTGTCAATCAGGTCTTGAGCTATGTCTTTAAAGACATAACAATCTTTGATAGGATGACCGAGTATCTGGTGATAGGTGCAGAACAGTAGGTCACCGTTTCTCCGAGTATCTTGAGGCCTTTTGGACCTCGGGAGGGAGACCTTGCCGTAGTGGTAGGCACAATCAAAGATGCCTCGGGTCTTTTCTCTTGGGAAGGAGTAGGGCTTTTGTAGCTTCTCTTGCAGTGTAAAGGCTCGCCCAGCTGGCTGTTTGGTTGAAGGGCTCGTCGTGTTCCTTGCCTCCTCGCTGACTGAATGGAGGTATCAAGGCTAGTGGTTCGGGACCAAGCCACGTTTTCACCCCACGAGAGGAGGGGACCCTGGGTCAGGTCTGCCACTAGTGCCGATACTTCGGCCAATTGTGCCTTCAGCATCTCGATCTCCCGTTGTTGCCTATGGTACAAGGCTAGCATAATGGGGTCATATCGAGGAGGGCCTGAGATGTGGCCCATACCTCCGCTTCCTGCCTCGCCAACAGAGGGGGATGATGGAACCCTACTGATGCGGTCCCTCGAGGCCAACCCTTCGGAAGAGGGGAAGACCTTCCCTACGCGACTGCGGTGGAGGGGGTTCCAGAGGAACACTTCTTCATCTTGTATCTCTTCGGCCGGTGGCAGAGGTTGCCTGTCATGGCAGGCTCCTTGTAGGGCCGCAGCCTCGACGGGGTCACTGCCGAGTGGAGCCGACATTGATATTACGTTGGCCTCGTAGTAGTCTTCCGGTGAGAAGCCCAAACCCGGATCCTTGGTAATCCATAGGAACCTCCGGTCCAAGTTTGGCGGGTTACACATCTTCTCAAACATCTCCTTCTGGCTGGAGGGTTGATAAAGAGGAATCCTATGTTTTCTGACTACCTTGGCCACGCGGTCAGTCATATAGGAAAGCCCCACAATTGGGACGTGCGAGTCATAGAGATTGTCAGGGAGTCGACAATCGTCCTCTCCTCTGACTGGCTGTTCTCCGGCCACATAGAAAATAGTGGGTGGGCCTTCAGGATTCGGCACCTCAAAGGTCCTCAGCTGCTCGGTGATCAAAAATTCTTTGAAGGATATACACGGCCCAGGAACATGCACACAAATGAGGTTTGTAATGTAACAGACATCAACCCTCGGTTCTAATATATCACTGTAATTACAAATGTTAAAATGGTTGGCATTGCATAGTTGAATGATAAATAAAAAATATATAAATCATAAATTAATAAATTTACCCAACGATCCATCATGACAGACGTCCATCATGGGCCTCGTCTCCTTGGCCCTCGTGACGACTGCCGACATCCTCTATCGACTGGGCAGAAACCGACAGGGGCACTCGAACCTGTAAAAATTAAATACCATAAGCAAAACATATGATCAATAACCATTTTGCTAGAAATATAAATAGACATACATGTACTGGAAGGTGGTGGGAGTGTGCCCAGCACAGCTAGGACAGGGGCACTAGAGCCTGTAAGAATTAAATGATTCTGACTCATATGCAAGCCTATATAATCAACCCATGATTCCTCAATCCAACAACACTCAAAGCATTTCCAACTTTGATAAGAAGGAAGTTATGGAGGAGTCACATCAGGAAGACGTAGAGAAAGCTAGTGAAGAGTCACCCAAGGAGCCCAGGCCCAATTCCACCTTCGAAAAGGGCTATGATGAGTATGATGAGCTTAAGTTGGGGGGAGAGAAAAGTAAGTGGATGCACTAGTTAATGATCAAATCCCATTAATTTCCCTTCCCACATTTGATGAGTCCTTGTTCCAAGTAAAGGACAAAGAAGATGAGATGGTGGTGAAAGAATTGAGTGTATATATGGACCATTCCTTTTGGGTAAAGGAGAAGCCAAACATCCCGCTTAAAATCCATTCTAACTGGTCATCTCATGATCTTGGGGAGGATGTTAATCTTATGCCTATTCCTGTTGTCTGCAATTCTATACACATCCCTGATATCCTGCAACTAGCCGATCGGTCGATTCCACCCGAGCCTCATGATCATCCATGTGTTGAGGAGCACGTCTATTTCACTCCTTACCCTCCTTGTCTCCAAGACACTAGCCCTCTTGTGGAATCCTTAGAAACTCCTCCCACTCCTACTCTTTCTCACCTCGATGTCATGCTTGAAAATTTTAAAATTATGGTTGAAGAAAAACATGTGGGGAATAAAAAAGGTCAGCATTAACATATTCAATACTTTTGATGACCTTAATTGTGAGGATGAATATTTCATAATTAAAGACATGATCCTTAACAATGTTCCTCTTCCATTTACTGACTAAGGCATCCCCCAGCATAATGTTTTCTCTAGTGGCATAAGGGTTGGAATTTGAAGGAGGATGAGATCACATGGTGGCTTATCATAAATTCAACTTATTGGTTATTGAGCCACATTATGTCTGACTGAAGACGTTAAACTTAGGGCTTATTGAGAAACTACCCAACATTTCATCTTTAATGTTTAATAAGACATTTTTTTTGTAGGAGTCAGTAGTATCACCAGGAAGATGTCTGACGAGAATCACATCTGCATGCCCCAGGTTGTAACTTTCTTTCCCAAGCATTCATATTTGCATTTATCCTATTCTTAGGTTGATCATATCATCAAAGACATGTCATTTAAGTTGGGGGTTAATGTAATCAATGTGAAAATCTCATACAACCTAATACCACATTTTATTTAAAAAAATAATTGAGTTTTCATGATTCATTCTCTCATGAAAGAGAGTTTGGAATAGGGGAGACTGAGGAGATGGATGATGAAACAATTTTTAGTGTCTAGTCATGGGAATTAATTTAGACTCTCCTAAAGTCCCTTAACACTTAAGAAAAAAAATCACTTGCACACTAATGAAGCAGGTGGGACAAGCTTTCTATCATTTGGTATGATGTCTGATATTTTGCCCTCCCTAATGAAGAGTTAGATCTGAAAAAAATATGTAAAATATCACTAATCTTAGTAACCAGGCCTCATCACCTAAAGCAAGTGTTGAGGTTGGCATCAAATGATGAAGGGATATGCAACACCATATGTTTGAAGAAAAGGAGAGAAAAAAATCATGGATAATGCCCCTGATCTTAGTAGCCGAGTCTCTTCACCTAAGGTAAGTATTGAAGTTCGCATCAAACGGTGAAGGGATGTGCAGCATCATGAACACATTATTCACCATTTTAGCACATGAACGGTCTATTTTAATCCGCTCAATAACATCCACGGTCCATATTGGGCCATTCAAATGTTATTAGTTTGAACATGATAGTGAAGATGAACAGCCGGCCAATGGGCCGCCCAGCAATCTGGATGGCCACTCCATAACAGTTAAAGGGGGGTGCACTGTTAGAGGTACCGCAGTCCATGATTGGATCATTCCACTGTTGCACGGTCCATCGATAGACAGTGCAATAACAGGAGGTTTTTAAAAAACAAAACCCTCCTTCCTCCTCCCTCCCCACCGTAATCGACGGAGGAGAGGAAGAAACGCCACCCCCACGTTCTCTCCCCTAGCTTCATCACCTCTCTCCCTCTCAATCTCTCCCATTCTCACCCTCTCATCTCCCCCTTTCTTCATGCCCTCGAAGCACCAAGTGCTCACCTGCCCAGCACGCACGATGGCCGACGAGGGAGAGGAAGTGCCGCCACCGCCGGCGGTGGCCACGGCCGTGGGGGTGCTGCCATCTATTCCCGAGGATGAGGTGCTGGCTATCGTCGAGGAAGAAGTGGCCCCGCTGCCTTCGACTGAGGAGGAGGTCGGAGCACCGGTTGACGCCAGGGAGGTGCCACTAGAGGCATACACGGCGGCGGCGGCCAAACCGCCATAGTCATCGGAGGTAGGTGCCCAAAAACCCTCCCCTATTTTGTCATTTTATTCTATGCATGCTTGATTAGGGAGGAAATAGGGGCATTCAACCCCATTCAGGTAGGTTGGGGAGGCCATAAGGCCCTCACCGTCGGTGGGGAGAGACTTCACGCCGTCGGGGATGATGACATCTAGACGGTTCACCAGGAGCCACTTACCGAAACAACACGGTTCATATAGAACCGTTCACGACTAGCACGACCCATGGATGGCCGTGCGAAGGGGTCGAACCAGAGGAGTAATGGGGAGAAGCACGGTCTGTGGAGTACCCTGCAAACCCAGGACGGTCCGCAGTAATCCGTTCAAAATTTAAAGCGTCAAGAACAGAATGGTCTTTATCAGTCTGCAGGTAGGTGCACGGTTGAAGGAAAAATCGTGCAACCCTGAACGATCAGAGGCTTCAGAGGGGAGTGGCACAGTTAGGCTATGACCGTGGAATCATGGAAGAGTCATGAACCATCCATTATTAAGGTGGACATAAGAAATCAGGATGGTTCTTAGTGAGCCATCCATCGTGCAGAGTGGTCCATGGATGGCTATGGTCTTCTGGGAGGAGTTATAGGAAAACTATTGGAGGGCAACTGTTGAAGGCTAAAAATGGCCCATGAGTGAATGTTTAGCTTATTAAATTATTTCGTTAACGAAATGCATGAAAAATGAATAACCAATGCAATTAACCTAAAATG